>CM061750.1:158630635-159039918 GCA_030979885.1 Lolium multiflorum
TGTATTTGGTATCGTTTTGGTATTAATATATTCCCTTTATCGAAAAAAACAAAATATATTCAGTGTGCAAAATAGCTACGATAGTGAGGCTCTAAACAATGTATTTTAACCTAGAACTTGCGACGCTGCCAGTATGCTACTCACCACCAGTTTGAACGGGCAAAAAGCTAGCTGGGAGGGGAAGCGCATGATTAAGAGATTATTGGCATGCGGAACCCGTGCGATGTAGTGGACAAGTAACAATACCGTGATGCCACCACCATTGCCATCAGAAACGTCCTAACGGTGCAATTTTTTTTTTGGCACGCACTAGCTCAATCAATCCTTGTCATCTCAAAAAATGAAGAATTGATTGGTCAACAAGGCTCTTAGGGATGATGAGCCGAACAACAATATTCACATGTCGATACGGATAAACATACCACAACTCCAGAAAATTCTACACCCTTAGTTTGGCCAATGATCAAATCAGTTTTGGACTACGGATTGCTTTCAGCAAAGGGGCTGAGGTGGCCAAATTGTGGCTCATATATATATATAAGCTTTGTAAAAGAGTTCTAGAGTCGGCAACACATCTTATTCTTGGATGTGGATTCCGGATTCATATTTGGAGTAGCTTGCGAGATTGGCTTGGTCTTTGAGACTTGCACAAAATTAATCTGGCCAACTTCAGCATGGTCAAAGATTGTCGTTGTTTTATAGTCAACTTTTAGGTCTCACGAACAAGATTCATACCCTCCCTAGTTAATGTCACTCCATGAAATTTTGAACGAGGGGAGAATGCACACACTCTTCACAACATTTCTATAGTGGCAGTCCTCATCGTCTTCAAAATAAAGAAGAAACCTATATGTGGAGTATCACCGATGTTAAACTTTTGAGTTCTATCATCCCAAGAGTAGTATACGTGCTTTTGTTAGTTTTTGCATGCTTGGACTCTCTCTATATATAATTTATTGTCAATTAATGAAATAAGGAAAGTCTTTATACCTCTGTTTAAATACTATTTTCTCTTCCCGCCCTAGTTTGCTCGTATTATATGTTTTGTTATCATGATGATAGCGGAACCAGGCAGTTCTTATAGCTTATGGAGATAATGTCGGATCTCTACATACTGACATAATTGAAAAGGTGGTTATGTTTTCTTTCACTTTTATTGTACATTCCTAGAATCTCAACATTAATGCTTGGTGGAAAATATGCGAGTTTGGAGAATAGAAAGAAAAGGTGGAATATACCTTACCTCAGATATCATAATAAATACAAAAAAAAAATTAAAAAAATTCTAAAAACCCATAAATATATTTACTCAATAAAATTTCTTTGAAAAAAATGTTCCAATTGTTTTAAGAATTTTTTTCTTTCTCCTTGTTTTGGTTCTCCTTTACGTTGGGTTTCATATCTAGCCTACCTCAACTTGCTTCAGAAAAAGGTTTTGTTGTTTGTTTGTAATCGAAAGTAAACCATATACCGTCTAATATTTAACACTATGTTGGACACTAACTTCTACATTACTGACATTTTGCGTTCTCCTTTCTGTTGGGTTTCATATCTAGCCTACCTCAATTTGCTCCGGAAAAAGGCTTTGTTGTTTGTTTGTAATCGAAAGTAAACCATATACCGTCTAATATTTAACACTATGTTGGACATTAACTTCTACATTACTGACATTTTGCATATTCATCATGATCTGTACAAAAATATCCTACTATACAAATAAAGTGGTCTTAGGTAGCTAGATACAATATGACATCCCAGAGACTAGAGGCTGTGCCAGCGTGGATTTAGGTTCTTCATGTTGCACACTGTAGTATCCAAATAAAATTTACAATTGGCGAGTAGGATGCCAGGTGGATCCCACCTAAATCATGCGCCTCTGCGCGGCAGTACCAGCTGAACTCGGCGATATCCCCGAAATCTCGCAACGCTGGATATCAGTCATGTACGACCATATGTGATTATAGATTTTTCTCATTTACAGTTCCATTAAAAGGGTACTTGATCTAGTTAGCAGTGCACACCACTGTAGGTACGGGGCATCGAAGCAAGTAGAGAAGATGCAGAACTCAACAATTACCGTACCAACTCAACCACATATTTGATCGATCAATGTATTATTTCATAATTTTTTTGTTGAATTTGAAAATATGTGTGGTCATTAAATACTCCACAACGCAGATTTGTAGATTTTTTATGTTGCAGAATTAGAACGTATTAACGAATCTGATACCGTACAAAAGTATCTTATAAAGTATGCTCCATATGCAGGAATTGGCCACCACTTGGTGGCAGTGTAGGGATAGGGATATGAGGGGAGAGTTAATGGAAATGTGTAATAATATGCCCACCATTTGATAGTAAATGGAATTCTTAAAAACTTGAGCACAAAAGTAAACTTTCTTATTTAATATGTGTTGAAAATATTTATATTTTATTCAAGTTTTGAGCAACATACTTATACAGAATAATGGTCAAAGTTTCACCTACAAGATTGTTCATGTATATCACTTAATGAGCGACATAGGGAAAATCTCCCATGTATAATAAAATAAATATAAAAAGAAGATCTACACAAATAAATGTAAATTCTTAATATTTAGCTTGCATATACTTTACTGTAATTATCATCTCATCTCAAATCATTTGGAAAATGTTCAAAATGTTATCTGATTATTATTTGGACCGTAACATATTTTTGGCAGATGTAGGGCAGTTAAACTATTAACCACACATGCAGATCTACCACCACACAGAAACTATCAGCTTGCTTACAGTTAGAACTTTAATCATATATATATTGATTGTGTATCATGTACAACTCACACACACATCCAAAATTTCATATCACACATGCAGATCTACCACCACACAGCAGCTTGCTTACAGTTAGAACTTCAATCATATATATTGATTGTGTATCATGTACAACTCACACACACATCCAAAAATTCATAGTCAGTTAGAAGATGAATAACCATGTTTTATATGAATGTAATTTTATATCTAATAAAATATTTTGAGTGGCTACATAAATGGAAAACTTGTGCACTTTTACAAATATTATTTGTCTATCACTTTGAACATATTGAAGATTAGGCCATCACAATTGCAAGGGCCACTTGGCTAATATTCAGTAACTTTGAACAAGGTTGATAGGTGTAACTTTGCATATATATATTTAACTGTTCCATAATTATATAAGTAGTTGTAGAATTTGTATTCGATGACATAAGATTGTCACATGTTCTTGTCCAACATCACATTTTCATGCCACCCATTGAAATGTAGTTACAGAGATCAAACATATATACTATGGATGATACTAATCTGAATTCAATTGAGACCTAAGTTAGTTCTTAGTCAAGTGATGACACTCATATATAAAAATCTCGGATGCAGCTTGACTTGCAACTGGAAAAATCTCAGTTGCAACTTCACTTGCAACTAAAAAATCTTAGTTGTTAGCACACTTAAAATTAAAAAAATAAATCAGTTGCAACCTAACTTGCAAAAGAAAAAAAATCTCAATTGCATCCCAACTTGCAACTCATAGAACACAATACTCACGATGCAAATCTAACAGTCTATGATTCGACTAAGAACTAAGCTAACTCAGAACTAGCCCACCAGATATACTATTTGTCTATACTCCACCGTTGCTATACTCGTAGTTTGATTCATGTACACTATGAATAACACAGATCATACCCAATCCCCTTCGTCTTCTTTCACTCCCAACTACTCATGCCCAATGTTTATGTCAGGTGCGTTAAGATGGCGTATTTTGCCACGATGCCAGTTCATCCTGCAATGGCAACTTCGATAACAGAAATGTAGCATCACTGCTCGGCCACTCATGTCCACGCATGCGCCAATTATCAGGCCAGGGTGGCTATCACGAAGGTGGAGGTCCCGATTAACTTGGCCATATGACCTGCCGGTAATGTTGCATGGGATGATGGGCTGGTCGCCGTCCACCTCTTTCCACTGTGAGCAACTAGGCTAAGACTGTGTCGAGGACGCCTACAAGGAGAGCACAGAACAACAAACATTATATAGGAGGAATGTGAGGAAATTAAGACCATGGGGTGGCAGCAAGTGGGGGGTGGGGGTGGGGGTGGGGCAGATGCCCCCCTCCCCTACATGTGTATTACATAGAGGTAAGTTTTGTCGCATGTTAAAGTAACCCAATCAAGATCTGATAGCATAACACAAGGTAAAAACTGTTAATTTGAAATGTTGTACTACCTCTGACCATAAATAGATGCCAAAAGTTTGTCTAAATTTGAATGTATCTAGTCACAAGTGTATAGATACATCCGAATTTGAATAAATCTTTGGCATCTATTTATGGACGGAGGGAGATAAACTGAAGATTAGCCCTGAGCAAATAGCCCCCTGCCCAGCGGACTTGGTCAATGTTTCATAATGCTTCTCCTTGTCAGGTTTGTTGTATCCATAGGTGGCAAAGGTATCCAGTCGAGAAATATCCAGCTCAGCTCCAGCAAGTACAAGGTGGAAGAAAATCCATCTTCGTGGAGTCTGAATAATGGACTGCAACATGCAGCAACCGGTACGCAAGGTAAACAGTACACGTTGATATACGTCATAGTCCACTTAGTATTATTTACAAACACAAGTTAATAGCAACATAATTAAATAGAAGTAGAACATACCGAACGTATCGATATTAATGTTGCAGGGATGATGGGCTGGTCGCCGTCCACCTCTTTCCACTGTGAGCAACTGGGGTAAGACTGTGTCGAGGACGCCTACAAGGAGAGCACAGAACAACAAACATTATATAGGAGGAATGTGAGGAAATTAAGACCATGGGGTGGAAGCAAGTGGGGGGTGGTGGTGGGGGTGGGGCAGATGCCCCCCTCCCCTACATGTGTATTACATAGAGGTAAGTTTTGTCGCATGTTAAAGGAACCCAACCAAGATCTGATAGCATAACACAATGTAAAAACTGTTAATTTGAAATGTTGTATTATTTACAAACACAAGGTAATAGCAACATAATTAAATAGAAGTAGAACATATCGAACGTATCGGTATTAAAGTTTTGGTCCGTCCAAAAGTCCTAGGCAATGTTAAAGCTAATCTACATATTTTGAAGTTTCTTACGTTATTATTCATGATATTTGATTTTTTTATTGTGACCAACATAATAATATTTGTAATAGTGGACAAGTTGTTCATTTACACTATGATATAAGACAAATCACGAAGTAGCTTCTCATTGTGGTAAAATTCCGTGTTTCCCAAAAATTGTCCCTCGAGAACTATTTTTGTCAAAAGACGTTTCAAATGTATAATGTTTGTGACATGTAATTCATGTTTTGTTGACAAAAAATATGGTCTAACTTTTTATTAAATTACATGTAACCCTTATAAACATGTAATAGCATAATTTTATAACTCATTCAAAGATATCCAAGTTAAGAGCATAGATTCATAATTTAAGTAAGCTCTATCTAGGCTTTGGAGATATCATCCGTGCAGATTAAGGAATAAGCAGAGCTGTCAAATCTCCATGGACTCGGCTCCTCGCTAGTCAACAACTGGATGCGCCATCCGGATCACGTAAAACCAGGCAGGAAATGTATTAAACCACATGTGGCAGGCCAGCCTAGCCAAGGTGATTTGGTCACTCCATTGACCGGTCAGCATCACGGACCCCTTCCTTCTCCCGTCCCCTCCTCCCCGTCACCCTCTCCCACGTACACTATATATAATAAACCTAACTCCGGCGAGCCAGTCATCTCCTTCTCCCACAATTAGCCATCGATCGTTAACTGGTCCAACTGCCCGTGCCCTCGGCCGATCGATCGATTTTCCGGCCGGCTGGCGATGCTATTGTACAGCGTGCAGTTTCTTTGCTCCGTCGTCGCCGCTTTCACCCGGCTCGTGCGCGCCCTCCGCAAGGCCATGGCAGCCGTCCTGTGCTCCCCGCCGGTCTCCGTGCCCGCTGCATCTACCGCCTCTTCCCCGCTTTCCATGAGAAGGACAACGAAGGTGCACCCAATCGTCAGCATCACCGTAGGAGATGCAAGCAAGGAGCAGCTGTTTGCGCCCGCGGTGGATGCTTTTGCGCCGTGCAATGGTAGTGGCGGCGTCGTGGAGCAGATTGAGTCGACGAAGAAGGCACCGAGGAGGAGGCCGTCGATGCTTGTCATACCGGTGGTTCCTGAGGCCGGCGAGACGCCGGCTGGCTGGGGGGTGGTAGTGGCGGAGAAGGAGGCTGAGGTGGAGGTGGAAGGGGAGGGGTTTTGCTTGTCGAGCAGGAGAGGTGCGAGGCATGCAAATGAGGATGCGTATTGTGCGATCACTCACAAAGTTAGAGCAGATTCCCAGCTGGTAAACCTTTTATCTTTGCATTTTTCTTTTGGGTTGGATGATCATCTGCTTTAATCGCAAGGAAATATATATTTACCAAAATAAAACCTATTTCCCTCTGGTCCATGGCATCTCCAATGAGGATTAGTCCTGGATCGAGTTGTCGAAAGAACAAATAATCAATAATCACCCATTTAACATTTCAAAAAATATGAGAAAAATCTTACATGTAATGTGTGGCCTAAACTAAACACATACACATATAAAACTTTGGAATGTAAAATATGACTATTTATGACAAACAAAACGAATTTGATCTATTTACTTGTTTGCTTTCGCATATCCAAATGAGTTACATGTGCTTTCTCTAATTTTGCTATGAGAAAAAAAACACTATATATGAAACAAATTCACCATGGAAATATATTTCATTTCATGAAAAATCAACTGATACTGAATTGGTACTCTACTTTTGTCCACAATGATATTATTTCCTATTAATTTGATCAAACTTTGAAGACTTCAACTGTGTGAAAACAAACTCATTCCTCACATTATCTTAGAACAAAGGGAGCATATCTGAGTGTGCAAGCTTAGCATGTTTTAACATGATTTTCTTGATCATTGAGAAATAAATATGTAGTCCTGTCGCTCATTTACATTTGTGCAAACAATACGGAGATGTTGACTTCTGTACTGAAACACTAAATAAAAGTTGGGATACAATCCTTTGGATTGACCCCGTCAGAGTACGCCGCCCATCACATGCATGAATAACAAAGTCTTTTCCTTGGTGTCTCTGCAGGCATTCTACGGTGTGTACGATGGGCATGGCGGCCGTGCGGCCGTGGACTTGGTCTCCGAGCGGCTCGGCAAGAACGTCGTGGCCGCTGTGCTGGCCACGACGGAGCCGAAGGAAGCTGCAGCGGCGGCGTCGTCCTCGGTAGATGCCACGGCGGCCGCGATCAGAGCCGCCTATTTGACCACCGACAGCGAGTTCCTGGGCCAGGTGTGTACTATGTTTTTACCTGGTCTCCTCTGGCTGCATATATGAGCTGAACGGGTCAACACATCCTTTTTCTGCTGTACAACATACTTTGCATGCCGACAATGGCGATGTCCATCACTACTCCATTAGGGTTTGTTCGTTGTTGTGATTGCGATGGCCGACACATGCACCTTGGCTAGCTTGTACTCCCTTTGCCGTGCCCCAGGCTCCCAGGTGTCAATTTTGGTGAATGGCTATTGCTAAGTTGCTAGCTACTTCCTTATACTTCCATATCAGTTGTCGCTAGTACAAGTTTGTCCTAAGTCGGCGATAGATGTATGGCAACAAGTTTCTATGAAAATAATACTAGCATAGTAAATTTTATTAGAAATCATGCATTACACGCTAAGTTGCAAAAAAAATTCTCAATAAGTAGTAACTCTTTTTCTGTCCCGCTTGAACGCAGGGCCTAAGAGGTGGTTCATGTGCCGCAACAGCTTTGGTAAAGGACGGCGACCTCTACGTGGCGAACCTCGGCGACTGCCGCGCCGTCATGAGCCGCGGCGGCACGGCGACCGCACTGACCTCCGACCACACCGCAGCGAGGGGGGATGAGAGAGCCCGCATCGAGAGCTCGGTAAGGCTGATGAGCACGAATAAATCACAAAACGCATAACCGATTCGGAAGAGGGAATGTCAACTAATCTAGACAATCAAAATCATGCAGGGTGGCTACGTGAGCTGCGGCACCAACGGCGTGTGGAGGGTGCAGGACTGCCTCGCCGTGTCGCGGGCGTTCGGCGACGCCAGCCTCAAGAGGTGGGTGATCTCCGAGCCCGAGATCACGAGACATACCCTCACCACTGGCTGCGAGTTCCTCGTCCTCGCCTCCGACGGCCTATGGAACAAGGTGTCCAACCAGGAGGCGGTGGACGCTGTCTCGAGAAGCAACAACGCGGGTCGCAACTCTGCCGGTTGCTGCAAGGAGATCGTGGACATGGCGCGGAGTAGAGGGAGCAGGGATGACATCACCGTTATGGTGGTCGACCTCAAGAGGTTCACGTAGTATAGAATGCCATGAAAAGCCAGATGGGGACAACACATCCGCCAATTTTTCCAGGAACAAGGGCAGACACGTCGTGCCAATGAAGAACGTGAGCACCCGTGCGGATAATTAGCACCAGGATTTCAGTCCTGGAGGCGGCCAGTCTTAACAATCTTGCTGACCGGCCTCGGATCGGATCCTTCGAACAGAGTTACAGAGGGAGAGCTGACGAATTATGCAAGTTAATCTCACTTACTAATCGGGGAGAAATGAAGACGGAGAGCTCCTAAATTGATCGCGTGTAGATATCTTCAACTATTGTTTGTTTGTTTAGGAGCTATAATAAATGTCTTTTCTGTCCCTGTGTATGTGTGTATATATGCTTGTGCCATGATGAAATGCCAGATATGGTATGGGTAGTGCAGAAGAAACTAAATAAGTTGCACATAAGGTCATATTTTGGGGCCGGTGTAACAAAAATCATAAGTTATAAGGCTTTGAAACAAAACCGACTACTAAATCTGATAATTATAAGTTGACCAAGAATTAAGTTAGTTGAAGGTTAATTCTAAGACCCTTAGATTTGCTTCTAAGGTTTATCTATGTGAGAATTGCACATGATTATGCAATTACACATTTTCTTTCCACCTACACGTAAATGGCACATAAAATTAGGTGAGAATTAAGTTGGTTCTAGATCGACCGATCACTAGTTATATCCATAGTCTCTAATACCAAGTATGACATGGGAGGCTGGCACACTGGAGCGGCCACGCTGAACCCATTTAGTCTCTCTATATTGTGCCTGCGACGGGCTGGATCCTCCCCATTTCCTCTACCTATGTCACACTCTCCGTGGGGATTGTGAAGTGGTTGTGGAGCTTGCATTCTCCAGAGTGGAGAAAACTAGCCATAATGAGTGAGATCCAACTTCATTGTGGAATCTCGAGGGCAGGAAGGTGAACTGCGGTGGCTTCAAGAAACTTCGTGGTTACCACTAGTGGAAAATGGGACATCCATCTAAGCCATTGGTACCGGTTCCCTTACGAACCGGTGCCAATAGGGTAATCTGCACCGGTTGGGGGGCTCAGGCGGGCGAGGAGCTCTGGCACCGGTTCGTGAGGGGCTTTCGTACCGGTTGGTGCCCCCTATATCATCAAGTCGAGCCCGTCCCCTGGCTCTTCTCTCATCTCATTTTTCTCTTCCCTCTCACACAAATTTTTTTGCACCTCTCACACTCCAACAAATCTCTATTTTTTCTCCACCATTTTAACAAGATTAAGGGCATACATCTATCCAAGGGTTAGCAATATCATCCTTTCTTCCGTCGTTTTAGCACATTTCTTTGGTAGTTTTAACTCGTACTATTTTTCTAGTGCTAGCAAGGTGTTCGATGAAATGCCTAAGTTAGGGATTTTACTTTTTTATAATCAATTTGAGCTGAAATTATGGTATATTTTTTAGGTTTTAATTAGTATCATCCCCGTCCCACCGCCGCTCGCCAGTCGTCCCCTAGCCGGCACCGTACAACCTCGGTGAGCCTCTTCTTTTTTATAAAAAACTTAGTTTTATGTGATGAACTTGAATATTAATTAAGTTGGTCACTCATATATCCACGATGTTGTGTAATTAATGATATTTGATATACATATAAAATGCAGATGAGTCGACAATGGATGTACGGTGACCGGTGCCATCCCGACTTCATTAATGGCATGCATTATTTTCTCAACGTGGCTGAGGCAAACAGGCAGTCGAATGGTTTCATCTATTGTCCATGTAGTTCCTATAAGAATATGACGGATTACTCTACCTCAAAGACCATTCACGTCCACCTGCTGCAGAACGGTTTCATGCAGCTATAATTGTTGGACCAGCACGGAGAAAGAGGGGTTATATTGGAAGACAACGAAGAAGAAGAGGATAGTGACAACTATCCTATGTTCACTGAAGACGGTGATAGTAGAATGGGGGAAGACGAAGCTGAAGAAGAGCCCATTTTGATGAGCCGATTTTGATGACCCCGATGACGATTTGGGTCGGGCCATTCTTGATGCGAAGATAAGCTGCGGAAGTGAAAAGGAGAGGTTGAAGTTGGAGAAAATGTTAGAGGATCACAAGACACTGTTGTACCCAAATTGCGAAGATGGCCGAGAAAGGCGGTACCACGCTGGAATTGCTGCAATGGAAGGCAGAGAATGGTACTTCTGACAAGGAATTTGAAAAGTTGCTGAAAATAATAAAGAAGATGCTTCCAGGGGAGAACGTATTGCCCTCTAGTACGTACGAAGCAAAGAAGGTTGTCTACCCTCTAGGATTAGAGGTGCAGAAGATACATGCATGCATCAATGACTGCATCTCTACCGCGGGAGTACGAGAATTTGAATGCATGCCCGGTATGTAGTGCATTGAGGTATAAGATCAGGCGAGATGACCCTGGCGATGTTGAGGGCGAGTCCACCCCTAGGAAGAGGGTTCCTGCGAAGGTGATGTGGTATGCTCCTATAATACCACGGTTGAAACGTTTGTTCCAAAACAAAGAGCATGCCAAGTTGTTGCGATGGCACAAAGAGGACCGTAAGAAAGATTTGATGCTGAGACACCCCGCTGACGGGTCGCAGGTGGAGAAAAATCGACGAGAGTTCAAGTCATTTTCAGATGACGCAAGGAACTTAAGATTTGGTCTAAGTACATATGGCTTTAATCCTTTCGGTGAGCAGAGCTCCAGTCATAGCACCTGGCCGTGACTCTATGTATCTATAACCTTCCTCCTTGGTTGTGCATGAAGCGGAAGTTCATTATGATGCCGGTGCTCATCCAGGCCCGGCAACCCAAACGACATTGATGTGTACCTGGGCCATTGGTTGAAGAACTTTTACAGTCGTGGCGTGACGAAGGTGTACCTATGTGGGATGAGCACGAACAAAGGAATTTAACCTATGGGCGTTGTTGTTTGTAACCATCAATGATTGGCATGCTCTTAGTAACATTTCAGGGCAGTCAAACAAGGGATACAATGCATGCACACACTGTTTAGGTGAGACTGACACTATATATTTGGGAAACAAGAATGTGTACCTAGGGCATCGTCGATTTCTTCCAAAACAACATCACATAAGAAAGAGAGGAAAGCATTTCGGAGGTGAGGCAGATAACCGAACGAAGCCTACCCGCCCTACTGGGAAGTTATATATGATATGGTCAAGGATTTAAAAGTGATCTTTGGAAAGGGTCCCGGCGGACAATCTGTTCCGCATGTTGACGGACATGTACCCATGTGGAAGAAGAAGTCGATATTTTGGGAGCTACCCTACTGGAAATTCTTAGAGGTTCACTCTGCAATCGACGTGATGCACGTGACGAAAAATCTTTGCGTGAACCTGCTAAACTTCTTGGGCGTGTATGGGAAGACAAAAGATACACCAGATGCACGGCAGGACCAGCAAAGTATCCACGAAGGAAACAACCTGAATCGAGAGAAGTATCAAGGTCCTGCCAGCTACGCTCTTACCAAAGAAGAGAAGGAGATCTTTTTTGAAGGCCTGAGTAGCATCAAGGTCCCGTCTGGCTTCTCGTCGAATATAAAGGAAATAATAAACATGTCTGAGAAAAAGTTTCAAAACCTAAAGTCTCATGAGCCACGTGATTATGACACAATTACTTCCGGTTGCATTGAGGGGGATTCTGCCGGAAAATGTTCGAGTACCCATTGTGAAGCTATGTGCGTTCCTCAATGCAATTTCTCAGAAGGTGATCAATCCACTTACTCTACAAAATTTACAGAAGGATGTAGTCCAATGTCTAGTCAGCTTCGAGTTGGTGTTCCCACCATCCTTCTTCAATATTATGACACATCTCCTAGTTCACCTGGTCGAAGAGATTGGCGTTCTCGGTCCTGTATTTCTACACAACATGTTCCCCTTTGAGAGATTCATGGGAGTCTTAAAGAAGTACGTTCATAACCGTGCTAGGCCAGAAGGAAGCATCTCCAAGGGCTATGGAACAGAAGAGGTCATTGAGTTTTGTGTTGACTTTATTCCTGACCTTAAGCCGATCGGTGTTCCTGAATCGCGCTATGAGGGGAGACTGCGTGGAAAAGGCATGCTAGGAAAGAAAGCAATAACGTGTATGGACAGACATTCTTTCACTCAAGCACACTACACAGTTCTACATAATTCCATCTTGGTGGCTCCGTACAAAGAGAAACACAAGGATATCTTACGCTCTAAATACCCGGAGGAACGTGAAGATTGGATTGATGGAGAACACATGAAGACTTTCGGCGGTTGGTTGCAAACACGTCTCATGAATGCCACTGATGATGAGCAGCTATACTTGTTGGCCAAGCAACCATCTTCGACTATATCGACTTTTCAAGGGTACGAGATTAATGGGAACACATTTTACACGTTCGCCCAAGATAAAAAGAGCACCAACCAAAACAGTGGTGTCCGCTTTGATGCAGCAGATGACAATGGCAAGAAGGTCACATATTATGGGTACATAGAGGAGATATGGGAACTTGAATATGGACCTAATTTCAAGGTCCCTTTTTTCCGGTGCAAATAGTTCAACCTGAAAGACGGGGTACAGGTAGACCCGCAGTACGGAATGACTACAGTGGATCTCAAGAATCTAGGGTACGACACCGAACCATTCGTCCTAGCCAGTGAAGTGGCTCAGGTTTTTTATGTGAAGGACATGTCTAGCAAACCGAAAAAAAGAAAAGAAAGGCAAGAGGACACATCATACGATGAGCCAAAGCGGCACATAGTTCTTTCAGGAAAAAGAAACATCGTGGGAGTAGAGGACAAGACAGACATGTCAGAAGATTATAATAAGTTTGATGATATTCCACCCTTCAAGGTAAAAACTGACCCAAGCATCATCTTAAATAATGAAGATTGTCCATGGTTGCGTCGCAGTCAGAAGAAAGGGAAACAGACGAAGAAAACTCGGAAAACTAGCTAGATAGGGATCATAACTTGTGTATCTCAATATGGAAATCACTTTTGTGTAATGATGTTACTGTAAGATATTAACAATGGAGCTTTCACGGGCTTGCAGGGAAATTTTTCCGAGGCGGAACTTCCGAATATGCCATATATAGGGCTTGTGCACCAAGGGCATATTCGATAAGTTCCGCCACGGGAGATTTCCCTACCCTTTCAACAACATTGTTAGAGGAGATGCAGTCTTTCATGGGCTTGCAGGGAAATTTTTCCGAGGCGGAACTTCCGAAGATGCCATATGGCGTGTGCACCAAGGGCATCTTCGAGAAGTTCCGCCACGGGAGATTTCCCAACCCTTTCCTCCATCCATGGGGATGAAACTCTCCATCCATGTTGGCTTGTTGAGCTGCTTGCCATGGCGATGCTCCTTTTATAGGCACGGCGCCGCTTCTACTTTGTCTTCTTCCTCCGACAGGGTATCGTGCGCTACATGCTTTATCTCATCGAGCAGGCGTCCTTATCATGCCGACAGCTTTAGTACCGGTTGCACCCACCAGCCGGTACTAAAGGTTACCCACGCGTCCTTATCCCACCGACAGTTTTGTTACATGATAGAAAACCACCTTTAGTACGGTTGCCCACCAGCGGTACTAAAGGTTTCCCGCCTTTTCTTCCCGCTTTTCATCGGTTCCCGCCTCCGTCATCCCGCCATTTTTTCACTATATATATGTAGGCTTGGCCTCCATTTACATATCACATCTAGACTCATATCTGCAAACCTCATCATTCTCTCCCATGGCTTCCATCGTATCTCTAACCCCTCGGGAGGCGGAGGTGCTTTGCGCCTCGAACTACCCCTGCCCGCCGGGCTACCGCGTCCCGACCGGCCGGTTGCTAAGCGTCGGAGGCGTAGCGGTCCCTCCAGTCCCTCTAGGTGTGGCACGCGAGATGGCCATCACGAACCACTACTACTTCGAGCTCATGCCAGAGCAGCGGAGGAATCCCCAGTGGCATCCCGACTACAGCCCGACTTGGGAAAGCTTCTTCATCAATCGGCGTGAGAGGGCGCTTGCCAGGCACGAGGAGGGCGGCCCGCCTCCTTCGAACTTCAACGAGGCCAGCCGTCGGTTGTGGTGGCGCAGCCGGACTCTCCAGGGCGTCATGGCCTACCGTGGCCCCCGCCTGCGCTACCCTCAGTCCTAGCCCACACGTGCTCTCCCGTCGAGGTTCGACTACCGCGACCCCGATGCCAGCGACGATGATGACGGCGACTACGACGACTACAGTGGCGAGTACTATAGGGCTAGGCACGAGTATGACTGAATGACTCCAACAGTCAAATCTGGCCATGTATCATAATTTTCAGTTGAGCTATGTACTTTTAATTCGAGTTCAATCGTAATAAAATTTTATTCCCGCCCTTTCTTTCTCGCCTTTTTTCTCCCACGCACGGCGTCGTGGCGGGAAAGTTTCCCGCGCGACGTCGGGGCAGGAAATTTGCCTCGCGGACGGCGTCGTGGCGGGAGTAAAGAAAAGAAATAGAAAAGAAACAGAAAAGAAATAGAAAAAAATAGAAAAGAAAAGAAACAGAAAAGAAAAAGAAAAGCAATAGAAAAAATTAATAGAAAAGAAAATTAATAGAAAAGCAATAGAAATAAAAAATACATAAGAAATAAAAAATAAAAGAAAAAGAAACAGGAAAAGAAAAGAAAAGAAAAGAAAAACAATAGAAAAGAAAAGAAAAATAAAAGCAATAGAAAATAATAAATAGAAAAGAAATAGAAAAGAAAAGAAAAAGAAACAGGAAAAGAAAAGAAACAGAAAAGAAAAGAAGAATGAAACAGAAAAGAAAAAAGAAATAGAAAAGAAACAGCAAAAGAAAAGATAATAGAAAAACAAAAACAAAAACAAAAAAAAAACCCTTTGGCACCGGTTGGTGCCACCAACCGGTACGAGGTGGCACTAACCGGTGCCAAAGGGGGTTCTCCTCCATTACACTTAGCCGCGCGGGGAAATTTCCCCCAAATCAACATTTCACACGCATCGCCGCGCGCGCGACGCCCTCGCCGCCAAGGACCACGCCGTCGCCGCCGTGTCCGCCTTCGTCGCGCTCAACGCCCTCGTCGTCGCCACGAGGACCACGCCGTCGTCACCCGCCGCTCCCCCTCCACC
Source organism: Lolium multiflorum (assembly GCA_030979885.1). NCBI lineage: Eukaryota > Viridiplantae > Streptophyta > Magnoliopsida > Poales > Poaceae > Lolium > Lolium multiflorum. The sequence goes on from CM061750.1 coordinate 158,646,135, forward strand.
GGCAACCAGGTGAGGGTTTCCACTCCCCTTCTCCCCTCCTCCGGCCGGTAGCGCCTCCCGCCACAGCGGCCGCCGCCTACGCCGCAGCGCGTAGCCTCATCCACCTTGCTTCCCTGCTCCAACCGCCGCCTACACCGCAGCAACGGAGGAGCGCACGTCTGCGTGCAGTGGCGCGTGCCGCGGCGCCCTCAACCGCGGCCGCCCACCACTAGTTCGATGAAATGACGCAGCGGCGTGCGTGGTGAGCACGGGCGCGTCTGCGTGCGCGGTGAGAACGGGCGCGACGTCCGCGGGCGCGTGCGTGGTGAGCACGGGCGCGTCTGCGTGCGCGGTGAGCACGGGCGCGACGTGCGTGTCTGCGTGCAGTGGTGAGCACGGGCGCGTGCGTGGTGAGCACTGGCGCGTCTGCGTGCACGGTGAGCACGGGCGCGTCTGCGTGCAGTGACGCCCGGGGAGGCGAAGTCGAGCGCATTGGCGGCCAGCAGCGCCGCCGGGTCCGCGCGGAAGAGGGACGCCACCTCGGAGGCCCAGGGGAGAGCGCGTGGCTCGCGGTGGATAGCGATGGGGGCCCACCAAACCATCGACTCACCTCGCTTGCAAGTCGCACCGCCAGAGGAGGAGGAGCGCCGAGTGTTAGGGTTAGGGTCCGTAGCGGTGCCGAGTCCGTGGCGGTGTCGCCGTGACATAGAGAGAAGAGCGAGAGGAGGAGCGCCGAGTGTTAGGGTTAGGGTCCATAGCGGTGCCGAGTCCGTGGCGGTGCTGCAGCGACATAGAGAGAAGTGCGGGAGGAGGAGCGCCGAGTGTTAGGGTTAGGGTCGAGAAAAAGAGAGAAGAGCGAGAGGAGGAGGGGGAACACCGAGTCCGTGGCCGTGGCGGTCCGTTAGGGGTTTTTGCTTTCTTCATTTCAATTGTTATCCATCTACCAATGTGTTATATGATCATGACATAATGAATGAAATAATTGCTTTCTCAATTTTGTAGTGACATTGAGCTATGGCGGACGGCACCTTCGTCCGAGATGAGGATCAAGAAGAAGCGGTGTAGAAATGATATTTGAGAGTGCCCGTGGGCCTGATGGAGATGACTATGAGTTCCTCGACTTTCTGAATGATTTCGGCGAGGGAATTGAGTCCGAACAAGTTAGAAGAGACAACGAAGTGTCCATAACAAACTCCGCCGAGGTGTATATTTATGTATTAAGTCTATGTTCATCACTAGATGCATTCATTTATTTGTATTGCACTTATTAACGAATAATTTTTCTATTAGCCTTCTGGATCATCGAGCAAGTCTATTAAAACAAAACGAGGCCCGACGCGAATTCTAAAGGGCGAGGGTAGGTTAGCCCTCACGGCATTTAAGGATAATGGTGAACCGGTGCATCCCAAAGAGCACTGCACCAAATTTACAAGTCAAGCTGGAGTTCTTGTTAGGGACCATGTACCGATCAGCATTCAAGAGTGGCATAAGCCGAAGAAAGCGGAGAATGAAGCTAGTTATGTCAACGACGCGATGAAAAAGTTTCTTTGGGAAACTCTGCTGACACGCTTCAGCCTACCGGAAGACATGACGGAAGGCCAGAAGAATAAAGTCAAGGAATGGACTCTCAAGAAGATGGCCATACAATTCCAGACCTGGAAGAAAAATTTATGGGACAAATATAAGAATGAAGATCCAATATTCGATGATAATCTAGTGAAGATAAAGGATCACTGGCAAGAATTTAAGAGGTATAAGCAATCGTCTACTTTTGTGTCCCGATCGGTCACAAATAAGAAAAATGCTTCAAAGAAGACAATTTGGCATCATATGGGGTCAGGTGGCTACAAGACTGCCATTCCGAGGTGGATAGCGTATGAAAATGAACTGATGGCTGCAGGAATCACTCCACAGACATGGGACTGGCCCGAACGGTCCAAGTTCTGGTTGTTCGCGCATGGGGCAGGGTTGGACCCAAAGACAGGGCTGATCGTTGCGGAGGGAAAATGGAAGGAAAAGATTGCGAAATCGTACCGAAGCTTGTAGCTGCAATTCAACAGGTTCGAAAGGGAGAGTACATTCCTGATAGAGAGAATGACGAGCTGACACTCGCTCTGGGGAATCTTGAACACGTTGGACGGGTACGAGCTCGCCCAGGTCTCACCATGAAGGAAGCGTTCCCGGAGTCCGCTGACACTTATAGAAGCCGTTCGCGGAAGAAGAAGAAGGACGCCGACATGTTAAAGGAATTGTTAAATAGGGTGTCGGCGCTTGAGAAAAATCAGAGGCCACCTGATCAGCCGATGTTCCTACAGGATCCACAAGCCGATGCCGCCCCATCTCAGCGAATAAGCAGTGTGGGTTCCACGCATCTTGACGGATGTGGAGGAAGCTACCCCGTGGATTATGTCACGGAGAAGACAGATTGCGAGCTCTATATGTTATTCAGGAACGCGTCCGTTAAGGTGGCGGTCGGTTATGTTTACCCAAGTGAAGATGGAGCAACGCACCACCATATGCCCATTCCACCTGGCTGTGTTCGTGTCGGGGTGGATGAAGTTGTTCCGGCTTTTGAAACAGTGGAGCTTGATATTCCTAGAGGTGACGATGAGAAGAGACTTGCCGATGTCAAGCACGGTTTCGCTATATGGCCCAAGAAACACATCGTCCTTCTGCAGAGGCCACCGACTCCTCGTAGCAGTCCACATGAGCATCAAAGGCCTTCGACTCCTCCTCCTAGCAGTCCACATGAGCAGCAAAGTCCACACCTACCTGAGAGGGACCCCAGCGTGAGTCCACCACCTCGAGATCCTCCGTGTAAGACAGCGCCCGTAAGCGGAACGGTACGCCGCCTAGGAAGAGATCTAGAAAGGAGAAACCACTGCCACCTATTGAGAAGTTACCTTGGGAAAAAACTCTCTAGGAAAACCAGGAAGCCGTTGAGTCCCAGCTGAGGGCCTTTTTTGCTAAGAAAGAGCTAGAGATACCTTTTGAGAAGACACTAGATCCGGTGAAGGTTTATCGTACAGTCGAGAATCTATATAACCCTGAACCATCGCCACCATCTGACTATAGGCGTTCTATTGAAAGGTCGTATGACGATATGATGGAGGCGAAAAACCCCACTACCAGCTCGGGTATCAAGGAGATAAAAGGGATACACCAAGTCTACCAGCTCGGACAACAACCCGTTAAATCGGTCCCCCCTCTCAAGGTGTTTGACGAGAAGGCCTTTCAAAGTTCTCTACAAATCTCAACCGATTACGCCATGGCTAAGGTAGTATATCAATATGTTCAAGGGAAAGATTTGGTCAAGAATCTCAGGAAGCTACCAACAAGTATGCGTAACTTGCATACGTGGTACGGTGTTGCCGCAAAGGGAGGGATGGAGACTATCATGGTGCGAGTTAAGGAAGAGCACTACTTCCAAGAATACTCTGTGAGCGTTGACTTCTCCGAGCTTTTCCAGTTATACAATCTTCGGGCCCTCGAAAAATCTATCATCAGTTGCTATTGTCTGTAAGTGATTTATTTGTATAATTTGAGAAGTCTTTAGCTCAGCTCCTTGATTATCGGCAAATTATAATCTTTTGTGCGCTATGTTATGTAGATCGAAGATGCTCGAATGCAAAAGGGATGAAATCACGGACATTGGGTTCATTGACCCGAACACAATGCATGTCAGGACCATAGAAGAACCCCTCTATAACAGGGATACACCGGAGACTTTGCTAAGGTTTTTGAAGCGACAACATGACAAAAAGACAATACTTTGGCCTTACAACTTCCAGTGAGTGTTACTCTCTTATAACACATTCTATTTTGCTCACCATATGTTAAAATATTAACTGATGACTTATATATATGACACTACATATTTAAACGTGCGCAGGTTTCACTTTATTCTTATCGTCATTAAAATGTACGAAGGAGAAGTTGAAGTCTTTGACTCACTAACCAAAGAGCCTATACTATACAAGTCTTGTTTTCTTATGCTCAAAAGGTAATTCAAATTCTTATCGGTTTTTTGTTAATTTCCTGATATCAACTGATTGATAACTCTTTTGTGCATTTTCTTTTGTCGGGCAGCGTATGGAAAACTTTCATCAAGGAAGATCAGTCCTTTCAATGGCCACTGAAGCTGACATGGCGTGCGAACAAAGTAAGTAGTACTACCTATGTCCACACACCTTTATCATACTTCATTATTGTTTGACTGAATTATATTCTTGTACAGAAATGCGCGAAACAACCACCGGGGACTGATCTATGTGGATACTACGTTTGCGAGTACATCCACAGAATTGTCAGCGAGAGAGCGAATAATGAAAGAAATAAAGAGGTACGAAAACAATATTCACAAATTTATTTTGTTACCATAAGTTGTGCTGAGTTTCAGTAATAATTGTTTGATTTGTGATTTGATATAACACACATAGCTCATGTATTCATTTGTATCTTATTCTTTTACAGTTGAGAAGAAAGCGGGAGAAGATCACAATCGAGGAGCGCTTCAAAGCAATCGGCGAGGAATTGGCGGGATTTTTCCTTCGGGAAGTCATACCACCATCCGGAGAGTACCACTATGCATAAAGATCTTCTCCAGCTCCTCGATTGCTTTGTGTGTATATATAGTTTGACTCGGAGTGTACCACTATGGTACATGTGTAATAGATCGATCTTCATGCATGTACTACTTAATTCTGGTGCATCGACTTGATATACATCGGAGAGTACTACTTATGCAAATACATGTGTGTTATATTATATGCACCAACTTGATATGCATCACCTTGATCTTCATGTACTACGTAAACCCAAACGCGTTTCCGGTGCATCGACGCGATATGAAACGCTCCGATACCCCTAAACCCCTGCAAAAACCCTAAACCCTGAATTCTCTGCCGCGGCGGAGATTCATGCATATTTCCTGCCGCGGTAGCCAACCTTTGGTACCGGTTTGTAATACTGTTGCCTGCCAAAACCCACCGGCGGGCAGCGGTTAAGCAACACGAAGAGCCGGGAGGCTCCCAAGACTGCTGGTGGGCCTTGGTCCCTCGGTCAACGGCCCGCAGTGCTCGGGCACACGTCCCGGGATGCAGGGCGTGCCACCGACCTATACCTGGTCAGGAAGGTGTGGATCGCTTCGATTAGTTTCCATGGTAGACACGTAAACATTAAATGAGCCTCGATCGGCTCTCAGGTTACCTGTAGATCGGCTCAAGGAGCCCATGGTTCATGTTAGATATGCAATAACATGGGTTTCTTGCTTTATCAATACTAAGCTAATCAGATCTACGACAGTTTAGGGTTTTCACCGCATACCGGAACATCCTACACGTGATTGAGCCTGGCAGATACGTAAGATAACGGAAAACGAACCCTAGATGAGGCCTAAAAACCAACGCAGTGTCGATTCCCGGAACATCCCTTCTAGGATCAGCAAACCGTACCCTACGCGCTACTGGATCATTCAACCCGTTTGCAAGGCCTAACTATGCAGATATTAAACTAATCCTTGAAGTACAAGGAGCAACTGTAACAGATCGAATCTACTAAATAAAGACAAAGCAAGGCGCTGCCCTTACACCTAAAATAGGTGTAAGGGCAGCTAGATATCGAGGGGCAGCGTAGCTAAGCAAGCAGATCGTAAGAGCATCAATGCAAGCCCCAAAACACCTAAGATAAACAGTATTGCTCGCCATCAACAACGCTTCAGCACGAGCAGCACAAGGTAGACGAATAAACGTGTACTGCCTAGATCGCAAGATGCGATCTAGGCAGCATGATGCTTACCCGGAAGAAACCCTCGAAACAAGGGGTGGCGATGCGCCTGGTTTGTGTTTGTTGTGAACGTGATCGTCCTCCTTTCTCAATAACCCTAGGTACATATTTATAGTCCGTGGACTTTCTATCTTTGGAAGTACACCTAACCGTACGAGCTAAACTCTATCTCTTAATTCTAAACTAAGATGCAATCTACTATATAGATACACGGGCAATTCAGCCCAAATTCATACACGAGGCCGATTCAGAAATACTCACGTGTATATCCTTCAAGCCCATCTTCATTACGGCCCATCTCTGATCTGGTTAAAATCTAGTGATAACACATGCCCCCCTGGTTTTGGCAATAATAATTCCAAAACCACTCTCTTTTTCTTCACCAAGATTTGACATAACAGAAAAACTGCGTTGCAGAGCCGAACCGCTCCAGTGCCCTTTCATTATGATGCCTCGCCTTCTCAACTTCTCCATACTGCACGATCTGACAGTTTTGGCAACGCATCCTCGAAACTGCCACAGCATTGAACCGTTTTTCATTATATCCCTTTATTTAAACTCGTCCAGGCAGCTTGCTTCTTCATCCCCCTGCTCCACAGTAGCCATCGGCAAACAAAAAACCCTTCTCAGCCGCCATGGACTCCTCTTCCTCCTCTGTCTCCTCCGGCTGTCCTTCCAATCCTCCTCCTCCAGCGAGCTCGAGCGGGAGGTCAATCTGATGGCCATCTACGAGGCCCGCGCCCCAGAGTATTGGGACGCGTGGGACTGGGATTTCTCCATTGAATCGGAAGACGACGAACCCCTCACCGACGGGGAGGAAGACCTCCAGTTCCTTGTCGACGGGGAGCTGGTACCGGCGAGCGACGACGACCTCTTCCCATGGGAGGCGGACCTCTTCCGACGAGGAGGAAGAGGAGAGGCGGAGGAGTCGGAGGAGGACTCTCCTCTGCGGGTACCCACCGGCCAAGCGCTTCCGCACGGGTCGGATGACGACGACGACGAGGAGGAGGATGAAGCCCCTACCGGCGGCTTCATCAGCAACGAGACGCCGCCGGCAGCAGTGCCGACGGTAGCTATGACGGCGATGACGAGGCAGCGATGGTCCATAGATTAGGGGTTAGAACAGGGCTAGTAACAGTGCATTAGGCACTAGATGATCCCTTTTGAGAGCAATTAGCTCTTCGTTGTAAAATCCCCTTCTAAATCAATGAAAATGTTCTTCCAATTTGGCTTTCAATTGTCTGATTTCGAATCTTCCAATGGTCAAAGTAGGTCAACGCCCCCAAGAACTGGTAACAGCGTATCGGTCTTTCACCATCACACGCCCATAAGGCCAACCCGAAAACCAAATTGGACCGGTCTAAGCAGACATTTCCAAAATTCAGACAATAACTTGATACCTGCTCATAATCGTTTGTTCCTCTGTAGTCGATGGCTGCGCATCGGCTGTTTTTAATCTGAAGTCGATGTCTGAGCATCGGTTGTTTCCCCAAAAATCTTTAAAAAAAATTTACTGGCCGATTTCATGAATCGGCCCCCATATTTTACCGTCCATCATCCCACATACTTGGGAAGTACTTCTTGAGATGCTGGCCATTGACAGCCACTGGGAATTTCACACCATCCAGCTGCTCGAGCATGTATGCATTACCCTTTAAAACTTGATCGACTCTGTACGGCCCGTGCCAATTTGGAGACCATTTACCATATACTGCATCCTTGGTTCCCAATGGCAGTACAGCTTCCCATACCAGATCACCAACATGGAACTCCTTCGGTCTCACCTTCTTATTATATGCATGAGCTACCTTAGCCTTGTTCTCCTTAATCTTCTCAAGCGACCACAGCCTGAGCTCCGTCACATCCTCAATGCTATCGCTCATCAGGGCTGCATATTCTTCAGATGTTAAGTCATTCTGAAACGCAACACGTCTCGATCCAGCCGTGATTTCCCAGGGTAATACAGCTTCCTGTCCATAGACCAGATGATATGGCGAGGTTTTGATCGCTCCATGACATGACATACGGTAAGCCCACAAAGCTTCTGACAATACCTCGTGCCAACGTCTAGGATACTCGTCGATCTTTCTCTTAATCAGCTTGATCAGACTCTTGTTGGATGCTTCAGCTTGCCCATTTGCTTGAGCATAGTATGGAGACGATCGGATCAGCTTGATTCCCATATCCTCGCGAATTTTCTAAATTCCTTAGAAACGAAGACCGAACTTCCATCGGTCGTGATAGTCTGGGGCATCCTGAATCTGTGAATGACATGTTCTTTCATGAAACTGATAACATCTGATGATGCCACTGCCTTCATAGGGACGGCCTCCACCCATTTGGTGAAATAATCTGTAATGGCCAATACCCACGCATGGCCTTTGCTCGAAGGAGGATGTATCTTGCCGATCATATCCATGCCCCACCCTCGAAACGGCCACGGCTTGATGATGGGATTCATTGCTGATGCAGGCACCATCTGAATGCTCCCAAACTTCTGACATGCTTGACACCCCTTATAATAATTAAAACAATCTTCAAGCATGGCGGGCCAATAAAACCCTGATCGCCTAATCAGCCATTTCATCTTATGAGCCGATTGGTGAGTCCCACAAGCACCTTCATGTACCTCATGTAAGAGCCGATTCGACTCGGCTGGTCCCAAACATTTGAGAAGTAAGCCTTCCAAAGTCCTATAGAACATGTCATCTACAATAAGGACATACTTCATGGCCTTATATCTTATCCATTTAGGTGCTGTGGGGCCCCGGACTTACCAGTCCAGAACTCCTGTTATGCATACAATTTCACGATCCCAAGATCATTCCATCGTGAATACATAACCGAACTGATACCAGATTACATCATCCATTACAGTACCGAAATAACATTAATACGGAAGTCTTACATCATAAGCCATCAAGGCCGAAGTTCAACAAACAGCAGCGGAATTTATTTGACTCCAACCAGCGGTGGAACCCGTCAGGCCTTTACCCTACAGGCGGCTGACTGGGAGAGCGTCCTAGTTCGCGTCTTCGGCGTCGTACTCCTCTTCTTCGAAATACTCCTCTTCAAAGTCTGGCCAAGTAAATAGCCAGGACAACAATGCCAATGAGTACGTTTGAATGTACTCGCAAACCACCTTAGAGAGAAATAAAGGATATGCAATATGGCAGTAGCAAGGAACAGGCACTACACTAGGGCGACAAGGAGTGAGAGGTGGTTCCTCTCGAGAGTATGACATCTATATATCTTTGTTGAAAAACCATTTTGAAAATAAGTTTTCTTCTGAAGACTAATAGGTAAGGAGGACCCATTTTCATTCCCGGTCATTGGAGTGACCAAAACACTTTCATCTTTCCACCATACCTATCAGGTACATCTCCACCAGTCTCACTGGTATATTTTCCGTACCTCCCAGGTACATTTCCAAAACCTTTTTGGAAAACACTTTTGTAAAACAAAACTTTCCTTTAATGCCAAGCAACAGCCTTTCCCATGTCCATAACCGCGGACACGGCTATTCGAATAGTTTTACACTCTGCAGAGGTTGTACACTTTCCCCACAAGATCCGAATACTTATCGTGTGGGCATCATCCCTGCATAACAACATATGCCACGACAAGTACCCGATCGCAGTTTTTCGCTTGCTCGCCTTAGCCTAAGACATGCCGCCTAGAGTTGTACCTCCCAACACCAGAGTCCGAGGGCTGTCCAGGAGTAGCAAAGTCCCCAGCTAACTCGACCCTCCGGAATGCCGCGACCAACTGCGGGGCATATTTCAATGGGAGCTCATAGGTTGTACCCCTGCCATCGATACGCAATGGAAAGGCGTCCCCAGTTTGTCGGGAAGACCACGGTCGATAGGTGTCCATGTTCGGACTACCCCTTACACTTGCAGGACCCAAACTAAGGCGAGACAAACTACTACGCTGCGCCCCGTCCCACTAAAGGGTAATGTGGTTGTACTGGCTAGGTCCGGTTAGGTACTCAGTCACCAAAGTTTTTCGAAAACAATTTTCTCCACTTGCCTCCAGCAACTTTTCTTCCAGAAAACCTTTTCCTTTTCATAAACTCACACTTGGGCAGGGCTACCCCATTCCAAGGTTTTCGAAACACTTCTTTCTTGAAAACATTTTCACAAGACCTTTTTAAAGAGGGCTCCCGACCTATAGTCCGACTTTTCTTTGAAAAGCGGCGACAAGGATGATAAGGTGCTAAGCACCACATCACTAGTAAGTGTGTGATCAGTAGGTAACACAAGGACTGCACCCATAAGGGTGGAATAATAAAACTTCGAGTGGCGGAACCACTCACATAAATAAATAAAGGACATGCAATTTATCAAAACCTGTGATAATGCAAGATTAAGATAATTAGGATGAGACATGCATCAAGAGGTGGCTTGCCTTGATCAGCAAAGTGTCCCTGGCCTTCTTCCTCAAATCCTCCAAATTCACCTCCTCCTTTATTTCCGGCGGCGTTCGAATCTAGCGTCGCAAAATAAAAAGAAACAAGCACACACCGAATCAACAAACCATTCCAGAATAGTGCACACAAAAATTTGGTAAAATCACAGTATGTAAAGGTTTACAAATGCAAGCTACTGAAAGTGGTTTCACTAATTTATGATTTTTAAAACAAAAGATATGATTTTTACAATTCCAGAAATGACCTAGGAACCATTTAAATTGCCTAAATCTTTCTGTGAATCACAAAAATACATGCAGCATACCTACTGAAAGCTAACAAAATCTATAACACAACTGCACAAGAATCACTTGCAAATAATGTTTTAAATAATTTAGACAATTTAAACGAGACAGAAACCAGAGCACACAATTAGCTATCCACACCACTATCAGAGCATCACCAACCAAAACCAATCATACCTAGGGATAGCTGAAACTAAATGTGATCTAACCCCACTGGTTTGGTATTTTTTTGATTTGCAAAAGAATTTACAAATTTCAGATACTGAAAATATGTCCTGTTTCAGTAGTAAATTCCCCAGACAAAATATATCATTCACAAAATTATTTCCTTTGGCACAGAATTACCCCAACATGATCTCTACCAGTAGCACTTGGTTTTGTCCCAAAACAAGTTTTGGTTTTTGAAATAAAAATCACTGAAGAGCTCCCTGGACCAATTTTAATTTGCTAACCAATCAAAATAAAAGAAGCTTCTGCATGTGGTACCAGTGCCAAATGATAGGTAATCTCATCTGGAGTACAGAAAAATTTACCTCATACAGATAGGATCAATAAAGCTATCAAAAGAAATAAAATACCTATACTGCAACATTCTAGATTTTAATTTATTTGCACAGATCTACTACATAAAGTCACATGCATGCAATTGTATATGGTCAATATTTCGTTTTTGAGTATCCACGAATTTGAATCATCAATTTTAGACATTTTACGAATTTATGGTGATTTAAAAGCTGGGCAGGGATTTACTGACAGGTTTAAAAGAGGAAGTATAGAAAAAGGAAATCGGGCCGGGGCTTGCTGGGCTCGACGGATTCGGCCCAGGAGCAGCACCACAGCGCGGGAGCCGGCGGTTTAAACCGTCCCGGGACGTGGATGGCCACGTCAACGCGTGGGCCTGTGGCTGCTGGCCATGCATGCAAGCGGGCCTGCATGTGGCCTTAGGATCCGGATCCGACGACCCTGGCCGCCCGCGTTGGTGAAGACCAGGAAACGGCGGCGCCGGCGACCTAGCTTGCCGGGAAAAGAGAGAGGGAGCTCACCCTGGGCCTGGGGAAGACGGAGGAGAAGCGGAGGGCTCCTGGCGCGTCACCGTGGCGTCAGAGACGCGCATGCAGGACTCAGGTCACTCGCGCGGACGGAGACGGAACGGCTGCGTCCGTGCAAGGCTCAGCGGTGCTGCGGCAAACGCGACGACGGCGACGTCTGCACGCAGGTGTCGCGGGGGCGACGCAGGGGAGGAGCCACGTACTGAGCTGGGACGCGATTCTGCTCGGTCTGGCTGTCTCGGACGCACGGGCTAGTGGGCGATGGCGCGGCCGTGGTTGTCGATGGCGACGGCCGGCATGCAGTGGACGGGGCTCCGTCGACGGTGGCCTCCCGGCATGATCCTGGCAAGGAAAATGGGAGAGTTACGGCGGCGGATGGAGAATAAGCGAGATCAACTGAGAGGGAGCCGAGGGTGAGGAGAGGGAAGGCGCCGCACGACAGCATCCGGCACCGTGGCGTCGACGTCGAGCACGGCTCGAGCAGCCGGGATGGATACGGGCGCTCTCCGTTTTTGCAGAAGAATGTGTGGTGGTTTGTGTGTTCTGTGGCGAAAGGGGAGAGGAGGAGAGGGCCGGTGCCCTATTTAACAAGGATGCGCGGGTGCACGGTGCACCGCGTTCTTGCGTGGGTGGAGAAGGAGCGGCGGCCACGGAATGGCGGAGAAGGGCGGTGCCGCTGCGTTCTGGCCGTGCTGCAGTGGTTTTGGAGGGACGCAGGCGTCGGGAGCGCGAGGGAGATGCCAGGCCAAGAGGGGTCGCGTCGTCTGCGACGTGTTCGACAAAACGACGACGCCATGGCACGGACGAGAGCGTGCAGAGGGGATGGAGGCGTGGCCTGTGAGCGTGCCAGGGATCGGAGGGGTGCACGGCGCAGCCACGACGCGTGGCCAGAACGGACAGGGCCGCCGGGTGCGTGCCCTTGACGAGCTTCGGGTGCCGCGGTCACCACGGGTCTGGGCAGCCAGGGAGACGTGGTGCACGGTGTAACGTGTGTGGATGTCTGGGAGGCGAGAGGGGTGCGCGGTGATCGTCCAAGCCTCCTGGTCCCGCCAGCATGCACAGCAGAAAGGAGGGAGGGAAAGATGTGTAGGCCTGCCGTGTGCTTCCAAAGAGAGAGATATGACTGAAGAGGGGATGCATGTGAGGGAGGGGTGCAGACAAGAGGGGGAGGATGACATGCTGCAGCTGAGTTCTTGGCTGTACGTGGTTGGAACATGCACATGAGTGCATGCACTCTCACACCAGCCCCGGCCTCTCTTTCCTCTCTCTTAGCTTTCTCACTTAGCTCGGTGGAAAAGAAAATAGGACCATTTCAATGCTCACATGCACAGATGTGAGATGAGTGAGGTGTAAGAGAGAGGGAAAATAAAATGGTGGAAAAAGAAAAAAGAGAGAGGGAAAGAAAGAAAGAAAAAAGGGTATGGTCTACAAGACCATATCTTAATTGATGCCCAAATACAAACTTTTGGCTTGAGTAACCTCCTTAGAATTGAAGCAAGACAAGGACAAATTTGGGATGGCATTTATGGCACAAGGCTAAGGAAATTTACAAAATAATATTTTGTTAGGGATTGAGAAAGAAAAGTTAAAAACAAAAATAGCAACAAAGTGATCTATGGAGATCCACTCATGTATTAGTAAAACTCAAGTCCTAGGGTTTTAGGGAGAAAATGGATTTTAATCTCGCAAGTCAATAGAAAAAGAAAATAAATGCTCCAAGGGTTTTGGCATGGTAAAATAAAACTAGAATTAAAAAAAAAGGGGTCACATGAGGATAGAGATTTTTGGGATTTACACACCAGTGAAGAATTTCACAAGCAAACATACACTCATACATGGCAAAATAAGACCAACATGCATGCATGAAATGAAAATAGAAAAGTTTTTGTTGGCCCTAAATTTTGCATTCTAAAAATTTAAACAAATGCACAAAAGTTGGGTTGTTACAAACCTTCCCCCCTTAAAATGAATCTCGTCCTCGAGATTCGGTGGCTAAGAACTGAAGAGTGCGGGGAAATCCTTCCGAAGTTGATCTTCTCGTTCCCAAGTGGCTTCCTCCTCGGAATGGTTACTCCACTGGACCTTACAGAATTTGATCTTCCTTCTTCGGGTGAGACGGGTAGCTTCTTCCAGAATCCGAAGGGGCACTTCACGATAGGTTAAGTCGGTGTTGAGGTCGAGGGTGCGATAATCAATGTTCTTGAATATCTCAGGTTTTTCAGGCACTTGGAGGCATCGTCGAAGTAGAGAGATATGGAACACATCGTGGAAATCCGCTAATTCAGCAGGCAGTTCCAGCTGATAGGATACTTCACCTCGACGAGCGAGAACTTTGAAGGGCCCAATATATCTGGGGGCAAGCTTCCCTTTGACGTGAAATCTCTGCATTCCCTTGAGTGGAGTGACACGAAGATAAGCATGATCTCCAACCTTGAAGGTCAGTTCGCGACGCTTGGAATCAGCATAACTCTTCTGACGGGATTGAGCGGCTTTGAGGCGATCACGGATCAGTTGAACTTGTTCTTCAGCTTCGCGAAGATGGTCAGGTCCAAAAATTTGACTATCTCCAGTCTCGGACCAGTTGAGAGGGGTTCGGCAACGGCGACCGTATAGGGCTTCAAAGGGGGCCATCTGCAGACTGGCTTGATAGCTATTGTTGTAAGAGAATTCCGCGAAAGGTAGGCAGTCTTCCCATTTTGCTCCATAGGCGAGGACACAAGCTCGAAGCATATCTTCAAGTATCTGGTTCACTCTTTCGGTCTGGCCACCGGTCTGCGGGTGATAAGCAGTGCTAAAGGCTAGCTTGGTACCGAGGGCTTCATGTAGGCTCTTCCAGAATTTCGAGGTGAATTGGGTACCTCGATCCGACACTATCCTCTTAGGAACTCCGTGAAGACTCACTATTCGGGACATGTAGAGATCAGCCAACTTGGTTCCGTGGTAATTGACTTTGACGGGGATGAAATGTGCAACCTTGGTAAGACGATCGACAATAACCCAGATGGAGTCGTGACCACGCTGAGATTTAGGCAGTCCTGTAATGAAGTCCATTCCGACTTCTTCCCATTTCCATTCGGGGACTTGGAGGGGTTGGAGTAGTCCAGCTGGTCGCTGATGTTCAGCCTTCACTTTCTGGCACACGTCGCAGCGAGCAATGAAAAAGGCTATCTCGCGCTTCATACCGTGCCACCAGAATTGTTTCTTCAGGTCTTGATACATCTTGGTTCCTCCGGGGTGGATTGAGTAGGGGGTGTCGTGAGCTTCCTTCATGATGAGTTGCTTCAGGTCTTCAATATTGGGTACACACAGGCGTCCCTTGTACCGCAAAACTCCTTCGGCATCAATCGTGAAACCAGGAACTTCCTCCCTATCCATCCTACGCTTGATTCCTTCAATACTCTCATGACCCACTTGAGCTTCTTTGATCTGATCAAACAAAGTAGGCTTCAGCTCAAGATTGGCCAGAAAACCATGGCTAACGAGCTCGAGGCCGAACTCCTCAAGTTCTTCATACAGCTTGGGTTGAGCAACTTTGATGAGGGCGTTCAACGAACAGGGCTCTCGACTAAGGGCATCAGCTACGACATTGGCTTTACCGGGATGATAATGAATGCCGAGATCATAGTCCTTGATAAGTTCCATCCATCTGCTCTGCCTCATGTTCAGCTTCCGCTGAGTGAAGATGTACTTCAGACTCTTATGGTCGGTGTAGATTTCGCAACGATTTCCTGATGACCCACAAGTATAGGGGGTGTATCGTAGTACTTTCGATAAATAAGAGTGTCGAACCCAACGAGGAGCAGAAGGTGTTGACAAGCAGTTTCGATGAAGGATTCACTGTAAATGCTCACAGACAAGTATTCAGGGGGTTTTGATATTTCAGATAAATAAAGTACAAGTAAATAAAATGCGAGAGAAATAATTGCAGCGAGTGGCCCAATCCTTTTTAGCACAAAGGACAAGCCGGTTTGTTTACTTATAATGACCAAACGTTCTTGAGGACACACGGGGATTTTAGTCTAGTGCTTTCGCTTCATGTAGCTAAATAATCTTCATTGTTTTGATAAGTGTTGTGTGGGTGAACCTATGCTAATGCACCGCCCTTCCTAGGACTAATACATACTTGTGATTATACCCCTTGCAAGCATCCGCAACTACAAGAAAGTAATTAAGATAAATCTAACCACAGCCTTAAACTCGAGATCCTGCGATCCCTCCTGCATCGATATACTAACGGGGCTTAGGTTTCTTACTCCGGCAACCCCGCAATTAGCAACCGAATACAAGATGCACTCCCCTAGGCCCATAAATGGTGAAGTGTCGTGTAGTCGACGTTCACACGACACCACTAGAAGAATGACACCACAACTTAAATATCATAACATTGAATATTACTCAACCATAATTCACTACTAGCATTTAGACTTCACCCATGTCCTCAAGAACTAAACGAACTACTCACGAGACATCATATGGAATACAATCAGAGGTGATATGATGATGAATAACAATCTGAACATAAACCTTGGTTCAATGGTTTCACTCAATAGCATCTACAACAAGTATAGAATAACACCGGGAGAGTTTCCCCTATCAAACAATCAAGATTTAACCCGAATTGCTACAGCGATGACGGGGTGCAGCGGTGGTGATGGCGGTGTAGATGGTGGAGATGATGATGATGATGATGGAGATGATGTCCCGCTCGATGACGATGGCGATGGCGTCGATTTCCCCCTCCGGGAGGGAATTTCCCCGGCGGATTCCTGCCCGCCGAGCTCTTTCTCTCTGGTGTTCTCCGCCCCAGAGGCGGCTGTAACCCTTCGTGAGGTCCTCTCTGTGGCTTAGGTTTCGGGACGAAGAGCGAAGAAAAGGAGGCGAAAGGGGCTGTGGGGCCCCGGAGCATAGGTTGGCGCGGCCAGGCCATGGGCCGCGCCGCCCTATGGTCTGGGCCCAGTGGCTCTTCTCCTCTTCCCCTTTTGGCTCCCTCCGTCATCTGGAAAAATAGGAATTTACGTGAAATTTCCTTCCACAGTTGATCTTCCGAAATATTGCGTTATGACGGTGCTTTTTCCAGCAGAATCCTGGCTCCGGTGCTCGATCCTCCAATAATGATGAAACATGCAAAATAGATGAAATAACATAAGTATTGTGTCCCAATATGAAATATATCAATGAATAACAGCAAATTATGATACAAAATAGTGATGCAAATTGGACGTATCAACTCCCCCAAGCTTAGACCTCGCTTGTCCCCAAGCGAAACTGAGCTCGATAAACAAGACCACATGTTTATGGAGTGAAGAGTCGATAAATAAAATACGGACAAGAAGCATCATATTCATTCACACAAGACATTCTAGTAAACAACTTCCTCATATAACTCATCTTGAAATAGGTAAAGAGAAATCACAAGTAAAGGTGCATAAGAAATCATAGTTGGTGATGGCAAACTTTGTTCTTGGTCAGAGAACTACTAACGGATTGTACTTCTAAGCAAAGCTTTCATATTAGAATTTATAGCTGAGCCTTCATATTTAAGCATGACAATCTCTTCATAATCATTGATAACTTCAAAGTCATATTCATTCAGATAAAATTGGTACTAAACAAGAAAGTATAAAAGACATGATCAACTGAATCATAGCATAAATGATTGGTTCACAACAACTCAATTGCTTGCTTGAGATAGAGAGAAATAGGTTTACTGACTCAACATAAAAGTAAAAGACAGGCCCTTCGCAGAGGGAAGCAGGGATTAAATCATGTGCTAGAGCTTTTCAAGTTTTGAAATCATATAAAGAGCATAAAAGTAAGGTTTTGAGCGGTGTTTGTTGTTGTCAACGAATGGTAGCGGGCACTCTAACCCCTTGCCAGACAAACTCTCAAAGAGCGGCTCCCATTTTATTTTATTTTTTTGTTTTTGTGTGGCACTCCTTCCAACCTTTCTTTCACAACCCATGGCTAACCGAATCCTCGGGTGCCTGCCAACAATCTCATACCATGAAGGAGTGCCTCTTTTATTTTATTATGTTGACACTCCTCCCCACCATTGCTTTCTCAAGCCATGGCTAACCGAATCCTCGGGTGCCGTCCAACAATCACATACCATGGAGGAGTGTCTATTTGGTTAATTAATTTGGGACTGGGAATCCCATTGCCAGCTCTTATTGCAAAATTATTGGATAAGCGGATGTGCCGCTAGTCCATTGGTGAAAGTCCGCCCAACAAGATTGAAAGATAAAACACCACATACTTCCTCATGAGCTATAGAACATTGACACAAATAAGGAGTAGTATAGTTTGAATTATTTAAAGGTAGCACATGAAGTATTTACTTGGAATGGCAGAAAATACCATGTAGTAGGTAGGTATGGTGGACACAAATGGCATAGGTTTGGTCTAAGATTATGGATGTATGAGAAGCATCTCCTCTCGATACAGGTCTTTGGCTAGCAAGGTTTGATAGCAAGCATAAAGGTTGAGGAAACAAACAAATATACATATGATAGAACAATCATGCATCTTTCTCATAAGCACAAGCAATTTTAACTTCAGAATACTAAGCATAGAGATAATAGAGTAATATATCTAAGTGTATTTCTCTCTTTTATTAAACATCAAGATGTTGTTGCTATTGACCAATGCTAAGTTTGCCAAAACCAAATAGATTTACTCGATGCTCCCAAAGTGATATCAATACTCATGTCAAGGGTAATCATATAATGGAGATTGCAAACTAAAATAAAGTGTGCAAAAAAAGTAAATGATAAGACTTCTCATTAATATTCCATAACGATAACTCACACCAACGGATACATAGATAACTAACTAAGAGAGATACTTCCACATTGCATACTATTCCATATGATAACTTCCCTACTCATGATATGACACTACTTGATAGTAAAAGATAAAGGTGGTGATGATGATGTGATACCGCGGCACTCCCCCAAGCATGGAACAAACCAAGGGGATGCCAATACCGATGATGAATTACTCCTTCGGTGATGGTGGTGATGGATTCTTCTCGACAAGCTTCCTGACAAGCTCCTGTAAACCTTCAATCTCATAGGTCAGGTTGCGGATCATCTCCGAGTTGTGCTCAACGCGGCTCATAATCATGTCCGGTGGTGAATCCCAACTCTTAGAATTGTTTCCCCATCCTTCAGCTTCAGATTTCATCTCTCCTGCATTGTCAGAACGATTTATATCCCAATTACTTGGCAACACTACCTTGGGGGTCCTTTCAGTTTGACGATCGTAGATTAGATTGCGGTAAGGGTTGTAATTGCTCGGAGAAGATGTCCTTGGAGCCAAGTAATGACGTGGAACCGCTCCTCCGGTAGCGATTCGTGCACTCCTCTTGATGTTGGATGGACTTGATATCACGCCAATACTTGCGACGGTGGCTTGTTGGTGTTCTGCGGAGCTTCCTCCACTTCTTCCTCATCCTCTCTTGCATCTTCTTTCTTCAGCTCCGGGTCTTGAATATTTTCCTTCAAAGGTTCCTTGTCCTTGTTGTTGGAGACCATGGTGCTTCTAGATCAAAACAAATCTGCAGAAAATAGCTCGAAACAAAACACGACGAGAAAACGATATACCTCCAGGGGTCCGGGGATTATATAGAAAATATTTTTACGACAAAAGGAAGGTTCAGGCCGCGAGTGGAAACGGGACACCGAGGCGGCCGGACCATAGGTCGGCGCGGCCGGGTGGGGCCGCGCCGGCCTATGGTGGCACGCCCTCGTGCGTCCTTTCCACTCCGTTTCGAACTCATAATTTTTCATATTTTCTAAAAACAGCAAAAATAATGTTCGGAAAGGTAAACGTGGACTTTTTATTACCTATACTGTTACCTATTCAAAGTCCAGTTCTGGCGGACTGTCAATTTGTCCTTTGATGAAAGCCTCCGGTGTTTCCACTTGAATAATATCAACATCAACATTATAAGAATCACCGGAGATATAATGCTTGAGTCTTTGTCCATTCACCACTTGTGTGGCATTGCCTTGGAGAGAGCTAATTTTAATTGCTCCTGAACGATACACCTCCTCAACAACATATGGTCCTTCCCACTTCGAGAGTAATTTCCCTGCAAAGAATCCGAGACGAGACCGATACAATAGAACTTGATCTCCAACATTAAATTCTCTTTTGATGATCCTTCTATCATGCCATTTCTTAACTTTTTCTTTAAAGAGTTTAGCATTTTCATAAGCTTCACTTCTCCATTCATCTAGAGAACTTAATTGCAACAACCTCTTATTACCGGCTAATTTAGGATCTTTATTTAATTCTCTAACAGCCCAATAAGCTTTGTGCTCTAGTTCTAGAGGTAAATGACAAGCTTTTCCATAAACCATTTTATAAGGTGACATTCCCATAGGATTTTTATAAGCAGTTCTATAAGCCCATAGTGCTTCTTTCAATTTGCTAGCCCAATTCTTTCTAGATTTATTAACGGTCTTTCCTAAAATAGCTTTAATCTCTCTATTTGATAATTCTACTTGACCACTAGTTTGAGGATGATAAGCGGAAGCAATTCTATGATTAATACCATACTTAGCAAGAGTTTTTCTAAAACCCCCATGAATAAAATGAGAACCTCCATCAGTCATAATATATCTAGGTACTCCAAATCTAGGAAATATAATATCTACAAGCATTTTTATAGAGGTCTCACCATCAGCACTTTTTGTAGGTATAGCTTCTACCCATTTAGTAACATAATCAACAGCACAAGTATATGAGTGTTACCTTCTGAAGAAGGGAAAGGTCCCATGAAGTCGAATCCCCAACAATCGAATGGTTCAATAACAAGAGTATAATTCATAGGCATTTCATTGCGTCTAGAGATATTACCAACTCTTTGACATTCATCACAAGATAAAATAAATTTCCTTGCATCTTTGAAGAGTGTTGGCCAATAAAAACCTGATTGTAGAACCTTCTGCGCGGTTCTATCTCCAGCGTGATGTCCTCCATAAACACTTCCATGACATTTATTCAATATCTCCTGTTGTTCATATTCAGGAACACATCTTCGCATAATACCATCCACTCCTTCTTTATATAAGTGTGGGTCATCCCAAAAATAATGCCTCAAGTCATAAAAGAATTTCCTCCTTTGCTGAGCTGAAAAGGTTGGAGGCAAATACTTCGAAACAATAAAGTTAGCATAATCTGCATACCAAGGGCTCTCTCGCGAGCTCACCTTTATTACAGCCAATTGTTCATTTGGAAAACTATCATTAACGGGAACAGGATCATAAGCAATATTTTCCAATCTAGACAAATTATCAGCAACAGGATTATCAGCACCTTTCCTATCTATAATATGTAAATCAAATTCTTGCAACAGAAGTACCCATCTAATAAGCCTTGGCTTAGCATCTTTCTTTGTCATAAGGTATCTAATTGCAGCATGATCGGTATGAATTGTAACTTTCGAATCAACAATATAGGGTCTAAACTTATCACAAGCAAAGACTACAGCTAACAATTCCTTTTCAGTTGTAGCATAATTTCTTTGAGCAGCATCAAGAGTCTTACTAGCATAATGAATAACATTTAATTTTTTATCTACCCGCTGTCCAAGACAGCGCCTACAGCAAAATCACTAGCATCACACATAATTTCAAAGGCAAATTCCAATCAGGAGGTTCGACTACAGGAGCAGTTGTTAAGGCTTTCTTTAAAGTTTCAAAAGCTTCCTTACAATCATCATCAAAAACAAAAGGTACATCTTTTTGAAGAAGATTAGTAAGAGGCTTTGAAATTTTAGAGAAATCTTTAATAAATCTCCTATAAAACCCAGCATGACCAAGAACACTACGAATACCTTTAACATCCCTCGGATAGGGCATCTTCTCAATTGCTTCAACTTTAGCTCTATCAACTTCAATACCTCTCTCAGAAATTTTATGTCCCAATACAATTCCTTCATTAACCATAAAGTGGCATTTCTCCCAATTAAGAACAAGGTTAGTTTCTTCACATCTCTGCAAAACTTTATCGAGGTTTCGCAGGCAATTATCAAAGAATTCCCATAGACAGAAAAATCATCCATGAACACCTCTACAATACTTTCGCAAAAACCATGAAAAATAGCAGACATGCATCTTTGAAAAGCAGGAGCATTACATAAACCAAAAGGCATACGCCTATAAGCATAAGTTCCATAAGGACAAGTAAAAGTGGTTTTCTCTTGATCTTTAGCTTTAACAGCAATTTGTGAAAACCCAGAATAACCATCAAGAAAGCAAAAATGAGTATTTTTAGATAACCTCTCTAGCATTTGATCAATAAAGGGTAAAGGGTAATGATCTTTCTTAGTAACTTTATTAACTTTTCGAAAATCAATGCACATTCTATAACCTACAACTATTCTTTGAGGAATAAGCTCATCATTATCATTAGGCACAACAGTCATTCCTCCTTTCTTAGGAACACAATGAACAGGACTAACCCATCTACTATCAGCAATAGGATATATAATACCAGCTTCAAGAAGTTTTAATACCTCATTCCTTACCACTTCCTTCATCTTCGGAATTAGACGACGTTGATGTTCAACAACAGGCTTTGCATCATCTTCCATATTAATAGCATGTTGGCAAATAGAAGGAGAAATCCCTTTCAAATCATCAAGAGTATAGCCAATAGCTCCTCGGTGTTTCTTCAATATTTCCAATAACCTTTCTTCCTCAATCTCTGAAAGCTTAGAGCTAATAATAACAGGATATATTTTCTTATCATCAATATGAGCATATTTAAGATTATCGGGTAAAGGCTTTAGATCAAAAACAGGATCTTCCTTTGGTGGCGGTGTTGTACCCAAATCTTCCACCGGTAAATCATGCTTGAGAATAGGTTGGCGAAGAAAAATTTCCTCAAGCTCATCTCTTTCTTTCCTAAAAGCTTCACTTTCACTATTCTCCAAATGTTGCTGCAAAGGATTATTAGGAACAAGAACAATAGATGCACATGCTCCATTTTAAAATCATTACTAGGCAAGTCAGCTTTATAAGGAGTTTTGGTAAATTTAGAAAAGTTAAATTCATAAGGTTCACCAGCAAATCTAGTCAAAATTTTCTCTTTCTTACAATCTATAATAGCTCCACAAGTATTTAGAAAAGGTCTACCAAAAATGATAGGACAATGATCACTAGCAGCAGAACCAAGTACCAAAAAGTCAGCAGGATATTTAATCTTACCACATAAAACTTCCACATCTCGAACAATACCAATTGGAGAAATAGTTTCTCTATTAGCCAGATGAATAACCACATCAATATCTTCAAGTTCACAAGAACCAATTTCGTGCATAATCTCCGTGTAAAGCTCATAAGGAATAGCACTAACACTTGCACCAATATCACATAAACCATAATAGCAATGATCACCAATTCTAACAGATAGCATAGGAACACTAACTTGTTTGGGTTTATTAGGATGTGAAACAATATTAGAAGCATCTTCACAGAAAATAATATGACCATCCTCCACATTTTCGGTCACAAGATCTTTAACTATAGCAACAGCAGGTTCAATTTTAATTTGTTCTTCAGGTTCTTTAGGTTTCTTTTCACTTTTATTAACCGCACTAGATATGACAGAGTACTCCTTCATTTTAGCAGGGAAAGGAGTTTTTCAATATAAGCTTCAGGAATAACATTATCAACAGTTTCAACCACTACACATTTGTTTACGAGATGAATCAATTTTATCTTTATACGGTTCATGATACTTATCAAAATTCTTCTTAGGCAGTTCATAATGAGAGGCAAAAGCTTTATAAAGATTTGCAACAACTTGGGAATCAAGACCATATGTAGCACTCATATTACGAAATTTATCAGTATCCATAAAAGCTTCAATGCATTTATAATCATAAGTTATACCTGATTCTCTATCTTTGTCGTTCTCCCATCCTTCGGTATTTTCTTGGATCCGATCAAGAAGGTCCCTTTTAAACTCTTCATTCTTGCGTGTAAATGATCCAGAACAAGAAGTATCCAGCAAGGTCTTGTCTTGAAAAGAAAGTCTTGCATAGAAATTATCAATAATAACATTACCAGGAAGCTCATGAATGGGGCATTTGAGCATTAAAGACTTCAATCTCCCCCAAGCTTGGGCAATACTCTCTCCATCATGAGGCCAGAAATTATATATGCGGTTCCGATCTTTGTGAATTTCACTTGGAGGATAAAATTTGGAATAGAATAAAGGCACAATGTCCTCCCAATCAATAGAATCACCATTCTTCAGCAATTTATACCAGTGCGCCGCTTTACCAGACAGCGATATAGTGAATAGTTTCTTCCTAACTTCATTCATAGAAATACCTGCACATTTGAATAACCCGCATAATTCATGCAAAAACAATAAATGATCACCGGGATGGACAGTTCCATCCCCTTCATAGCGGTTATCCATAACACGTTCAATAATTTTCATAGGTATTTTATATGGTACTACTTCCTCACCTGGCGCTTCATCCACTACCGTTGCAGTAGTAGTAGATTTCCCAAATAGAAATTGAAGAGAAGATCTCTCCATAATGATTTATAGCAAAGGAAATAAAATCAGCACAAACAGTAAATTTCCTTACCAATTCCGCTTACCAATAGCGCTTCACTCCCCGGCAACGGCGCCAGAAAATAGTCTTGATGACCCACAAGTATAGGGGGTGTATCGTAGTACTTTCGATAAATAAGAGTGTCGAACCCAACGAGGAGCGAAGGTGTTGACAAGCGGTTTCGATGAAGGATTCACTGTAAATGCTCACAGACAAGTATTCAGGGGGTTTTGATATTTCAGATAAATAAAGTACAAGTAAATAAAATGCGAGAGAAATAATTGCAGCGAGTGGCCCAATCCTTTTTAGCACAAAGGACAAGCCGGTTTGTTTACTTATAATGACCAAACGTTCTTGAGGACACACGGGGATTTTAGTCTAGTGCTTTCGCTTCATGTAGCTAAATAATCTTCATTGTTTTGATAAGTGTTGTGTGGGTGAACCTATGCTAATGCACCGCCCTTCCTAGGACTAATACATACTTGTGATTATACCCCTTGCAAGCATCCGCAACTACAAGAAAGTAATTAAGATAAATCTAACCACAGCCTTAAACTCTGAGATCCTGCGATCCCTCCTGCATCGATATACTAACGGGGGCTTAGGTTTCTGTCGCTCCGGCAACCCCGCAATTAGCAACCGAATACAAGATGCACTCCCCTAGGCCCATAAATGGTGAAGTGTCGTGTAGTCGACGTTCACACGACACCACTAGAAGAATGACACCACAACTTAAATATCATAACATTGAATATTACTCAACCATAATTCACTACTAGCATTTAGACTTCACCCATGTCCTCAAGAACTAACGAACTACTCACGAGACATCATATGGAATACAATCAGAGGTGATATGATGATGAATAACAATCTGAACATAAACCTTGGTTCAATGGTTTCACTCAATAGCATCTACAACAAGTATAGAATAACACCGGGAGAGTTTCCCCTATCAAACAATCAAGATTTAACCCGAATTGCTACAGCGATGACGGGGTGCAGCGGTGGTGATGGCGGTGTAGATGGTGGAGATGATGATGATGATGATGATGGAGATGATGTCCCGCGATGACGATGGCGATGGCGTCGATTTCCCCCCGGGAGGGAATTTCCCCGGCGGATTCCTGCCCGCGGAGAGCTCTTTTCTCTCGTGTTCTCCGCCCCGCAGGCGGCTGTAACCCTTCGTGAGGTCCTCTCGGCTTAGGTTTCGGACGAAGAGTGCGCGAAGAAAAGGAGGCGAAAGGGGCTGTGGGGCCCCCAGAGCATAGGGTGGCGCGGCCAGGCCATGGGCCGCGCCGCCCTATGGTCCCACAGTGGCTCTTCTCCTCTTCCCCTTTTGGCTCCCTCCGTCATCTGGAAAAATAGGAATTTACGTGAAATTTCCTTCCACGGTTGATCTTCCGAAATATTGCGTTACGACGGTGCTTTTTCCAGCAGAATCCTGGCTCCGGTGCTCGATCCTCCAATAATGATGAAACATGCAAAATAGATGAAATAACATAAGTATTGTGTCCCAATATGAAATATATCAATGAATAACAGCAAATTATGATACAAAATAGTGATGCAAATTGGACGTATCATTTCCAACTAAATAATGGCGCCAGGTCTTCAGGGCGTGAACTACCGCAGCAAGCTCTAAGTCATGCGTGGGGTAATTCATCTCATGCGGTCGAAGTTGTCTTGACAAATAGGCTATCACCTTGCCTTCTTGCATCAGCACACTTCCCAGACCAAGTTTTGATGCATCACAATACACATCAAAATCCTTGGTGATATCAGGCATGGTCAAGACGGGGGCTGTAACTAATCTCTTCTTGAGCTCCTGGAAACTGGCCTCACATTTGTCGGTCCACTCAAACTTCTTGTCCTTCTTTAACAGCTGCGTCAAAGGTCTCGCAATGCTGGAGAATCCTTCAACGAACTTACGGTAGTAACCTGCCAGTCCTAGAAAGGCGCGGACTTCGGTCTGATTGGTAGGGGCTTTCTTCTCCATGATGGACTGAATTTTGGATGGGTCGACAGATACTCCTCCGGCAGAAATGACATGCCCTAGGAATCCTACCTCTTTCAGCCAAAATTCACATTTACTAAACTTGGCGTAAAGCTGATGGTCTCTGAGAGTTCCTAAAACAATCCGCAGATGTTCAGCATGCTCTTCTTCATTCTTGGAGTAGATCAGAATATCGTCGATGAAAACCACGACGAACTTGTCGAGGTACTTCATGAACATCTTGTTCATGAGGTTCATGAAGTATGCAGGGGCATTGGTTAGTCCAAAAGACATCACGGTATATTCAAAAAGTCCATACCGTGTGGTGAAGGCAGTCTTGGGAATGTCTGACTCTCTAACCTTGAGTTGATGATAACCAGTTCGGAGATCGATCTTGGAGAAAACTCGGGCTCCATTCATCTGGTCAAACAGGTCTTCAATCTTTGGGAGAGGGTATTTGTTCTTGATGGTGACATCATTTAGCTTCCGGTAATCCACACACAGGCGGATAGTACCGTCCCGCTTATCCACAAAGATGACGGGAGATCCCCAGGGTGATGCGCTCGGGCGAATCAATCCTTTCCTCAACATGTCGTCCAATTGCTTCTTCAACTCAACTAATTCTTGGGGGTTCATTCGGTAAGGTCGCTGAGCAATGGGGGCAGTTCCGGGGACTAATTCAATGATAAACTCGATATCCCGATCAGGGGGCATACCGGGTAACTCATCGGGGAAAACCTCAGGGTACTCACAAGCTATGGGTACTTCATGCAGGGCTGGACTGGCGACACTCTTCTTGCATAAGGCCTTCGATGATGGCATGGTCGCCACATGCTCAACTACTTCACCGTCCTCAGCAGTCAGGGTTATGGCTCGGCGAACACAATCTATGTGACCCTTATACTTCACCATCCAATTCATCCCGAGGATAACTTCTAAGCCTTGCTCTCCTAATACGATCAAATCCGCGTGAAAACGCTTCCCTGAATATCTATGGGAACATCCTTGCAGGATAAATCCGTTTTGGTGGAGGCTCCCGGGATTTGGACTAACATAGGCCGTTGCATGATGGTAGGTCTTAAACCACTCTTTCTCGCGAATGGCTTGGTAACAAACGAATGCGATGCTCCGGAATCAAACAAGACCGTTGAGGGTACAGAGTTGACGAGAAATGTACCCAGGACAATATCTGGAGCTTCCTGAGCTTCTTCAGCATTGACATGGTTCAAGTGACCTCTGGAGGGTCCAGCCGACTTCTTCTGGTTCTGGTTCCTCCCGGTGGCAGTGCGAACTTGTCCCTGATATGGCTTAGGCGCATTGGGGCGATGTCTAGTAGTCACTCTGTTGGGGCACTCCTTGGAGTAATGGTCCGGTTGTCCGCAGGTGTAGCATCCATTGGGGGGTTTGCGGACAGTGTTGTTCTGGTGGTTGTAGTTGGGATTTTGGTCGAGTTTGTTGGGGCGTGGTGCAGGGGGAGGGGTCCACTGTTGCTGGGGCGCCAGCCTAGGTGGGGGCAGACTGCGGGGTTGCTGAGTGCTGGAGTTTCCCTGCAGCATCATTGCCTTGCGCTTGCGATTCTCAAATGCATTCTTGCGCTTGCTCTCAACCATGATGGAAGCATCCACCAGAGACTCAAGGTCGGGATAGGGGACAGCTACTAAGATACTCTGCAGCTCATCGTGCAAACCGTTCAGAAAGCGGTCCTTCTTCTTCTCTTCAGTGTTGGTATCTTCAGGAGCATACCTAGACAGGGTGGTGAACTTGTCAAGGTAATCCACCACAGACATACTTCCTTGCCGCAGGTTCATGAACTTGTCCTTCATGAGCTTGATCAGACCAGATGGAATATGGGTCTTGCGGAACTTGGCCTTGAATTCTTCCCAGTTGATGACGTGGCCTTCAACTTGAATAGCCTTGACATTTTCCCACCAAGCGCGTGCGGGTCCAGAAAGGTAATGAGTGGCGAATAACACCTTCTCATCATTGCCGACTCCGGCGACCTCCAGGTTGTTCTCTATGGTGCGAAGCCAATCATCGGCGTCAAGGGGTTCAGTGCACTTGGCGAAAACAGGAGGGTTGGTGCTCTGGAAATCCTTCAGCTTAGAGCGGGGGTCTCCATTGCCGTTCCCGCCATTATTGTTGTTGGCGTTTCCGGTAGCAACTTGAGCGAGGTGCTGAAGGGTAGCAAGATTGGCTTGGCATTCCTCACGGGCTGCCTCACGGTCTTCCATCATAAGGCGCAGAAGTTGCGCCATGGTTGGGTCCGGAGGTGGAGGGGGGTTTTGGTCTGACCCGCTGGCGCTTCCTCTACGGGTGTCGACCATCCTGAAGAAGGGTGGATTCAGATATTAATGGGGAAGCAAGGAGATGGCAGCCACTTAAAAGGGGAGGGTTTGGTAAAAACGAAAGTTTTTAAAACGAAAACAACCAAGCAAAAATAGGCGAAAACAAAGGCATATCATAGCAGGAGTGCCGAAGGCACAAAATAGCATCACACAACAATCACATACAACCAATCAAGCTCACACTTCGGAAACTACAACGACTACGGGAATCGCGCATAGGACTAGTTCCAAGGGACACCTAATATTTGGTGTATCCTATCCGAATCAACTGAGCTTGTCAGGTCTTCAATACCTCGAGTCCGGGTGTCTGAGTTGGGGGAACATCGCCAATTATATAGGTTTGGGAGAGGATGAGATAGTAGAATAAGAACTTTTAAAGTCGCTAAAAATCAGAGAGGTGAGAATTAGAATTTTTTTTGGAAGGGTAAGAAAGATAGAAGCTCGACTTCTAGTATTTGGGAAAATAGGTTTAGTAAATAATTTTACCAAAGTAGTATTTTCCTAACTAACGCCCAGGCTAACTAAGGTCTCCTACAGTCAGGATGGCTCTGATACCAGCTCGTGGGGCCCCGGACTTACCAGTCCAGAACTCCTGTTATGCATACAATTTCACGATCCCAAGATCATTCCATCGTGAATACATAACCGAACTGATACCAGATTACATCATCCATTACAGTACCGAAATAACATTAATACGGAAGTCTTACATCATAAGCCATCAAGGCCGAAGTTCAACAAACAGCAGCGGAATTTATTTGACTCCAACCAGCGGTGGAACCCACGTCAGGCCTTTACCCTACAGGCGGCTGACTGGGAGAGCGTCCTAGTTCGCGTCTTCGGCGTCGTACTCCTCTTCTTCGAAATACTCCTCTTCAAAGTCTGGCCAAGTAAATAGCCAGGACAACAATGCCAATGAGTACGTTTGAATGTACTCGCAAACCACCTTAGAGAGAAATAAAGGATATGCAATATGGCAGTAGCAAGGAACAGGCACTACACTAGGGCGACAAGGAGCGAGAGGTGGTTCCTCTCGAGAGTATGACATCTATATATCTTTGTTGAAAAACCATTTTGAAAATAAGTTTTCTTCTGAAGACTAATAGGTAAGGAGGACCCATTTTCATTCCCGGTCATTGGAGTGACCAAAACACTTTCATCTTTCCACCATACCTATCAGGTACATCTCCACCAGTCTCACTGGTATATTTTCCGTACCTCCCAGGTACATTTCCAAAACCTTTTGGAAAACACTTTTGTAAAACAAAACTTTCCTTTAATGCCAAGCAACAGCCTTTCCCATGTCCATAACCGCGGACGGCTATTCGAATAGTTTTACACTCTGCAGAGGTTGTACACTTTCCCCACAAGATCCGAATACTTATCGTGTGGGCATCATCCCTGCATAACAACATATGCCACGACAAGTACCCGATGTTTTTCGCTTCCTTAGCCTAAGACATGCCGCCTAGAGTTGTACCTCCCAACACCGAGTCCGAGGGCTGTCCAGGAGTAGCAAAGTCCCCAGTCGACCCTCCGGAATGCCGCGACCAACTGCGGGGCATATTTCAATGGGAGCTCATAGGTTGTACCCCTGCCATCGATACGCAATGGAAAGGCGTCCCCAGTTCGTCGGGAAGGCCACGGTCGATAGGTGTCCATGTTCGGACTACCCCTTACACTTGCAGGACCCAAACTAAGGCGAGACAAACTACTACGCTGCGCCCCGTCCCACTAAAGGGTAATGTGGTTGTACTGGCTAGGTCCGGTTAGGTACTCAGTCACCAAAGTTTTTCGAAAACAATTTTCTCCACTTGCCTCCAGCAACTTTTCTTCCAGAAAACCTTTTTCCTTTTCATAAACTCACACTTGGGCAGGGCTACCCCATTCCAAGGTTTTCGAAACACTTCTTTCTTGAAAACATTTTCACAAAACCTTTTTAAAGAGGGCTCCCGACCTATAGTCCGACTTTTCTTTGAAAAGCGGCGACAAGGATGATAAGGTGCTAAGCACCACATCACTAGTAAGTGTGTGATCAGTAGGTAACACAAGGACTGCACCCATAAGGGTGGAATAATAAAACTTCGAGTGGCGGAACCACTCACATAAATAAATAAAGGACATGCAATTTATCAAAACCTGTGATAATGCAAGATTAAGATAATTAGGATGAGACATGCATCAAGAGGTGGCTTGCCTTGATCAGCAAAGTGTCCCTGGCCTTCTTCCTCAAATCCTCCAAATTCACCTCCTCCTTTATTTCCGGCGGCGTTCGAATCTAGCGTCGCAAAATAAAAAGAAACAAGCACACACCGAATCAACAAACCATTCCAGAATAGTGCACACAAAAATTTGGTAAAATCACAGTATGTAAAGGTTTACAAATGCAAGCTACTGAAAGTGGTTTCACTAATTTATGATTTTTAAAACAAAAGATATGATTTTTACAATTCCAGAAATGACCTAGGAACCATTTAAATTGCCTAAATCTTTCTGTGAATCACAAAAATACATGCAGCATACCTACTGAAAGCTAACAAAATCTATAACACAACTGCACAAGAATCACTTGCAAATAATGTTTTAAATAATTTAGACAATTTAAACGAGACAGAAACCAGAGCACACAATTAGCTATCCACACCACTATCAGAGCATCACCAACCAAAACCAATCATACCTAGGGATAGCTGAAACTAAATGTGATCTAACCCCACTGGTTTGGTATTTTTTTGATTTGCAAAAGAATTTACAAATTTCAGATACTGAAAATATGTCCTGTTTCAGTAGTAAATTCCCCAGACAAAATATATCATTCACAAAATTATTTCCTTTGGCACAGAATTACCCCAACATGATCTCTACCAGTAGCACTTGGTTTTGTCCCAAAACAAGTTTTGGTTTTTGAAATAAAAATCACTGAAGAGCTCCCTGGACCAATTTTAATTTGCTAACCAATCAAAATAAAAGAAGCTTCTGCATGTGGTACCAGTGCCAAATGATAGGTAATCTCATCTGGAGTACAGAAAAATTTACCTCATACAGATAGGATCAATAAAGCTATCACAATAAATAAAATACCCATACTGCAACATTCTAGATTTTAATTTATTTGCACAGATCTACTACATAAAGTCACATGCATGCAATTGTATATGGTCAATATTTCGTTTTTGAGTATCCACGAATTTGAATCATCAATTTTAGACATTTTACGAATTTATGGTGATTTAAAAGCTGGGCAGGGATTTACTGACAGGTTTAAAAGAGGAAGTATAGAAAAAGGAAATCGGGCCGGGGCTTGCTGGGCTCGACGGATTCGGCCCAGGAGCAGCACCACAGCGCGGGAGCCGGCGGTTTAAACCGTCCCGGGACGTGGATGGCCACGTCAACGCGTGGGCCTGTGGCTGCTGGCCATGCATGCAAGCGGGCCTGCATGTGGCCTTAGGATCCGGATCCGACGACCCTGGCCGCCCGCGTTGGTGAAGACCAGGAAACGGCGGCGCCGGCGACCTAGCTTGCCGGGAAAAGAGAGAGGGAGCTCACCCTGGGCCTGGGGAAGACGGAGGAGAAGCGGAGGGCTCCTGGCGCGTCACCGTGGCGTCAGAGACGCGCATGCAGGACTCAGGTCACTCGCGCGGACGGAGACGGAACGGCTGCGTCCGTGCAAGGCTCAGCGGTGCTGCGGCAAACGCGACGACGGCGACGTCTGCACGCAGGTGTCGCGGGGGCGACGCAGGGGAGGAGCCACGTACTGAGCTGGGACGCGATTCTGCTCGGTCTGGCTGTCTCGGACGCACGGGCTAGTGGGCGATGGCGCGGCCGTGGTTGTCGATGGCGACGGCCGGCATGCAGTGGACGGGGCTCCGTCGACGGTGGCCTCCCGGCATGATCCTGGCAAGGAAAATGGGAGAGTTACGGCGGCGGATGGAGAATAAGCGAGATCAACTGAGAGGGAGCCGAGGGTGAGGAGAGGGAAGGCGCCGCACGACAGCATCCGGCACCGTGGCGTCGACGTCGAGCACGGCTCGAGCAGCCGGGATGGAGACGGGCGCTCTCCGTTTTTGCAGAAGAATGTGTGGTGGTTTGTGTGTTCTGTGGCGAAAGGGGAGAGGAGGAGAGGGCCGGTGCCCTATTTAACAAGGATGCGCGGGTGCACGGTGCACCGCGTTCTTGCGTGGGTGGAGAAGGAGCGGCGGCCACGGAATGGCGGAGAAGGGCGGTGCCGCTGCGTTCTGGCCGTGCTGCAGTGATTTTGGAGGGACACAGGCGTCGGGAGCGCGAGGGAGATGCCAGGCCAAGAGGGGTCGCGTCGTCTGCGACGTGTTCGACAAAACGACGACGCCATGGCACGGACGAGAGCGTGCAGAGGGGATGGAGGCGTGGCCTGTGAGCGTGCCAGGGATCGGAGGGGTGCACGGCGGAGCCACGACGCGTGGCCAGAACGGACAGGGCCGCCGGGTGCGTGCCCTTGACGAGCTTCGGGTGCCGCGGTCACCACGGGTCTGGGCAGCCAGGGAGACGTGGTGCACGGTGTAACGTGTGTGGATGTCTGGGAGGCGAGAGGGGTGCGCGGTGATCGTCCAAGCCTCCTGGTCCCGCCAGCATGCACAGCAGAAAGGAGGGAGGGAAAGATGTGTAGGCCTGCCGTGTGCTTCCAAAGAGAGAGATATGACTGAAGAGGGGATGCATGTGAGGGAGGGGTGCAGACAAGAGGGGGAGGATGACATCTGCAGTTGAGTTCTTGGGCGTGGTTGGAACATGCACATGAGTGCATGCACTCTCACACCAGCCCCGGCCTCTCTTTCCTCTCTCTTAGCTTTCTCACTTAGCTCGGTGGAAAAGAAAATAGGACCATTTCAATGCTCACATGCACAGATGTGAGATGAGTGAGGTGTAAGAGAGAGGGAAAATAAAATGGTGGAAAAAGAAAAAAGAGAGAGGGAAAGAAAGAAAGAAAAAAGGGTATGGTCTACAAGACCATATCTTAATTGATGCCCAAATACAAACTTTTGGCTTGAGTAACCTCCTTAGAATTGAACCAAGACAAGGACAAATTTGGGATGGCATTTATGGCACAAGGCTAAGGAAATTTACAAAATAATATTTTGTTAGGGATTGAGAAAGAAAAGTTAAAAACAAAAATAGCAACAAAGTGATCTATGGAGATCCACTCATGTATTAGTAAAACTCAAGTCCTAGGGTTTTAGGGAGAAAATGGATTTTAATCTCGCAAGTCAATAGAAAAAGAAAATAAATGCTCCAAGGGTTTTGGCATGGTAAAATAAAACTAGAATTAAAAAAAAAGGGGTCACATGAGGATAGAGATTTTTGGGATTTACACACCAGTGAAGAATTTCACAAGCAAACATACACTCATACATGGCAAAATAAGACCAACATGCATGCATGAAATGAAAATAGAAAAGTTTTTGTTGGCCCTAAATTTTGCATTCTAAAAATTTAAACAAATGCACAAAAGTTGGGTTGTTACAGGTGCCCCGAGCGAATCCTTCAAGTAATTGAAGATATCGGCTCTCCAATCATCCGGTTCTAAGGCCTGTACGGACATCGGCTCCATCTGCTACATCCTTGTAGCCTGATGCCATCTGTGCTAGATCATTGGCCTCGGCATTGCAACCTTGGGATCCAATTGAAGTTTATATACTTGTGCCATCAGCTCACGGCATTGCATCCATAACGGGAAGAGCGACTCGCTCTCACACTTGTATTCCTCCGTGAGTTGGGAAATCACCAATTTGGAGTCTCCAAAAAGTTCCACTTTCTGCCCCGGCTTCTAATAGCAACTCCATTCCCTTGTGTATGGCTTCATACTCGGCAACATTGTTGGTGCAAGGGGTAGGTAACCTGATGGAGAAGGAGTATGTTGCCCCCGGGGCGACACGATTAAAATGCCGATGCCACATCCACCATCACAAACCGATCCATCGAAGAAACATAGCCCATGCACATACAGACAGTGCAGCTATATCAATGTTGATTCGTTCAGCAATAAGATCGGCCAACGCTTGTCCCTTGACTGCTTTCGCAGGCTGATATCGGATATCAAATTCCGATAGGGCAAACATCCATTTACCGAGTCGGCCTTTCAAAACAGGAGCCGACAGCATATGCTTGATGACATCAGATTTGCAGATGACAACAATCTCCGCAGTCCACAGGATGTGGTGAAGTTTGGTGCAGGTAAAAAATAAGCAAAGGCACAACTTCGCGATTTCGGGGTACCTCGTTTCTGCATCGAACATCCTTCTGCTAAGATAGAAAACGACTTTCCAAGCCATCATAAACTTGCACCACCACTGAAGCGATGGAGTCAGCTACTAACAAGTAAATGTAGAATGGCCTGTATTGCTGGGGTGGCACTAACACAGGTGGCTTCGTCAGATACTCCTTGATCTCGTCAAATGCTTGCTGTTGTTCTGCCCCCAGTGAAACTCGTCATCTGATTTAATTTTTACCAGCCCCATGAACGGCTCAATTCATCCCGACAGGTTGGAGATGAACCTTCTGAGGAAGTTGATCTTGCCGATTAGCTGGAGTTCTTTCTTTGTGGTAGGCGGCTTCATTGTTCGCGCCTCCTGACTTTTCAGGCCGAGCTCAATTCCGCGTTCATGAACCAAGAAACCCAAGAATTGACCGGCCGAGACACCAAAGGCACACTTCTTTGGATTCATCCTTAATCCGAATTTTCTAGTTCGGTCTAGGACGTGTCGCAGATCCTCCAAGTGTCCTTCCACCGAGACAGACTTAACTACCACGTCATCGATGTAAATCTCCACCAATTTGCCGATTAGATCATGAAAGATGTAATTCATGGCTCGTTGGTATGTTGCACCGGCATTTTTCAGGCCAAACGTCATGACTACATATTCAAACAAGCCCACTGATCCTGGCACTCTGAATGCAGTCTTGTGTATATCTTCTAGAGCCATGAAAATCTGGTTGTAACCGGCATTGCCATCCATGAAACTTAAGATCTTATGACCAGCAGCCGCATTGATCAATGTCTCTGCTACTGGCATTGGATACTCATCCTTGGAGTGTTGAGATTCCGAAAATCTATGGCAACGCGCCATCGGCCATCCTTTTCTCCACAGGTACGACATTAGAAATCCATTCAGCATACCTGCATGGCCTGATGAACCCCGCGTTCAACATTTTCTCAATCTCTTTCTTAACTTCTTCTAAAATTTTGGCCTTCATCTGTTGTGCTCTCTGCTGGAACGGCCGAAATCTTTCGAGGGAGCTGATACGTCTCCAACGTATCCATAATTTCTGATGTTCCATGCTTGTTTTATGACAATACCTACATGTTTTGCTCACACTTTATGTTTTATTTTCCGGAACTAACCTATTAACAAGATGCTGCAGTGCGAGTTGCTGTTTTCGTTTTTGGTTCCGAAAGGCTGTTGGGCAATATTCTCGGAATTCACGAAGCGAAGACCCAACCTCCTATTTTCCCGGAACCTTCCAAAAGTCAAAGGGGGCCAGAGGAGGGCCACAGGGCCCACACATGTGGCCGGCGTGGCCCGAGCGCCGCCCTGTTGTCGCGGCTCGAACCCCTCCGACTCCGTCTCTTCGCCTATATAGCCCTTCGACCTAAAAACGCGATACGATTGACGAAACTCGAGAAAGACTCCGGGCGCCGCCGCCATCGAAACTCCAATTCGGGGGACAGAAGTCTCTGTTCCGGCACCCTGCCGGGACGGGGAAGTGCCCCGGAAGCCATCTCCATCAACGCCACCGCCTCCATCATGCTCCGTGAGTAGTTCCCCCATGGACTACGGGTTCTAGCTGTAGCTAGTTGGTATTCTCTCCCCCATGTACTTCAATACAATGATCTCATGAGCTGCCTTACATGATTGAGATTCATCTGATGTAATCGGTGTTGTGTTTGTTGGGATCCGATGGATTGTTACATTATGATTAGTCTATCTATAAAGTTTGTGAAGTTATTGTTGCTGCAATCTTGTTATGTTTAATGCTTGTCACTAGGCCCGAGTGGCATGATCTTAGATTTAAGCTCTATACTTATTGCTTAGATTGTATCTACAAGTTGTTTACACATGTCTATGTTCGGAACCCGAGACCCCAAAGTGACAGAATTGGGACAACCGGAGGGAAGGCGTACGTATGAGGATCACATGTTTTCACCGGAGTGTTAATGCTTTGCTCCGGTGCTCTATCAAAAGGAGTACCTTAATTTCCAGTAGATTCCCTAGGCCGGCTGCCACCGGCTGGTAGGACAAAAGATGTTGTACAAGTTTCTCATTGCGAGCACGTATGACTATATATGGAAAACATGCCTACATGATTAATAATCTTGATATTCTTTTAATGCTATTTCAATCCTATCAATTGCCCAGCTGTAATTTGTTCACCCAACACTTGTTATTGGAGAGTTACCACTAGTGTAGATAGCTGGGAACCCCGGTCCATCTCTCATCATCATATACTCGTTCTTCATGTCATTGGAAGTAGTATCAACTATTTTCTGGTGCCATTGCTCTCATATTACCGCTACTGCTGCTGTGTTACTGTTACTACTGCTCTCATATTACTGTTGCTTTCACATCACCCCTGTTACTAGTGCTTTTCAGGTGCAGCTGAATTGACAGCTCAGTTGTTAAGTCTTATAAGTATTCTTTACCTCCTTTGTGTCGAATCAATAAATTTGGGTTTTACTTCCCTCGAAGACTGTTGCGATCCCCTATACTTGTGGGTTATCAAGACTATTTTACGGCGCCGTTAGGGAGGCATAGCTCTACTCATAAGTTCACCAGGGGACACTCTCTCTCTCTGCTTTTATTTTATTTTGTCTTGCTAGTTTAATTCTGTCTAGTTTATTTGTGCTTAGTTTATTTCTGTCTAGTATTATTTTGCCTAGTTTAGTTTTGCTTAGTTTCATTTTGTCTTGTTTTATTTTTCTCATAAACCCGAAAATCCATAAAAATTTGAAAAACATAAAACTTAAAAACTGCTATTATGGGAGAACCTACAACCTATTTGGAGCTTATTGAATTATATAATAATTATAGAGAATCAAGAACGGGAAAAGTTATGAGTGCTGTGATAGAAAAATTAAATACAATTGCTAAAATCTTGCTTAAACGCCATGATATAAACTGTTGCTCTAAACAGGATACTAAACATCTTAAATTTCAATGTGGCTTTAGTGAGGAAATTTTAATTAAGAACTATAATTGGAATAGCTATATTCATTTTGGGTTCGAAGAGGTAGAACAATTTGTCATATTTATGGGAGCCTCGAGATAGAATCATTCATGTCTAAAAATTATGAAACTTGTGCTGTTTGTAAGGACCTTAAAGATTATGTCTCTTCTATCCTTAATTTTTGCATAGAAAGCTACAGTGATAATCCTTATATCATTGATTATAAAGAGAGACTCATTAATGCACAAGAATGCACTCACAATTTGCAGGGGAACCTGTGAAAGAAGAAATTGATGAACCTGAAAGCTCATTGGATGAAAAAGAGGAGGAAATTGATGAACCTGAAAGCTCATTGGATGAAAAAGAAGAGGAGAGTGATGAACAAAAGGAGGAAGAATGGATTAGCTGCCCATGTCACGTCCGTTGGGAACCCCAAGAGGAAGGTATGATGCGCACCGTGGCAAGTTTTCCGAAAAGAAACCAAGGTTTAATCGAACCAGGAGGAGCCAAGAAGCACGTGAAGGTTGATGGTGGCGAAATGTAGTGCGGCGCAACACCGGGGATTCCGGCGCAACGTGGAACCTGCACAACACAACCAAAGTACTTTGCCCCAACGAAGCAGTGAGGTTGTCAATCTCACGGCTTGCTGTAACAAAGGATTAACCGTATTGTGTGGAAGATGATTGTTTGCAAGAAAACAGTAAAACAAGTATTGCAGTAGATTGTATGCGATGTAAAGAATAGGACCGGGGTCCACAGTTCACTAGAGGTGTCTCTCCCATAAGATAAAAGCATGTTGGGTGAACAAATTACAGTCGGGCAATTGAAAAATAGAGAAGAGCATAACAATGCATATACATGATATGATAAATATAGTGAGATTTAATTGGGCATTACGACAAAGTACATAGACCGCCATCCAACTGCATCTATGCCTAAAAAGTCCACCTTCAGGTTATCATCCGAACCCCATTCAGTATTAAGTTGCAAAGCAACAGACAATTGCATTAAGTATGGTGCGTAATGTAATCAACAACTACATCCTTAGACATAGAATCAATGTTTTATCCCTAGTGGCAACAGCACATCACAACCTTAGAACTTTCCTGTCCCAGGTGTCAATGAAGGCATGAACCCACTATCGAGCATAAATACTCCCTCTTGGAGTTAAGAGCAAAAACTTGGCCAGAGCCTCTACTACTAACGGAGAGCATGCAAGATCATAAACAACACATAAACAATAGATTGATAATCATCATAACATAGCATTCTCTATTCATCGGATCCCGACAAACACAACATATAGTATTACAAATAGATGATCTTGATCATGTTAGGCAGCTCACAAGATCCAACAATGAAGCACAATTAGGAGAAGACGACCATCTAGCTACTGCTATGGACCCATAGTCCAGGTGTGAACTACTCACTCATCACTCCGGAGGCGACCATGGTGGTGTAGAGTCCTCCGGAGATGAATCCCCTCTCCGGCAGGGTGCGGGGCGATCTCTGAATCCCCCGAGATGGGATTCGCGGCGGTGGCGTCTCTGGAAGGTTTTCCGTATCGTGGCTCTCGGTCTGGGGTTTGACGGAGGCTTTAAGTAGGCGGAAGGGCAACGTGGGGGCCACACGAGGGCCCCACACCACAGGTCGGCGCGGCTAGGGCCGGGCGCGCCGCCCTATGGTGGCGACGCCTCGTACTTCGACTCCTCTTCGGTCTTCTGGAAGCTTCGTGCAAAAATAGGACCCTGGGCGTTGATTTCGTCCAATTCCGAGAATATTTCGTTACTAAGATTTCTGAAACCAAAAACAGCAGAAAACAGCAACTGGCTCTTCGGTATCTTGTTAATAGGTTAGTTCCAGAAAATGCGTAAATACGACATATAATGTGCATAAAACATGTAGGTATCATCAATAAAGTAGCATGGAACATAAGAAATTATCGATACGTTGGAGACGTATCAGCATCCCCAAGCTTAGTTCTGCTCGTCCGAAGCAGGTAAAACGATAACAAAGATAATTTCTGAAGTGACATGCCATCATAATCTTGATCATACTATTTGTAAACATATGTAATGAATGCAGCGATCAAAACAATGGTAATGACATGAGTAAACAACTGAATCATAAAGCAAAGACTTTTCATGAATAGTACTTCAAGACAATCATCAATAAGTCTTGCATAAAAGTTAACTCATAAAGCAATAAATCAAAGTAAAGGTGTTGAAGCAACACAAAGGAAGATTAAGTTTCAGCGGTTGCTTTCAACTTATAACATGTATATCTCATGGATATTGTCAACATAAAGTAATATAACAAGTGCAATATGCAAGTATGTAGAAATCAATGCACAGTTCACACAAGTGTTTGCTTCTTAAGGTGGAGGGAGATAGGTAAACTGACTCAACAATAAAAGTAAAAGAATGGTCCTTCAAAGAGGAAAGCATCGATTGCTATATTTGTGCTAGAGCTTTTATTTTGAAAACATGAAACAATTTTGTCAACGGTAGTAATAAAGCATATGAGTTATGTAAATTATATCTTACAAGTTGCAAGCCTCATGCATAGTGTACTAATAGTGCCCGCACCTTGTCCTACTTAGCTTGGACTACCGGATCTTCGCAATGCCATGTTTCAACCAAGTGTCACAAAGGGGTACCTCCATGCCGCCGTACAAAGGTCTAAGGAGAAAGCTCGCATTTCGGATTTCTCGCTTTTGATTATTCTCAACTTAGACATCCATACCGGGACAACATGGACAACAGATAATGGACTCCTCTTTAATGCATAAGCATGTAGCAACAATTATTATTCTCATATGAGATTGAGGATATATGTCCAAAACTGAAACTTCAACCATGATTCATGGCTTTAGTTAGCGGCCCAATGTTCTTCTCTAACAATATGCATGCTCCAACCATTAAGGTGGTAGATCCCTCTTACTTCAGACAAGACGGACATGCATAGCAACTCACATGATATTCAATAAAGAGTAATTGATGGCGTCCCCAGAAGCATGGTTATCGCACAACAAGCAACTTAATAAGAGATAAAGTGCATAAGTACATATTCAATATTACGATAGTTTTTAAGGCTATTTTGTCCCATGAGCTATATATTGCAAAGGTAAATGATGGAATTTTAAAGGTAGCACTCAAGCAATTTACTTTGGAATGGCGGAGAAATACCATGTAGTAGGTGGGTATGGTGGACACAAATGGCATAGTAGTTGGCTCAAGGATTTTGGATGCATGAGAAGTATTCCCTCTCGATACAAGGTTTAGGCTAGCAAGGTTATTTGAAGCAAACTCAAGGATGAACGGTGCAGCAAAACTCACATAAAAGACATATTGTAAACATTATAAGACTCTACACCGTCTTCCTTGTTGTTCAAAACTCAATACTAGATATTATCTAGACCTTAGAGAGACCAAATATGCAAATCAAATTTTAGCAAGCTCTATGTATTTCTTCATTAATGGGTGCAAAGCATATGATGCAAGAGCTTAAACATGAGCACAACAATTTCCAAGTATCACATTATCCAAGATATTTTAGAATTACTACATGTAGCATTTTCCAATTCCAACCATATAACAATTTAACGAAGAAGAAACTTCGCCTTGAACATTATGAGTAAAGCCTAAGGACATATTTTTCCATATGCAACAGCGGAGCGTGTCTCTCTCCACGAAGTGAATGCTAGGATCCATTTTATTCAAACAAAAAACAAAAACAAAAACAAACCGACGCTCCAAGTAAAGAACACAAGATGTGACCGAATAAAAATATAGTTTCAGGGGAGGAACGATGATGTTGTCGATGAAGAAGGGGATGCCTTGGGCATCCCCAAGCTTAGACGCTTGAGTCTTCTTAGAATATGCAGGGGTGAACCACGGGGCATCCCCAAGCTTAGAGCTTTCACTCCTCTTGATCATAGTATATCATACTCCTCTCTTGACCCTTGAAAACTTCCTTCACACCAAACTTCAAGCAAACTCATTAGAGGGTTAGTGCACAATTAATAATTCACACATTCAGAGGTGACACAATCATTCTTTACACTTCTGGACATTGCATAAAGCTACTGGACATTAATGGATCAAAGAAATTTATCCGACATAGCAAATATGGCAATGCGAAATAAAAGGCAGAATCTGTCAAAAACAGAACAGTCCGTAAAGACGAATTTTAAAATGGCACCAGACTTGCTCAAATGGAAAAACTCAAAACTAATGAAAGTTGCGTACATATCTGAGGATCACGCTAGTAAATTGGCAGATTTTCGAATTTTCTACAGAGACTTGTGCCCAGATTCGTGACAGACAGCAATGCTGTTTCTGCGCAGCGATCCCAAATATAACATCAACTATAACATAGAAACTTTACTTGGCACAAAAACATGATAAGGAGAGGTTGCTACAGTAGTAAACAACTTCCAAGACTCAAATATAAAACAAAGTACTGTACTAAAAACATGGGTTGTCTCCCATAAGCGCTTTTCTTTAACGCCTTTCAGCTAGGCGCAGAAAGTGCAAATCAAGTAACATCAAGAGTAGAAGCATCAACATCATAACTTGTTCTAATAATAGAATCAAAAGGCAACTTCATTCTCTTTCTAGGGAAGTGTTCCATACCTTTCTTGAGAGGAAATTGATATTTAATATTACCTTCCCTCATATCAATAACAGCACCAACGGTTCGAAGAAAAGGTCTTCCCAACACAATAGGACAAGATGCATTGCATTTGATATCCAAGACAACAAAATCAACGGGGACAAGGTTATTGTTAACCGTAATGCGCACATTATCAATCCTCACCAAAGGTTTCTTTTTAACATTATCGGCAAGATTAACATCCAAATAACAATTCTTCAATGGTGGCGAGTCAAGCATATCATAAATCTTTTTAGACATAACAGAAATACTTGCACCAAGATCACATAAAGCATTACATTCAAAGTCATTGAATTTCATTTTAATGATGGGCTCCCAACCATCTTCTAACTTTCTAGGAATAGAAGTTTCAAGTTTTAGTTTCTC
This sequence comes from Lolium multiflorum, assembly GCA_030979885.1. Taxonomy (NCBI): domain Eukaryota; kingdom Viridiplantae; phylum Streptophyta; class Magnoliopsida; order Poales; family Poaceae; genus Lolium; species Lolium multiflorum. Next base: position 158,688,825 of record CM061750.1, read on the forward strand.
TTCTCTAGCTTTTATGAGAGCATTTGTAATATGTTTTGTAAAGGCTAAATTTATAGCACTAGTATTAGGACTTTTAGCAAGCTTTTGTAAGAACTTTATAACTTCAGAGATGTGGCAATCATCAAAATCTAAATCATTATGAGCTACAGCAATGGGATCATTGTTCCCAAGGTTGGAAAAAATTTCAGCAGTTTTATCACAAGCAGTTTCAGCAGTTTTAGCAATTTCAGGCAGTTTTGTACGCTTTGCACTAGGAGTAGAAACATTGCCAACACCAATTATTTTACCATTGATAGTAGGAGGTGCAGCAACATGTGAAGAATTAACATTACTAGTGGTGGTAATAGTCCAAACTTTAGCTACATTATTCTCTTTAGCTAGTTTTTCATTTTCTTCTCTATCCCACCTAGCACGCAATTCATCCATTAATCTTATATTCTCATTAATTCTAACTTGGATGGAATTTGCTGTAGTAGTAATCTTATTATCAATATCATTATTAGGCATAACTTTCAATTTTAAAAGATTAACGTCAGAGGCAAGTCTATCAACTCTAGAAGCAATAATATCAATTTTATCAAGCTTTTCCTCAACAGATTTGTTAAAAGCAGTTTGTGTACTAATAAATTCTTTAAGCATAGCTTCAAGACCAGAGGGTACACTCCTATTATTGTTGTATAATCATCATAACATAGCATTCTCTATTCATCGGATCCCGACAAACACAACATATAGTATTACAGATAGATGATCTTGATCATGTTAGGCAGCTCACAAGATCCAACAATGAAGCACAATTAGGAGAAGACGACCATCTAGCTACTGCTATGGACCCATAGTCCAGGGGTGAAATACTCACTCATCACTCTGGAGCGACCATGGCGGTGTAGAGTCCTCCGGGAGATGAATCCCCTCTCGGCGAGTGCGGAGGATCTCTGAATCCCGAGATGGGATTCACGGCGGCGTCTCGGAAGATTTTCCGTATCGTGGCTCTCGTGCGGGGTTTTCGCGGAGGCTTTAAGTAGCGGAAGGGCAACGTGGGGGCCACACGAGGGCCCCACACCACGGTCGGTGCGGCCAGGCAGGCCGCGCCGCCCTATGGTGGCGGCGCCTCGTGGCCCCACTTGACTCCTCTTCGGTCTTCTGGAAGCTTCGTGCAAAAATAGGACCTGGGCGTTGATTTCGTCAATTCCGAGAATATTTCGTTACTAAGATTTCTAAAACCAAAAACAACAGAAACAACTGGCTCTTCGACATCTTGTTAATAGGTTAGTTCCAGAAAATGCGTAAATACGACATATAATGTGCATAAAACATGTAGGTATCATCAATAAAGTAGCATGGAACATAAGAAGTTATCGATACGTTGGAGACGTATCAGCTACCCATGCCAACCTTCTAATGAGAGTAACTCTTTATCTCTTACACTATTTGATTGTCCTCCATGCTTACCGAAAGAGGATGAATGTTATATGCCTGTGGATTCTCTTGAAATATTACCTATGAGTAAAACTTGTGAGAATAATTATGCTACTGTTATCTATGATAATCCATGCTATTTTGAAAAATGTTATGATAATGCTTTGTTTGTGCCTGATGTCGAAATGCATGGTACTAAAGATTTTTGCTTAGCAAATGTTTATGATAAATCTCTAGATGATGGTCCTATGTTACTTGATAATATTAATTGTACTACTAATGAAAATGGGATTGTAGAGTTCTTGACTTTATCTATGAGTCCCATATCTTTTGAGATTGATCAATCATCTTGTTATATTATTGATAAAAGTGGGTTTGAAAGTTTTGATTCCACTATTTTTGAGCTTGATAAAAATTATGTGCTTGTGAATCATGAAAAGCATGCTTTATGTGATAGTTATGTTGTTGAGTTTATCCATGAAGCTACTGAAAATTATTATGAGAGAGGAAAATATGGTTGTAGAAATTTGCATGGTACTAAAACACCTCTCTATATGCTGAAAATTTTGAAGTTACTCTGTTTTATCTTCTTGCGCTTGTCACTTTGTTTTTCATGAATTTATTTGTGTACAAGATTCCTTTTCATAGGAAGTGGGTTAGGCTTAAATGTGTTTTGAATTTGCTTCTTCATGCTCTCTTTTGCTTCAACTCTTATTTCTTATGTGAGCATCATTGAAATTGCTGAGCCCATCTTAATGGCTATAAAGAAAGCACTTCTTGGGAGATAACCCATGTGTTTATTTTGCTACTGTTTTGTTGTGTCTTGGAAGTTGTTACTACTGTAGCAACCTTTACTTATCTTTATTTTATTGCAATGTTGTGCCAAGTAAAGTCTCTAATAGAAGGTTGATACTAGATTTGAATTTCTAAGCAGAAAAAGATTTCTATCTGTCACGAATCTGGGCATATTTCTCTGTAGGAAACTCAGAAAAATCTGCCAATTTACGTGCGTGATCCTCAGATATGTACGCAACTTTCATTAGTTTTGAGTTTTCTGATTTGAGCAACGGAAGTACCATTTTAAAATTCATGTTTACTGGCTGTTCTGTTTTAGCAGATTCTGTCTCTGTTTTTTTGCATTGTCTCTTGTGGACTTTAAGTGAGGCTTTCTAGACGTGGAGAGCTGTAGCTAATGTTTTATTGAGTTCTTGCAATGTGTCACTACAGGACCAAGGTGGATTAAAGTTTTTGAGTACTAACCCCTCTAATGAAGTTTATGAGAAGTTTGGTGTGAAGGAAGTTTTCAAGGGTCAAGAGAGGAGGATGATATATGATCAAGAAGAGTGAAAAGCCTAAGCTTGGGGATGCCCCCGTGGTTCATCCCTGCATATTTCAAGAAGACTCAAGCGTCGAAGCTTGGGGATGCCCAAGGCATCCCCTTCTTCATCAACTTATCGGGTTTCTTCTTTGAAACTATATTTTTATTCGGTCACATCATATGTGCTTTACTTGGAGCGTCTGTGTGTTTTTATTTTTGTTTGTGTTTGAATAAATTCGGATCCTAGCAATCCTTGTGTGGGAGGGAGACACGCTCCGCTTTTTCATATGAACAATGGTGTTCTTAGCTTTATTTTAATGTTCATGGCGGAGTTGAAAACCGCTGCACTTATTGTTATTTGGTTGGAAACAGAAAATGCTTCATATTGTCTTGGATAATTTGATACTTGGCAATTGTTTTGAGCTCTCAAGTAGATCATGCTCTTGCATCATGTAGTTTAAACCTATTAGTGGAGAACTACCGTAGAACTTGTTGAAATTGGTTTGCATGATTGGTCTCTCTAAGGTCTAGATATTTTCTGGTAAAAGTGTTTGAGCAACAAGGAAGACAATGTAGAGTTTTATAATGCTTGCAATTTGTTCTTATGTAAGTTTTGCTGTACCGGTTCATACTTGTGTTTGCTACAAACAACCTTGCTAGCCCAAAGCCTTGTATGAGAGGGAATACTTCTCGTGCATCCAAAACCTTGAGCCAAAACCCATGCCATTTGTGTCCACCATATCTACCTACTATGTGGTATTTTTCTGCCATTCCAAGTAAATACTTCATGTGCTACCTTTAAACAATTCAAAAGCTATTATCTCTTATTTGTGTCAATGTTTTATAGCTCATGAGGAAGTATGTGGTGTTTTATCTTTCGATCTTGTTATTTAGACTTTCACAATGGACTAGTGGCTTCATCCGCTTATCCAATAATTTTGCAAAAAGAGCTGGCAATGGGGTTCCCAGCCCCAACTAATTAACCTTCATTAATAATTCTCTTCACGTGTTTTGTCCTGATCTATCAGTAAGCAACTTAATTTTGCAAATAGACACTCCTCCATGGTATGTGAAATGTTGGAAGGCACCGAGGATTCGGTTAGCCATGGCAAAAGGTTGGGGGGAGTGTCAACTCATAAATAAAACTAAAATACATGTGTAAACAAAAGAGAAGAGGGATGATCTACCTTGCTGGTAGAGATAACGTCCTTCATGGGAGCCGCTCTTGAAAGTCTGGTTGATGAAGTAGTTAGAGTACCCGCTACCATTCGTTGACAACAACAAACACCTCTCAAAACTTTACTTTTATGCTCTCTATATGATTTCAAAACTTGAAAAGCTCTAGCACATGATTTTATCCTTGCTTCCCTCTGAAAGGGCCATTCTTTTACTTTTATGTTGAGTCAGTTTACCTACTTCCTTCCATCTTAGAAGCAAATACTTGTGTCAACTGTGCATTGATTCTTACATACTTGCTTATTTGCATTCATCATATTACTTTGTGTTGACAATTATCCATGAGATATGCATGTTGAAAGTTGAAAGCAACTGCTGAAACTTAAATCTTCCTCTGTGTTGCTTCAATGCCTTTACTTTGAATTTATTGCTTTATGAGTTAACTCTTGTGCAAGACTTTTGATGCTTGTCTTGAAAGTACTATTCATGAAAAGTTTTGCTATATGTTATCTATTTGTTAGCAAATATAGATCATTGCCTTGAGTCACTTCGTTCATCTCATATGATTTGCAATAGTATGATTAAGATTATGTTGGTAGCATGTCACTTCAGAAATTATTATTTTTATCGTTTACCTACTCGAGGACGAGTAGGAACTAAGCTTGGGGATGCTGATACGTCTCCAATGTATCCATAATTTTTGATGTTCCATGCTTGTTTTATGACAATACCTACATGTTTTGCTCACACTTTATAATGTTTTTATGCGTTTTCCGGAACTAACCTATCAACAAGATGCCACAGTGCCGATTCTTGTTTTTGTTGTTTTTGGTTCCCGAGAAAAGGCTCGGGCAATATTCTCGGAATTCGAACGAAGACCCAACCTCCTATTTTTCCCGAACCTTCCAGAGAAAGTCAAGGGGGACCGAGAGGAGGGCCACGAGGCCCACACATGTGGCGGCGCGGCCCGAGAGGGGGCGCCGCCCTGTTATGCAGCGGCTCCGTAACCCCTCCGACTCCGTCTCTTCGCCTATATAAGCCCTTTCGACCTAAAAACGCGATACGGATTGACGAAACTCCGAAAAGACTCCGGGCGCCGCATCGCGAAACTCAATTCGGGGACGAAGTCTCATTCCGGCACTGCTCGGGACGGGAAGTGCCCGGAAGCCATCTCCATCAACGCCACCGCCTCCATCATGCTCCATGAGTAGTTCCCCCATGGACTACGGGTTCTAGCTGTAGCTAGTTGGTATTCTCTCCCCATGTACTTCAATACAATGATCTCATGAGCTGCCTTACATGATTGAGATTCATCTGATGTAATCGGTGTTGTGTTTGTTGGGATCCGATGAATTGCTACATTATGATTAGTCTATCTATAAAGTTTGTGAAGTTATTGTTGCTGCAATCTTGTTATGTTTAATGCTTGTCACTAGGGCCCGAGTGGCATGATCTTAGATTTAAGCTCTATACTTATTGCTTAGATTGTATCTACAAGTTGTTTGCACATGTCTATGTTCGGAACCCGAGAGTGACAAAAATTGGGACAACCGGAGGGAAGGCGTAGGTATGAGGATCACATGTTTTCACCAGTGTTAATGCTTTACTCCGGTGCTCTATTAAAAGGAGTACCTTAATTTCCAGTAGATTCCCTAGAGCCGGCTGCCATTTGGTAGGACAAAAGATGTCGTACAAGTTTCTCATTGCGAGCACGTATGACTATATATGGAAAACATGCCTACATGATTAATAATCTTGATATTCTGTCTTAATGCTATTTCAATCCTATCAATTGCCCAACTGTAATTTGTTCACCCAACACTTGTTATTGGAGAGTTACCACTAGTGTAGATAGCTGGGAACCCCGGTCCATCTCTCATCATCATATACTCGTTCTTCATGTCATTGGAAGTAGTATCAACTATTTTCTAGTGCCATTGCTCATGATGGGACTTGGTTAACCCTTTACCTTTTGGATTCAAACCTATTTAACCATTTTATGTAAATGGATAATATAGGTTAACCATTAGGTTATCAGGGTATAAATGGTTAACCATTGGTTATTAAGGTTCAAACCATTTTAAACATAGCGCAACAATAGAATGGCACAAATCGTTGGTAAATGAGAATGCATTATACCGAATGTTTAATACTCAAAAAAATCATATCTTTTTTTTTTGCCGGTAAAAAAAATCATATCTAACTGCCCAACTCTCATTGTAAATTTTGCCAATTCAACAGCAGCGGACACACAGAACTGAGCTAGCAAGCATGTCTCCTAGGCTCCTAGCTTTTGTTGTCACCCGTATGAGTCGGCAACCGCATGGTGCGGCGAGCTGGCCGAGCATCAGCCGGCGAGCGCGGGGACGCGACCAGCTGGTCGAGCATCAGCGAACAAGCGCGAGACACGGCGAGCTGGCCGAGCATCAGCCGGCAAGCACGGGGGCGCGGCGAGCTGGTCGAGCATCAGCCGGCGAGCGCGACGAGCTGGTCGAGCATCAGCCGGCGCCCGCGGGGCACGGCGAGCTAGCCGAGCATCAACCGGAGAGCACGAGGGCGACCTGGCCGGCATCAGCGGCCAAGCTGGCGCGGGGTGTGGCGAGCCTGTCGAGTATCATCCGGCGAGCGCGGGGGCGCAGTGCGGCCAACGAGGGCAGCGGCGGCGTCGCTTTCGTCCGCCTGGTAGGAGTGACGGGTAACCTTTGGTAAAACAGGATCGAACCTAAATAACCTGAAGCCTTTTCAGGTTAACCATCCCGCCCATTGGGCTCTTTTTTAGGTTAGGTTAACCTAACCAATGGATAAATGGGAACCAATTCCCATTCTTAGCCATTGCTCTCATATTACTGCTACTGCTGCTGTGTTACTATTACTATTGCTCTCATATTACTGCTGCTTTCACATCACCCCTGTTACTAGTGCTTTTCCAGTGCAGCTGAATTGACAACTCGGTTGTTAAGTCTTATAAGTATTCTTTACCTCCCCTTGTGTCGAATCAATAAATTTGGGTTTTACTTCCCTCGAAGACTATTGCGATCCCATACTTGTGGGTTATCGAGGCCGATGCTCGATGATGCTCGATCTAACCCCGACATCTCTGTATAATCCAGGGCAAAGCAATCTGGGTTCTCCTTCAACAAACCTATCATCGGGCCCCTCGAGATGCGGTTCTAACTTTTTTGATAAATGTTGGTCGTGGCTTATCCCCAGGACCAATGTCAATCTCTTCTAGCTCATCAGCCGATGTAAACCCATATCCTAGCTTTCCGTCACCTGCCAGATCGATGCTGAACACAGGCAAGACGTATGGTGAGGATAATTTTGGCCGATTGCTGGAATCGGTCTCCTTTGCAATTGCATTGCAGAATGAAGGTTTACACCTTATCTGTACTCCACAACTACGTGACATGCTTGAGGTGAGATCATTGCTTTCCATTTTTTGGGGCTGGTCGCAGGGATCGGCCTTGCCACGTACGTCCGTCGACTTTGGTCGAGTTACTCGGTCAGGCCGGTGGATAAGACCAGCCTCACCCCGTTTTTTGTCACCTCGATGCGCTCACAGCCGTCCAAGCTAACTCCAGAGATCGGCTCTTGGTCGTTTATGTCCCAAATACTCATGTCAGCTGTTGAAATCTCAATCGAGTCATCTGCATGAATGACCTCCACTTCATCTCCATCCCACTGTATCATTCATTGGTGCATCGTGGATGGAATGCAGCAGTTGGTGTGAATCCAATCCCTCCCTAGCAGGACCGCGTAGGTGCTCTTGCTGTCGACGACGGTTAAGTCCACGTTCAAAACGCCTCGCGCTTCTGATGCTTGGCCGTTGAAGTCGCTTAGAGTGACGTTGGTTTTGATCAGATCTTCAGTAGAGCGTCCCAAACATTGTAGCATGGAGTATGGCATTATGTTGACTGCCGCTCCCGTGTCAACCAGCATCTTGCCAACAGGCTGTCCGTTGATGTAACCCCTTAGGTACAGGGCCTTCAAATGTTTGTAGCTCCTTTCTTGCGGCTTCTCAAAGATAACTGGCCGTGGGCCGCAGTCAAACTGAGCCACTGGCGCCTCTTCGATCCTTGGAGCACAAAACTCCGACGGGAGTATGAACACCATGTTTGTGCCAGCCGATGCCTTTGCATCGGCTTGCTTGGGGCGCCATTCCTTCTTTTGTGGACGTGTATCCGCCTCCAAAGTTTGCTGAATTTTCACGGCCAGATCGGGCCGAGCTTTCCTCAACGTGTACAAGTACTGTGCTTCGGCTTCTTCCAAACTACGTAGCCGTTGCACCCTGCGCTTCTGGGAGTGACTGAGTCCATCAGGGCACCACCTTGGCCGGTGGTATCAATCTTCTTCTTCGTCATCCGATTCATCGAACTCTTCCCCTTGAGATGACTCGGTTTTCTGTTCTGGGTGGGAGAGGCCCTAGACGCCTGAACACTGAAACGTCTCCCTTGTCCTTCTTCTGCTGTCTGCATTCCGGGCAGTTGTCGACTGTAGGCAATCGGCTCATTCCTGAATCCCAAGAATGCCTGAAGAACGGACAATCCCAGTGTCTGTCCATGTCTTCTTGCTCCCTTGATCTCCCATTAGCGCGGCGCTCATACCCTTCGTCGTCTCTATCATACCGACGAGATTTTCTGTTGACTGCATCGGACCGACGATATCTTCCGTCATCTGTATCGTATCGTCGACGTCGGTCGTACTGATGCTCATATTTGTTAAGGAGATGTGCGGAAAGTGGTCGTTGGTATCGCACGCTCCTTACTTGTTCCTCGGTGATGTACCGTTTATCTTCATGTTGGCGCCGGTCACGCGGACCGGCCTCCTCTTTATCCTTGCCACGGGAGTGACCGTTTTCTTCCTTGTCGTTGTCGTGGTGGTGCACAGGCCCTGCCATGTTAATACCAAATGAGAATCCTGGCTGACGCTGCACGGGGTGACCTAGCTCCACCATGTTGACGGTAGGGAACGGGTGCGTGTCCACTTTCATGGCAAACTGACTGAAGATCAAACGGCCTTGTTCTATCGCCGATTGGATTTGCTTACGCAGCTCTTTGCAGTCATTGGTGGTGTGGGAGAACGAGTGGTGCCACTTGCAGTATGGTCTCCCATTCATCTCTTGCGCCGTAGGGATTTTATGGCCTTCGGGTAACTTCAGCTGTTTCTCCTTGAGCAACAAATCGAAAATCTGCTCAACTTTGCTTATATCGAAGTCAAACCCTCTTGCAGGCCCTTGTGGCTTCACCCATTTGCAGGACACAGGACTGCCCCCGAGCCGACAACTTCCTTCCAGGGTCCTCAACTTCTGCCGTCTCGACCAGGGTGATCGGGCGCTTGATGAACTTGTCTTGGTACAACTCTGGATGGCGCTGCTCATACAAAGTTAGCTTCTGGACCATGTGCGCCAGTGAGTTGTAATCGGCTTGTAAAGCCATGTCTTTGAGCGGCGCGGCGAGGCCCAATGCTGCCAGCTCGACCACTTCCTTTTCACTTAAACGAACCAAATAACATCGGTTCCGGACAGTCCTGAATCGCTGAATGTACTCTGACACCGTTTCTCCTCGCTTCGCCGTACCTGCGTCAGGTCGGCAATGCCACCTCGGTAGCCTCTGAGTGATATTGCACGTGGAACTGCTCTTCGAGTTGCTTCCAGTCCGGACTGAATCTGGTGGCAACAGGTGTATCACCCAAAGGCTGGTCCAGTGAGATTGCGCGAAAAATCTAACACGGCGGTCGATCTGAGATCATGCCCGGTTGTGCCAAATATCGGCTCATGCTCAATCGAGCTAGATCCTTCTGACCCACTGAACTTTGAGAACTCGGGGAGCCGATATTTGGGTGGCAGTGGAATCAAATCATATTCATTGGGGTATGGCTTGGAATAGCCGATTGTCCTCCTCTTTGGCAGGATGCCAAATTGGTCTCTCAAGATCGTGCTGATCTGTTCCACTGTTTGTGCTGCAGGGGCCGAACTTTCATGACTCGTTCCGGTGGCATATTTAGCTAGCCACGCCTGTTTATCGGCATCTGCTCTAGAAACTCCTCCTGCGGAAATCCCTGCCGCTGCAACCTGGTTTGTACGTGTGAAGTTGTTGCAGTCAGGCACGTATGTGCACACATATCCATGCGGGATTTCTTTGGGCGGCTCAGAAAGGAATTGGCAATCTCCAGGATCGCCTCCAACCTTGTAGACGACGTATGCCGGTGAAGCATGTTGTTCTGAGGCGGCAGCGTGAACGGCTGCGGTCTGGTGTAGAGCGGTATCTCTCCCTGGTGAGTCCCTAGAGTAGGTCCTGAAGGAGAGTACTGATGCTTCATGATTTATGAACCACGCGCACCGCGATGCGCTCCAAAGAGTTCAGCAGGCTCTCAGAAAAACGGTGCATAGAATGAGCCACCATGTAATTGACTTCTTGGCGCAGAGCTCTGGTGCGTTCCTCTGAAGGGAGAGACAGGTCTACCCCGTCGAGAATGCCTTCAGGTGAGAATCCTTCCAACTAACGCCATGTGAACGGGTTTTCTCGAAAGAGCCGATGAGATCGGCTTCGAACTGAGATTTGATCGCATCATAATTCTTCTTGTGATCCTCAGTTAGCTCGTCGTACGTGACTGGTGTGCCGGCCATCTCGGTTGCAAATGTTGACGCCGTTGTTGTAGAGTGTCCCACCGGGCGTGCTAGAAAGTGTTGCCTGCTAAAACCCACCGGCGGACAGCGGTTAAGCAACACGAAGAGCCAGGAGGCTCCCAAGACTGCTGGTGGGCCTTGGTCCCTCGGTCAACGGCCCGCGGTGCTCGCACACGTCCGACGGATGCAGGCGTGCCACGACCTATACCTGGTCGGGAATGTGCTGGATCGCTTCGATTAGTTTCTGCATGGTAGACACGTAAACATTAAATGAGCCTCGATCGGCTCTCAGGTTACCCTGTAGATCGGCTCAAGGAGCCGATCAACCCATGGTTCATGTTAGATATGCAATAACATGGGTTTCTTGCTTTATCAATACTAAGCTAATCAGATCTACGACAGTTTAGGGTTTTCACCGCATAACCGAAACATCCTACACGTGATTGAGCCTGGCAGATACGTAAGATAATGGAAAACGAACCCTAGATGATGCCTAAAAACCAACGCAGTGTCGATTCCCGGAACATCCCTTCTAGGATCAGCAAACCGTACCCTACGCGCTACTGGATCATTCAACTCATTTGCAAGGCCTAACTATGCAGATATTAAACTAATCCTTGAAGTACAAGGAGCAACCGTAACAGATCGAATCTACTAAATAAAGACAAAGCAAGGCGCTGCCCTTACACCTAAAATAGGTGTAAGGGCAGCTAGATATCGAGGGGCAGCGTAGCTAAGCAAGCAGATCGTAAGAGCATCAATGCAAGCCCCAAAACACCTAAGATAAACGGTATTGCTCGCCATCAACAACGCTTCAGCACGAGCAATACCAGATAACGAATAAATATACGCCTAGATCGCAAGATGCGATCTAGGCAGCATGATGCTTACCCGGAAGAAACCCTCGAAACAAGGGGTGGCGATGCGCCTAGTTTGTGTTTGTTGTGAACGTGATCGTCCTCCTTTCTCAATAACCCTAGGTACATATTTATAGTCCGTGGACTTTCTATCTTTGGAAGTACACCTAACCGTGTACGGGCTAAACTCTATCTCTTAATTCTAAACTAAGATGCAATCTACTATACAGATACACGGGCAATTCAGCCCAAATTCATACACGAGGCCGATTCAGAAATACTCCACGTGTATATCCTTCAAGCCCATCTTCATTACGGCCCATCTCCTGATCTGGTTAAAATCTGGTGATAACAAATACAAACCGGTACCAAAGATCCCTCGCCGTGCGCTCTCCTGGGCGCCCACGTGGAGGCCCATCTATACCGGTTCGTAAGGGACCGGTACGAAAGGGTGGGGGCCTTTTGCACCGGATGTTTTATACCGGTTGCGAAACCGGTGCAAATGGCCCTCTGGAACCGGTATAGATGAGCCTTTTTCTACTAGTGTACCTGTACCTCTCCAATGGCGATTAATTTTATGGAAAGAAAGTGAATATCGGGAAAAATATTTTGTATGCATCTGTTATCTCTATATCCCTGCTCATTTATTTGTACTCTTTTGTTGTTATCACATAGATGTTTATATTTTCAGATTGCTATCACATAGTTGTATATCTTGTTTTTATCTTGCTTACGTTAAGTTGTCGGTGCAGTTAGTCGAGCCTAGCATATATAGATTTTGTGTTTAAATAGTAAACACGCAATTTAGTTATGCATTTATCCAAACCAAATTTACAATTCTTTTTAAAATTTATATTCAACCCAATTAGTAGACGACATCTTTTTTCAAAGATGCCTATGTTGTGTGTAGTTGTTTTTGTACATTCATGAGCGCAGGTAGACCATGAGATTAAATGAAATAACATGCAATATGGTTATTCAAGAAGTTAGAACAAAGCCCTTCCTTGTTTTTTCCTCTTGTAGATGCTACAGATGGCATGTGTTGTAACACAGAAATCAGACAACGGTCAAGGGGCTCTCCCTATCCTAATAGTATTTGAGCTAGAAGGCTAGAAGATAAAGAAAATATGAGATATGAAAGAGAAAGGCTCACGAGATGTAAACTCTATGTTATGAACCTGTGAAACTATAAAATAAGTAAGGTTGTGTACATCGATTGATGCAGATGGTTGGGTTACATCCCTATTTCGAAAAAAGAGGTTGGTAACACCAAAAAGGCTCATTGTTGCGGGTACATTACAAAACTATGGACACAAATGAATATGTCCATTGGTAACAGAGAAATGTTCTCTTGCCTCATCATAATCATCCATGTGAAAGCACACTTGTGACAACTCTTTACGTCGTTACCCTTGTTTAGGAACAACAATTACAACAATAAGACCATCACCTATGTCATTAACACATTAGCTATGTACTAATAAAAACCCCATTTACGATGACTACTTTAAAAGACAAAAAAAAGTTCAGCGATGTCGACTTTAGTGCATTGTGGATGAAGCCCAACAACTAGTAGAAAAGAGGGCTTCCATACCACCCCATTAGTCCCCAAATATTTTGGCCCGGGACTAATGGGGTCTTTAGTCCCGGTTCTGCAGGGGAATCGCGACTGAAGCTCCGGGCCCAATGGCCTTAGTCGATAGCTGGTGTACGGGTGGACCTTTAGTCCTGGTTGGTCTGGCCAACCGCGAGTAAAGATGCTCAGGCCTGGCCCAAGAACCTTTAGTCGCGGTTGGCCAACCGCGACTAAAGGCCCACCACTATAAATACTACTGCAACACACTTGGCTTGTGTGTGAGCTACTTGGTGTTTCACTTCTATTCACAAGGGGTGGTGGGTTTGGCTTTTATCCTCTTATGCATAAGAGGTGTTCGATGAAATGCCCGAGAGCATGATGCCACTTGTGTTCACATAAAACAAACATTATATGAAGTGTCCGAGCCACACTTAAGCTTTCTCATTTATTTTTCCTCCTCGATCGCGGTTAGCAACTTGAACCTTTCATGTGTCATTGATAAATATGCATGTGTATTTCATAGTTTAATTTCTATTATTTCTAGCTAGTTAGTTTAACAAATGCATGATGGTTAATTATATACTTTATATAATAATAATGCAGATGAATCGGCAATGGATGTACGGTAACAGACTGTGACGAGTTCATTACGGGTTGAATGATTTCCTCGCAGTGGCTAATGCGAATAAGCAGGGGGGTTTTGTTATCTGTCCATGTGCTGCCTGTAAGAATCAGAAGGGTTACTCTTCCTCAAGAACCGTTCACGTCCACCTGCTTCGGCACGGTTCATGCCAAGCTATAATTGTTGGACCAAGCATGGAGAAAGAGTGGTTAGAATGGAAGAAACTGAAGAAGGGGATGATGGAAACTATCCTGATCATTTTGGTGATACTTTCATGGAGGATGCTGAAGGAGGGGAAGCAGAAGGGGAAGGTGAAGGGGAAGGTGGAGAAGAGGCACGTGATGAGCCCGCTGATTATCTTTGTTGGACCATTGTTGATGCACGGAGAGACTACGAAACTGAAAAGGAGAGGGAGAATTTGGATCGCATGTTAGAGGATCACAAAAAGTCGTTGTATCCAGGATGCGATAATAGTCTGAAAAAGCTGGCTGCACACTGGATTTGCTGAAATGGAAGGTACATGAAGGTCTATCTGACTCGGGATTTGAAAAGTTGCTGAAAATGATGAAGAATATGTTTCCAAAGAATAACGAGTTGCCCGCCAGTACGTACAAAGCAAAGAAGGTTGTCTGCCCTCTAGGTTTAGAGGTTCAGAAGATACATGCATGCATTAACGACTGCATCTTCTACCGTGGTGAATACGAGAATTTGAATTAATGCCCGGTATGCACTGCATCGCGTTATAAGATTAGAGGAGATGACCCTGGTGACGATGTTGAGGGCAAGAAACCCAGGAAGAGGGTTCCCGCCAAGGTGATGTGGTATGCTCCTATAATACCACGGTTGAAACGTCTGTTCAGGAACAAAGAGCATGCCAAGTTGTTACGATGGCACAAAGAGGACCGTAAGTCGGACGGGGAGTTGAGACACCCCGCTGATGGAACGCAATGGAGAAAGATCGACATAGAGTTCAAAGATTTTGCAGGTGACGCAAGGAACTTAAGATTTTGTCTAAGTACAGATGGCACGAATCCTTTTGGCGTGCAGAGCTCCAGCCATAGCACCTGGCCCGTGACTCTATGCATCTACAACCTTCCTCCTTGGTTGTGCATGAAGTAGAAGTTCATTATGATGCCAGTGCTCATCCAAGGTCCGAAGCAACCCGGCAACGACATCGATGTGTACCTAAGTCCATTAGTTGATGAACTTTTACAGTTGTGGGGCAGACCTGGTGTACGTGTGTGGGATGAACACAAAGAAGAGGAATTTGACCTACGAGAATTGCTTTTCGTAACCATGAATGATTGGCATGCTCTTAGTAACATTTCGGGACAGACAAATAAGAGATACAAGGCATGCACGCACTGCTTACATGAGACTGGAAGTATATATTTGGATAATTGTAAGAAGAATGTGTACCTGGGGCATCATCGATTTCTTGCCCGCCATCATAACTTAAGAAAGAAATGCAAGCATTTCAACGGCAAGTCAGATCACCGGCCGAAGCCTACGGAACGTACTGGTGCTGATGTATTTGATATGGTCAAGTATTTTAAAGTCATCTTTGGAAATGGTCCTAGCGGACAATCAGTTCTGCGGGGAGTTGACGGGCACGCACCCATGTGGAAGAAGAAATCTATATTTTGGGAGCTAGAATATTGGAAATTCCTAGATGTCCGCTCTGCAATCGACGTGATGCATGTTACGAAGAATATTTGCGTGAACCTACTAAGCTTCTTGGGCGTGTATGGGAAGACAAATGATACAAAGGAAGCACGGCAGGACCAGCAACGTTTGAAAGACCCAGAAGACCGTCATCTGGAACGGTTTCAAGGTCGTGCCAGCTACGCTCTTACCAAAGAAGAGAAGGTTATCTTTTTTGAATGCCTGAGCAGTATGAAGGTCCCGTGTGGCTTCTCGTCGAATATAAAGGGAATAATAAATATGGCAGAGAAAAAGATCTAAAACCTGAAGTCTCACGACTGCCACGTGATTATGACGCAATTGCTTCTGATTGCTTTGAGGGGGCTCCTACCGGAAAATGTTTGAGTAGCCATTGTGAAGCTATGTGTATTCCTCAATGCAATCTCTCAGAAGGTAATCAATCCAGAAGATCTACCACGGTTACAGAATGATGTGGTCCAGTGTCTTGTCAGTTTCGAGTTGGTGTTCCTACCATCCTTCTTCAATATTATGACGCACCTCCTGGTTCACCTAGTCGAAGAGATTTCCATTCTCGGTCCTGTATTTCTACACAATATGTTCCCCTTTGAGAGGTTCATGGGAGTATTAAAGAAATATGTTCGTAACCGTGCTAGGCCAGAAGGAAGCATCGCCAAGGGCTATGGAAATGAGGAGGTAATTGAGTTTTGTGTTGACTATGTTCCTGACCTTAAGCCGATTGGTCTTCCTCAATCGCGGCACGAGGGGAGACTAAGTGGAAAAGGCACGATCGGAAGGAAATCAACGATATGTATGGACGGCCATTCTATGACTAAAGCACACCACACAGTTCTACAAAATTCCAGCTTGATGGCTCCGTATTTCGAGGAACATAAGAATATTTTTACGCTCAGACAACCCGGGGAAGCCTGAATCCTGGATTACAAAGGCCCACATGGAGACTTTTGACGGTTGGTTGCGAAAACATTTAATGAGTGATAATGGTGTTGAAGATCAGCTGTACATGTTGGCCAAGTCACCATCTTCGACTATATCGACTTTCCAAGGGTACGAGATAAATGAGAATACATTTTACACGATCGCCCAAGATAAAAAGAGCACCAACCAAAACAGTGGTGTCCGCTTTGATGCAGCAACCGAGAATGGGCAAAAGGTCACATATTATGGTTACATACAGGAGATATGGGAACTTGACTGTGGACCCTCCTTTAAGGTCCCTTTGTTCCGGTGCAAATGGTTCAAGCTAACAGGAGGTGGGGTAAAGGTGGACGAGCAATACGGAATGACAATGGTGGATTTCAACAATCATGGTTACCTTGACGAACCATTCGTTCTAGCCAAAGATGTCGCTCAGGTTTTCTATGTGAAGGACATGAGTAGTAAACCGAGAAAAGGAAAGATAAGAAAACGAGTACATCATGCGATGATCCAAATCGCCACATAGTTCTTTCAGGGAAAAGAAATATAGTGGGAGTGGAGGACAAGACAGACATGTCAGAAGATTATAATAAGTTTGGTGAAATTCCGCCCTTCAAAGTGAACACTGACCCAAGCATTAGGTTAAATGATGAGGATGCTCCATGGTTACGGCACAATCGTAAGCAAGGGACACAAGGGAAGAAATGATGTGTAATAATTTATTGTACCAAACTTTGTTGAGGAGACAGGGAGGTGTGTTCACCGGAAGAAAGTGTTTACTCCCACCGCCGCCCTTATTGCAGCAACGACCGAAGCTCAAGCGGGAAAGATCAAGGTCAACAGAGAGTACGACCCGCTGACAATATCCCTCAGGAATCCTGAACACCATGGACGTGTACGAGGCAAATGCGCCATTCCGTGGAAAGAAGGGTTTCCTCGGGACAATGACCAGTACAGTTACAAAAGCCGTAAGAGAAAGACGGACCGGGATGCAGATCGTCTAGGGAGAATGGAAAGGGAACTATTTGATGTGAAGCAGATGGTGCGTGAAGCACTAGCAAAAGAAAGATCGGACGGGCCACATGAAGATCATGCAGCGGATGTCGGAAGCCAGCAGTGGAGAAGCAGCGTGCTTCACAGGCCCGATGCGCGTAAATGTACACGTCCGTTGGGAACCCCAAGAGGAAGGTATGATGCGCACGGTGGCAAGTTTTCCCTCAAGAAAAACCAAGGTTTAATCGAACCGGGAGGAGCCAAGAAGCACGTTGAAGGTTGATGGTGGCGAAATGTGATGCGGCGCAACAACGGGGATTCCGGCGCAACGTGGAACTGCACAACACAACCAAAGTACTTTGCCCCAACGAAACAGTGAGGTTGTCAATCTCACCGGCTTGCTGTAACAAAGGATTAACCGTATTGTGTGGAAGATGATTGTTTGCAAGAAAACAGTAAAACAAGTATTGCAGTAGATTGTATGCGATGTAAAGAATAGGACCGGGGTCCACAGTTCACTAGAGGTGTCTCTCCCATAAGATAAAAGCATGTTGGGTGAACAAATTACAGTCGGGCAATTGACAAATAGAGAAGGGCATAACAATGCATATACATGATATGATAAATATAGTGAGATTTAATTGGGCATTACGACAAAGTACATAGACCGCCATCCAACTGCATCTATGCCTAAAAAGTCCACCTTCAGGTTATCATCCGAACCCCATTCAGTATTAAGTTGCAAAGCAACAGACAATTGCATTAAGTATGGTGCGTAATGTAATCAACAACTACATCCTTAGACATAGAATCAATGTTTTATCCCTAGTGGCAACAGCACATCACAACCTTAGAACTTTCTGTCACTGTCCCAGTGTCAATGAAGGCATGAACCCACTATCGAGCATAAATACTCCCTCTTGGAGTTAAGAGCAAAACTTGGCCAGAGCCTCTACTAATAACGGAGAGCATGCAAGATCATAAACAACACATAAACAATAGATTGATAATCACCATAACATAGCATTCTCTATTCATCGGATCCCGACAAACACAACATATAGAATTACAGATAGATGATCTTGATCATGTTAGGCAGCTCACAAGATCCAACAATGAAGCACAATTAGGAGAAGACGACCATCTACCTACTGCCCATAGTCCAGGGTGAACTACTCACTCATAACTCCGGAGGCGACCATGGCGGTGTAGAGTCCTCCGGGAGATGAATCCCCTCTCCGGCCCGGAGGCGATCTCCTGAATCCCGAGATGGGATTCGCGGCGGCGGCGTCTCTGGAAGGTTTTCCGTATCGTGGCTCTCGGTACTGGGGTTTTCGCGACGGAGGCTTTAAGTAGGCGGAAGGGCAACGGTGGGGGCCACACGAGGGCCCCACACCACAGGTCGGCGCGGCCAGGGCCAGGGCCGCGCCGCCCTATGGTGGCGGCGCCTCGCGGCCCCACTTGACTCCTCTTCGGTCTTCGGAAGCTTCGTGCAAAAATAGGACCACGGGCGTTGATTTCGTCCAATTCGAGAATATTTCGTTACTAGGATTTCTGAAACCAAAAACAAAAAAGCAACTGGCTCTTCGGCATCTTGTTAATAGGTTAGTTCCGGAAAATGCGTAAATACGACATATAATGTGCATAAAACATGTAGATATCATCAATAATGTAGCATGGAACATAAGAAATTATCGATACGTTGGAGACGTATCAGCATCCCCAAGCTTAGTTCTGCTCGTCCCGAGCAGGTAAAACGATAACAAAGATAATTTCTGAAGTGACATGCCATCATAATCTTGATCATACTATTTGTAAACATATGTAATGAATGCAGCGATCAAAACAATGGTAATGACATGAGTAAACAACTGAATTATAAAGCAAAGACTTTTCATGAATAGTACTTCAAGACAAGCATCAATAAGTCTTGCATAAGAGTTAACTCATAAAGCAATAAATCAAAGTAAAGGTGTTGAAGCAACACAAAGGAAGATTAAGTTTCAGCGGTTGCTTTCAACTTATAACATGTATATCTCATGGATATTGTCAACATAAAGTAATATAACAAGTGCAATATGCAAGTATGTAGGAATCAATGCACAGTTCACACAAGTGTTTGCTTCTTAAGGTGGAGAGAGATAGGTAAACTGACTCAACAATAAAAGTAAAAGAAAGGTCCTTCAAAGAGGAAAGTATCGATTGCTGTATTTGTGCTAGAGCTTTTATTTTGAAAACATGAAACAATTTTGTCAATGGTAGTAATAAAGCATATGAGTTATGTAAATTATATCTTACAAGTTGCAAGCCTCATGCATAGTGTACTAATAGTGCCCGCTTGTCCTACTTAGCTTGGACTACCGGATCTTCGCAATGCCATGTTTCAACCAAGTGTCACAAAGGGGTACCTCCATGCCGCCTGTACAAAGGTCTAAGGAGAAAGCTCGCATTTTGGATCCCTCTTACTTCAGACAATACGAACATGCATAGCAACTCACATGATATTCAATAAAGAGTAATTGATGGCGTCCCCAGAAGCATGGTTATCGCACAACAAGCAACTTAATAAGAGATAAAGTGCATAAGTACATATTCAATATTACGATAGTTTTTCAGGCTATTTTGTCCCATGAGCTATATATTGCAAAGGTAAATGATGGAATTTTAAAGGTAGCACTCAAGCAATTTACTTTGGAATGGCGGAGAAATACCATGTAGTAGGTAGGTATGGTGGACACAAATGGCATAGTAGTTGGCTCAAGGATTTTGGATGCATGAGAAGTATCCCTCTCGATACAAGGTTTAGGCTAGCAAGGTTATTTGAAGCAACTCAAGGATGAACCGGTGCAGCAAAACTCACATAAAAGACATATTGTAAACATTATAAGACTCTACACCGTCTTCCTTGTTGTTCAAAACTCAATACTAGATATTATCTAGACCTTAGAGAGACCAAATATGCAAATCAAATTTTAGCAATCTCTATGTATTTCTTCATTAATGGGTGCAAAGCATATGATGCAAGAGCTTAAACATGAGCACAACAATTGCCAAGTATCACATTATCCAAGATATTTTAGAATTACTACATGTAGCATTTTCCAATTCCAACCATATAACAATTTAACGAAGAAGAAACTTCGCCTTGAACATTATGAGTAAAGCCTAAGGACATATTTGTCCATATGCAACAGCGGAGCGTGTCTCTCTCCCACAAAGTGAATGCTAGGATCCATTTTATTCAAACAAAAACAAAAAAACAAACCGACGCTCCAAGCAAAGAACACAAGATGTGATTGAATAAAAATATAGTTTCGGGGAGGAACCTGATGTTGTCGATGAAGAAGGGATGCCTTGGGCATCCCCAAGCTTAGACGCTTGAGTCTTCTTAAAATATGCAGGGATGAACCACGGGGACATCCCCAAGCTTAGAGCTTTCACTCCTCTTGATCATAGTATATCATACTCCTCTCTTGACCCTTGAAAACTTCCTTCACACCAAACTTCAAGCAAACTCATTAGAGGGTTAGTGCACAATTAATAATTCACACATTCAGAGGTGACACAATCATTCTTTACACTTCTGGACATTGCATAAAGCTACTGGACATTAATGGATCAAAGAAATTCATCCAACATAGCAAAAGAGGCAATGCGAAATAAAAGGCAGAATCTGTCAAAAACAGAACAGTCCGTAAAGACGAATTTTAAAATGGCACCAGACTTGCTCAAATGGAAAAACTCAAAACTAATGAAAGTTGCGTACATATCTGAGGATCACGCTCGTAAATTGGCAGGTTTTTTAGAATTTTCTACAGAGACTTGTGCCCAGATTCGTGACAGACAGCAATGCTGTTTCTGCGCAGCGATCCCAAATATAACATCAACTATAACATAGAAACTTTACTTGGCACGAAAAGATGATAAGGAGAGGTTGCTACAGTAGTAAACAACTTCCAAGACTCAAATATAAAACAAAGTACTGTAGTAAAAACATGGGTTGTCTCCCATAAGCGCTTTTCTTTAACGCCTTTCAGCTAGGCGCAGAAAGTGCAAATCAAGTAACATCAAGAGTAGAAACATTATCATTACCTTGGGCTTTACCCTTACCTTTCTTTTCCTCTTTCTTACTCTTTGGCTTAGGGAATATATGGCTACCCCCGGTGTAGAGGTGAATTTTAAGGTGCCTTCTCTCACGTCTATGACTGCTCCCAATAGTTTCAGCAGGGATCTTTTGAGTGTGATTTGTCCTGTTCCTGCGCATTCAATGACAAGGTAATCAATGGATATTGTTATCCCAAGAATGGTTGTATGCACACCCGCAGCTATACCTTTGGGAATTATAACAGAGTTATCAATAAGAGTTATTCCTTCTCCCCCTTCAGAGAATTCCCAAAGTTTCAATGATTTATGAATACTCTTAGGCATTAGGCAAAATTCAGTCATAATATCACAATTAGCATGAAGAGTTTGATTACCTATGACAATTTTAATAGTAGGATTCCATAATGAAGGTTCAGAGTTCACTAAAACTTGATCAAGACGGTTACGAATATATCCATAATTTTCATTTAGGCGAGATGCACTTGTTTCAAGAGTGTTTAATCTATTATAAATGCTAATAAGGGCTGAATCAAAGTTATTAGCTGAATCATGTGATGCAACCAACTTTTTTATGGCATTAAAAGCTTGATCCCCATTACAATGAAGGAAATCTCCTCCCACTAGAGCATCCAAGGCATATCTATAGCGAATCATAAGACCAAAATAAAAATTACTAAGGAGCAAACTTAGAGTCATTTGAGGTTCAGTTTTACGATAAGAAGTAAAAATCCTAGACCAAGCATCTTTAAAGCTTTCCTCATCCCCTTGTTTAAAAGTAAAAACTAATTCCTTAGGTGAAGAAGTAACAAGAACAGAACTAGACATGATAACAAAAGTAAACTAAATGCAAGTAACTAATTTTTTTGTGTTTTTGATATAGAGAGCAAGACAGTAAATAAAGTAAAACTAGCAACTAATTTTTTTGTGTTTTGTTTAGGTGCAGCAAACAAAGTAGTAAATAAAATAAAGCAAGACAAAAACAAAGTAAAGAGATTGAGAAGTGGAGACTCCCCTTGCAGCGTGTCTTGATCTCCCCGCAACGGCGTCGGAAAAAGGCTTGATGCGCGTAAATGTACACGTCCGTTGGGAACCCCAAGAGGAAGGTATGATGCGCACGGTGGCAAGTTTTCCCTCAGAAAGAAACCAAGGTTTAATCGAACCAGGAGGAGCCAAGAAGCACGTTGAAGGTTGATGGTGGCGAAATGTGATGCGGCGCAACAACAGGGATTCCGGCGCCAACGTGGAACCTGCACAACACAACCAAAGTACTTTGCCCCAACAAAACAGTGAGGTTGTCAATCTCACCGGCTTGCTGTAACAAAGGATTAACCGTATTGTGTGGAAGATGATTGTTTGCAAGAAAACAGTAAAACAAGTATTGCAGTAGATTGTATGCGATGTAAAGAATAGGATCGGGGTCCACAGTTCACTAGAGGTGTCTCTCCCATAAGATAAAATCATGTTGGGTGAACAAATTACAGTCGGGCAATTGACAAATAGAGAAGGGCATAACAATGCATATACATGATATGATAAATATAGTGAGATTTAATTGGGCATTACGACAAAGTACATAGACCGCCATCCAACTGCATCTATGCCTAAAAAGTCCACCTTCAGTTATCATCCGAACCCCATTCAGTATTAAGTTGCAAAGCAACAGACAATTGCATTAAGTATGGTGCGTAATGTAATCAACAACTACATCCTTAGACATAGAATCAATGTTTTATCCCTAGTGGCAACAGCACATCACAACCTTAGAACTTTCTGTCACTGTCCCAGTGTCAATGAAGGCATGAACCCACTATCGAGCATAAATACTCCCTCTTGGAGTTAAGAGCAAAAACTTGGCCAGAGCCTCTACTAATAACGGAGAGCATGCAAGATCATAAACAACACATAAACAATAGATTGATAATCACCATAACATAGCATTCTCTATTCATCGGATCCCGACAAACACAACATATAGAATTATAGATAGATGATCTTGATCATGTTAGGCAGCTCACAAGATCCAACAATGAAGCACAATTAGGAGAAGACGACCATCTAGCTACTGCTATGGACCCATAGTCCAGGGGTGAACTACTCACTCATCACTCCGGAGCGACCATGGCGGTGTAGAGTCCTCCGGAGATGAATCCCCTCTCCGGCAGGGTGCCGGAGGCTCTGAATCCCCGAGATGGGATTCGTGGCGGCGGCGTCTCGGAAGGTTTTCCGTATCGTGGCTCTCGGTACTGGGGGTTTCGCGACGGAGGCTTTAAGTAGGCGGAAGGGCAACGTGGGGGGCCACACGAGGGCCCCACACCACGGTCGGCGCGGCCGGGCACGGGCCGCGCCGCCCTGGTGGCGGCGCCTCGTGGCCCCACTTCGACTCCTCTTCGGTCTTCTGGAAGCTTCGTGCAAAAATAGGACCCTGGGCTTTGATTTCGTCCAATTCCGAGAATATTTCGTTACTAGGATTTCGAAACCAAAAATAGCAGAAAACAGCAATGGCTCTTCGGCATCTTGTTAATAGGTTACTTCAGGAAAATGCGTAAATACGACATATAATGTGCATAAAACATGTAGATATCATCAATAATGTAGCATGGAACATAAGAAATTATCGATACGTTGGAGACGTATCAGCCCCAGGCTGGTGCTAATGCACCCTTGGCCCCGGCTGGTGCTACTGCATCGTTGGCCCCGGCTGGTGCTAATGCACCGACGATCGATGGTGCACCGGAGCCTCGCTACCCCGTGGACAATGTACATGACATGATGAAAGAATGTGAGCTACATCAGCCAATGAAGAACATTTCCCGCAAGGTGGCGATCGGCACCGCTTTACCTTGTAAACCTAGAGCACTCCACCACGGAAATCCCATTGCAGCTGGCTATGCTTGTGTGACGGTGGATGACGTACTCGAAGGGTATGAGGACCTGGAGATTGACTATGCTACACCTAAAGGGGATCTGAGACTTGGAGATGTCAAGCTCCAAATCATTCTATGGCAAAAGAAGTACATCAAGTTTCCAGGCTCGGCGCCAAGGCCACCGACCCCGAGGAATCACCCAACAAGTCCATCCCCCTCCGGTGGTGGTGGTCGACCTACACCTCCTTCATGTTAGCCGACGCCGCCCCCAGTCCACCTCCGACGGGTAAGCAGATGCCGTCCCCCATTCCACCTCCAGCGGGTACGCCGCCACCTAGTCCACCTCCGGCGACGAAGCAGAAGCAGGGGGTTACGGTGGACAGCAAGGCAACCCCCTCCTGGCCTATTAACCCGGAGCCTTATGTACCTAAGACCACAAGGGTACCAATGCCATCACTAAAGCCTCTTCTCCCGAGACCTTGGGAAGTTAGTGTCGACGAAAATGACGCGGCCGCTGCTACTCACCATGAGAAATGGAAGGCGGAAGTCAAGGCGAAAAAAGAGCCTGAGCCTAAGCCGGTATATACTGAGAAGCAAAAGAAGTGGGCTAAGGATTTTTTGACGACACCGTCCCAAATCCAGCAGAATCTGCCAGACGACTATGGACGTGAATTTCTTAGGCAAGAATCATTATTGGAAAAAGCCGTGGCGGAGAAGAAAGCAACAAGTGAAAAATGCGGGAAACAAGTTTCCCAGCTCGGGGAACGGAAAAAATCGACCCCCCCCCCCGCTCATAGTGGAAGCCGGTCCTTCCGTTACGACGTCCTTTAGAGCCGATATGGATAAGGACATGGAGCTATTGGATCCCGCTATCCTAGCAGCTTCTAGAGCACAACAAATGACTGTAACGGTGGCCAAAGAAAGAGCGACCAAGTTCGGTATGACTCTTCGTGCATTGTTAGGCCTTGAGGATGCGCCAGTAAATGAGGTAGCATTTACATATGTACCAAATGGGCCTCTCGTAGAGCCTGCGCAGTAAGCGAGTCTACAAACAAAAATGCAAAATCTTCTACTCTGGTACAAGGATTTTATAAAAAATAAGGTCGGCAAAGAATATATTTATGCGGAAGTTAGAGAGGAGCATCACTTCAAACATTACTATGTACAAGTTCATATGAGTGAATTGTTCCAGTTGTTCAATCTGCGCGAGCTCTACAAATCTCTCCTGAGTTGCTACGTTCTGTAAGTGATTTATTTCTATAACTAAATCTCTACCTCATCTCGTTCATTGCCTGCACTATATTATCCTAACTATATTCTTGTTTACGCTATTATGCAGAATGAAGCTTGGGCAATGCAAAAGAAGGAACATCCATGATGTTGGGTTCATTGACCCACATATCATTAATGGATATGTGTTACAAAATCACACCCAAGATGTGAAGAGAGATATGTACAAGTTTCTTACAAACCAGGAACTCAAAAGTGAAATTCTATTTCCTTACCATTTTGGGTGAGTGTTTTCTTTCTTGTGCATATTCTCTTTTGTTTACTCCATGTTATGTCTAATCGATGAGTTATGCATGACTGTGCATATAATGTGTCCGCAGGTTCCACTGGATTCTGCTAATAATTCAATTTGACAACTCCAAAGTTGAAGTCATGGACTCTCTGAATATGGACCCAAAGCATTGGTCCGACATAAGAGCAATGCTGCAAAAGTAATTATTTTCAATCGTTTGCGCACTATAACGGCCTCTTTCGTTCATTTCCTGATATCAAGTAACTAATAACTCCCTTGTTCATTTTCTTTGCCCTGCAGGGTTTGGAAATGGTTCAAAAAGAAAGTAACCGGTGAATTCAAAGATCTGCTAACCTTTAGAAGGTTAGCTAATGTTCCAACTCAGCCACCGGGGACCAATCTATGTGGATACTATGTTTGTGAGTTCATCCGGAGACTCACCTCTGAGCGGAGGCCTCAGGATATCAACTTACAGAGGAGTGACTTGCGGCAGAAGCTTAATCCTGAAGCTCGCTTCCGACCAATTCAAGAGGAATTAGCAGGATTTTTGATGAGAGACGTCCTCCATCCTAATGGACAACACTATTACGGAGATTGAATATTATATATTCCTCTTGAATTCTTCTTGTTTGAAATTTTAAACTTGTTTGAAATTGTATATTGATATGCATCAACGTGTAACGGCGGTCAAAGAAAGAGCGCCCGAAATTAAAATAAAACACAAAATAAAACATGTATATACTAGCGTATAATATGTGTACTGAAACTTCTTTGAAATTAAAATAAAACACAAAATAAAATATAAAATAAATGAAAACACAACATAATAAATCAGATTTAGGGGTTAAACCCTAAACCTGCAGAGTCCTTTAGTCCCGGTTGGTCACACCAACCGGAACTAAAGGTACTCCGCCCCGACGAATGTCTGCAGCCCACTTGGATGGGTCTTTGGTCCCGGTTCGTAAGAAATCAGGACTAAAGTCCGTTACGAACCGGGACCGAACCCCCTTTTTCTACCAGTGAACTATTACGTCTTCATGGTCATCATTTTGTGATTGTCTTCCTACTTGCCCTACTATATAAAGATAATCTCTTGGCCTCGCCGACTTCTATATACCGTGGACGGAGCCCACTCATACATCTTCACTCCACCGCTTCGTTGTTGGCATCCACCTTGTATAGATGGAGAACGCAACCCCTTCTCAAATCTTTAGACCAGCTGTTCTTATGCAGTGAAGTGCGCGCTGAAGTCCACTGAAATGAAGATGCAGAAAGATGGTTGTGCTTGTGCTCTCTATAGGGATCAGACTTTGGCCGATTTGTGTTGAAATATATGTATAGTATAGAGAATGATCTTCCTTGAATTGGGAATATTTTTACAACGGAGGGGAGGGTAGCCACATATATTTGGGGTTTGAAGTGGATAGAGGAGTGTCTAAAATCTAGGTTTCAAATGAAAGAGGAGAGTGCAGCGGCTTGCGTAGTGGGGTTGTGGGACAAGTGTGTTCCATGTATTATAAAGGAATGAGAGTGTGGGCATAGGGTTTGTTCTATGAGCCAGTGAGAAACCTAGGCTCAAAGGTCCTAATGTGGGGCAATTATTTGAGGTCCAATCCATATATCTATCTATACGTAATAATAAAGGAGCTAAGGTTTCTGTCAAAATTTTCGTCTAACATTTATTGGACCGTTTTGCTCTGCCACCAAATCACGTAATATGTCCAATTGCCACCATACCGGTTCGGCATTGCCCCGCACGGCCACAGCAACTCCGCTCGCCGCGGTCACCAGCTGGTCAACGGATCAACGCCGCCCGCCGCCCGCGGTTCGCCCTGCCAAGGCCCGCACAACCTCGCCCCACCGCTTCCGCCCATCCACGCCCGGCCTAGACCGCGTTCCGCACCGCGCGCTCCCTCCGCCGCCCGCACCAGGTCGCCACCATCGCGCGCAACCCTCCGCAGATCCCGCGCAAACCAGCGCCGCGCGCCTCCAGCTCGCAGCTGACCCACCACACCTCCGCCAGACCCGCGCGCAACTGCCTCCGCCCGCACATCCCGCTCCTTCCGCCTTGCTGCTACGGCGCGCTCGCAAGCCCCACGCCGCCCACCAGATTTGATGCCAGAATCGACTCCCGCGACGGCCCAGCGCGAGGCGCGGTCTATCCTGTCTTCTCCAGCCGCCCTCCACTGGCTCCTTCAGCTGGACGACCGGAATCGGCAGCTGCGACCTGTCAAAGGCCCAACGCGAGGCGCGAGGTGTCCTGGCCAATGGCTATTTCGCTCGTCATAGTGCTCCAGCCACGTTCCACTAGCTACTGGAGATGGGAGATGGACGAACACCATGAGTTGTAGCGTGAGCTTTACTGCCGCCCTTGATTTGTGCACTTCCGCATGACCGCATCCCCGGCTAGCAGCAACCACGCATGCGAAATTGGTGCCGTATCGTTGGAGTTACTGCGGCGTGGTGGAATAAAAAGTCGGCCCGATCGTTGTTCTGCTTCTCTCTCACGTTCTGGGCTGGGTCAAGTCGGCACGATCATTGTTCTGGTTCTCTCTCACGTTCTGAGTTGGGTCACGCCCTGTCCGTCAATAATCCCACCTCGCTCGTACATATCAACTTTCATCGGTTTATATACGTATGTTTTATGGGTTATAACAAGCTGCAATGGAACAAGAAGCAGTCTCAAATATGGAAGCGCAGAAATTGCTGCTGGCGTACGAGAGGCGGATTAAAGGGCCAAAGTGCCCTCTCATGGCATGAGGGAGCGGAAGGAATGACCAAAAGAATTTGGGAAAAAAAGAAGAAGAAAGGATAAGAAGAACGGAAAGGAAGGATCACACAAATTACTGGAAATCTCGGGGAGACGCTCTTTGATTTTTTTAATAGGGCATGTTTCTGGCTTTCATTGCTGAGAGTTTTCGAGTTTCAACATGTCACTACTGCTTTCAGAGTTTTTGACGACAGAACGATAAGAAAGTGCAAACAATTTAATTGAATTACCTAAATGAAGTTGATGGATGAGTTGATGTGCAAATATCTATTTGGTCATGTCACAAATCTTTTGGGGCATTGCAAACTTTACATGGAATTGGAAACTGCTTTAACTTACCAAACAATCCAGAAATAATATCCATCGAGATGCCTGATTTGCATGTCTTTCCCGATGTTCTGGAACACGGCCTCGACGAACTTGTGCAGGTTGAGCCTGACCCATAGCTCCTCCAACTGGGGTGCAATGCCGTGGGACCTTGGCTAGGACACTATCCAAGTATATCAAGCTCTCAATGTTGCATGCGTCGACGAGCTTGAGGAGACCCCATCCAACGAGGATTGGTGACCTAAAGGTGGCGCTGCTATAATGTAATGGAAATTATCTAAGTTTAGTACCTGAGCTAAGTTATATTACAAATCACTGTTGTCAAACTACTGTATTTGTAGTAGCCCAACTATAGTAAAAGTACTTCGTAGTAGCCTAAAACGCATTTTAATCAGCAAATTTGTTTTGTCAAATGACCACAAAACAAGTAATGCCAACATCTTTTTTATGTTTCACTTTATTTTCTTCTTCTACTAGAATTTTTTTACCATGTTTTATTTTATTCGTCCTTATTATTTTCATTGCCACTAACTCCTATGCCGACATTGGAGCGACCACTAGGGAATAATCATGGCAATCCAAAGGTCAGTGTATGTGTTGTTACGTTGGCCGGTTCTCACACATGCTTTTATTTCCAATCATCCGGTGATGATCATCGGTGATGCATTCATGCTCGGCTAACAAGGTGTATTTTTCCTCACCCGGTGCAACGCATAGGCAATTTTCCTAGTATGATAATAAAATCTAAACATACGAGTTCTGAGTTGTGTTTTAGACGTAACCCCCTCTCGTGGCGCTCTCCAAGGCGCCGCCGGGGGGCCGATCTCCCTCCTTCCGCCACCCCTCCCTCTGTTTCTCTCCCTCCGCCGCTGCCGTTGGCGCTGGCCACGGTGGCGGCGGGCCCCGGCGCCAAAGTGCCCGGGGATTGTTGGAGGCGGCACCCGGCGGTGGCGGCTGGGGCGCCGACCTCCGGCTTCGGCGTGCTCCGCATCTAGGGAGGCGTCCCTGGATGTGCGGCGGCGGCTCCTCCTCCACGGCCTCCGGTGATGGATGGTGGTGGCGGCAGCTATTGGATCTTGTGCCCACCGAGATCCATCGTCGGCTTCTGCTGGCGGCGCGAGGCGGCGATGTGCGGGGCGAGGATGGTGTGGTTGCGGCTTCCGCGTCCACCGAATTCTCCTTCGTCATCGTTGGTCAGCGGATGGCGGCGTGGGGGCCTGTTCGTCTGCTTCGGGTTTGAAGGTGGTGGTCCTAGGGTTCTTCTTCTGTGAAGATGAAGACCTGTCGGATGTTGATCCTTTTCATCTAGCTGGAGTGTTGAGTCCCAGAAGGCTCCGCCGGCGAATGCAACAGCGCATCTTTTGCCTGTAGTTTGCTGGATCGGGTGATATTCGGTTGCGCGCACCCATGCTTTTATTCCGACCGTTTGGTTCTGGAGGGAGTGGGGAGAGCTCTTTTTCTGTGTTGACATCAAGTGACTATGGATCCATGATGAATGTCGGAAGAAGTGAATTTCATGAAGGCCGGATGGGAGGACTAGCTAAAGGAGGTTCAAGTCTCCGCGCTGTTGATGGACTTTCTTAGTGTTCCGGGCTTCACAGCAGCGGTATGAAAGTGGGGGCGACAACACAAGTGAAATTCAGAGTCCTACCTTTCAGGGTGAAAACCAAAGGTCTGGCCTTAACTGGTTGTGTCTGGCAATGACCTTGTTGGAGGCATTGTTTTGAAAGCTGGGACTATCTTCAGGGTGAAAAACTAAGATCTTTGGTCGGGCGACGACGGTGTTAGAGCATTGTTCCCTTCTTGAAGGCGTCGTTTTTGGAGTCTTTCAGTGTTGTCTTGGTGGTGGATGTATTGCTGTTGTTAGGCCCGAGATACTGTAGCGGGACTTTTGTTTCTTAGTTTTCTTTTCTATTTTTTGGATGTGTGCATCCGTACTGCCATTAGATGGTGCGTTGTTGCAGAGGCCGGTTGTAATTGGTATTTTTAATATTAATATATTCCTTTTATTGAAAAAAGATACGAGTTCATCTAACGGCTTAATTACCAAGTATGAAAATTAACCTGCGATCAATAGAAAATGTACATGAATTAAGAGAAAAATACCAGAGAAGAATCACATCGCACATCATAACAACATGTTTAGTTATTCACTACAAAACAAACAACATAAGAGGAAACACATCACACATTAAGTACAAGCTTAATAATTCAGTAAAAAATGAACAACATCACGGCACACATCGTAGTTATAAGCTTATGAATTTGGTACAAACCGAAGAACAATAGGAAACACATCACACATCTTAAGTACCGGATTAGCTATTTGGTATAGAATGAACAACAATAGAAACATATCGACATCTTAAGTACAAATTTAATTATTTGTTACAAAATAGACAACAATAGGAAACCCATACAAATTTATCATGTCTTGCTTCTTCCAGGCTTCGCTAAAATTCCTCGTTGGACACCCTGATTTTCTTGGCATGGCCAAGCCTCCACATCGCACGTGGAAGCTCTAGTGAGTGATTCATTGATCAGTTCCACGAAGCTGCACTTAGAAAATTTATTGTGTCGACGAACTTCCGTTCGGTGTCCACATCCTTGTAAGCCATTAGCCGATGCGAGAATTGGCCGTAATCGCACTCCTGCCACATCTCATATGTGCCATTCCAGACCTCCTTAAGGATCTACATGAGCACTTTACCGTCTTGTGAAGAAAATCTCAAATATCCCCGATCAAGATCAAAAAATCAAACTTTTGCATGCCTCAAAGAAATCCGAAAGATTGAGAATTAGGTATGATGTTGCTGTCGCGGTCAATTGCAGTGTAGATCTACATCATCATGTTCTCACCGTCGTCGCCCCGCCAAATAATTCGAACGTCCACCGCGCACGAGTAAGATCGTAGGGTTTAGATAGTGATGAGTGGTTTACGCGTGTTTCGGTAATTGGTATATAGAAAAAATCTTAGTGGTGGGACATATAAGTCAAGATGACATTGACAAGTCTGCTATGCACGCTTAACTATTCTACAATGGGTGGGAGGGGGGGGGGGGGTTCTTAAAATCTTTACTATTATATTTGAGTTGGTTGTACGTCATACACCGCGTTTGGTGAAGGAGATTCGGAACATCCGGACCGTTCGATTTATGTCTTCATCTCCCCTTTTTATCCAACCATCCATCTCCCGTGTGCCTATCCGCTTTTAACTACAGTGATTAACGCTCAATCAAATCAAATGAAAGTGGGTTATCTTGTTTCCTAAAACTACCAAATCATATCATTCATTTCCTTTTTCGCAAAAAAAGATCATTTATTTCCATGTTATATCAATTTTAGAAAAGGCAGGAAACAACGTGAAGGCCTTAAATCGTGAACGCTGACGCCACAATACCAAATGTCACATTCCCACCCGGCCTGCTCCCTCTCGCGCGCCGGCACCGCCGGCCTGCTACCTCTCGCGCCGCCGACAAGGTCCGCGCGCGCCGACCTGCTCCGTCTTGCGCCGACAGCCTGGTCCGCGCGCCGTCTGCCTGCTCCGTCTCGCGCCGCCGTCCTACTCCCTCTCGCGTCGTCGGCCAGGTCCACGCGGCCGTCGGCCTGCCTGCTTCCTCTCTCGTCGCCGGCCAGGTCAGCGCGCGCCGGCCTGCTCCCTCTCGCGCCGCCGTCCTACTCCCTCTCGCGTCGTCGGCCAGGTCCACGCGCCGTCGGCCTACCTGCTCCCTCTCGCGTCACCGACCAGCTTCGCGTGCGCCGCCGGCCAAGTTCTCCGCGGTCGCCAGCCAAGTTGGCCACCCTCGACGCACGCCGCCAGCCAAGTTATCCGCCGGCCAAGATGGAGCAAGGACGGGCCGCGCGCGCTGGAGCACAACAGCGAGGCCGCGCGCCATGGTTCAGCGAGTATGTGCAGGATGATTGACTATGGTACCTTTCAAATTAGATCAGATCGCTACTATTCGGATGAGTAAAATGAATCCTCCGAGGTAATTAGATGTTTCTTACATGTGAACGATGCAACATATGGTTTCAGGTCCGTGCAAATCTAACATGGAACTCTGGTTATGGTTGAAACATTCATAATGTTCATGTTGGTGCCACAGTCCAGCACTGTTATTAGTGCATACGGGTTAGTATTATGAACCACATGCAATTTTTTTTATCTTGGATTTAATTAGGGACCTGCAGTTTTTATAGCTTGGGTTGTGTAGATCAGAGAAGAAATGCATTGGTCGATGAACCACAATGTTGGTGAAGTGAGGTCTGAGGAGATGATTAAAGTGAGGAAGTACAAAGTTCAAACCATGCTATAAAACTGTGTGCATCATCTATGGTTCTTTTATATGCTTGCATGCTCTCATTTGCATGGTTTTGCAATCTTTGTTGAAACACTACTGGAAAATGAATTTCTACTTTACCTTTTGCCAACCAATTTTTTTATGTGATTGGTCATGTGAACTCTCAATATGTGTATTATCTCATATGTTTTTTCACTTGTAAATTGCAGTCGTAAGCAAGGCTTGTCAAATTGGAATGTAAGATTGATGGACACATGAATAAAACCTGTGCAAGTTTGATCCATTTTTGTGCTCACTTGTACTAAATCTGACCATGTGGATGCTCTGACATGGATCCCGGGGAACATTATCTCAGGTAATGAAATGCACCTTCTAATGCGAAGACGGAGTAGATGATCAATAGCTTAGACAAAAAGAGGTAGCCACGAAATCTTTTTTGAGGAGGTTGGCTACGAAAAATAAATTGAGTTGTTTGCAATGTTTAGTCTCTCGAAATTAAACATGAATCCAGGTTTACTGTAGTTGGTTTGGTCAAAGAGTATGTGCTCAGTTAGAATGGGGACAATAATCAAAAACAATAATTGGATATTTTTGGCTTTTTACGTTGTTTATTTACCATCGGGAAGAATTACTTTGGCAGACCAAAATGAAGGTTGGTACATTCAGATCATGATTTATATAGGTAAACCATGTATGGCAAAGTGCTCTCGATCGTATAAGTGGCCTGGAGAAGTCCGTAAGAGAACTAACATGATTGCATGGAAATAATTGCCACCTTTTGTTGAAGGAGTGTTATAACAAGTTCACTAATCTTTCCTGCAATTATATGCTATTGAATGGATTAAAAAATAAAGATATGTTTTGTGTATACCTTTTCTGAAGTTTGTATGAAACTTCTGGCATGGGATTTTAACATCCGAACTCTTAGAGTTGCAGTGTATTATGACATTTGTTGGTATGGTCAATTGTTGCGGTGTATTATGAAACATATATTTATTTTTTAATCCATTCAAAAGCATATAATTGGAGCCGTAGCAACGCATGGGCATTCAACTAGTGTTGTTTAGCATGCATGATGCAAAAATTAGTGCCTCTGCTCCTCCAACGCGGCACAATGGAGCACTGCTCTTGCATGCCACCTACGATGGCTCCCGAATGTGTCGGCGTGGTGTCTACCACAGCATCTGGAAGGTGATTCGCAGGGATTTTTTTTTTTGCATGTACTTTTTTCTTGTGCCGTTTGAAAACTTCGTCGGACAACGGACACATTTTTTAGTGAGTGGTGGCTTTTTGTAGGACGAACAAGTAAGATTTTTGGTTGCCTATGTCCAAAGGACAACTGCAAATCTCCATGGCCAATGATCCTTAGAGCATGTCTAGCGGTGCCTGTCAAAGGCCGAAACCCATAAAATAACCGCCAGGATACGGGTTTCGGTCCATCCACGACGTTTTTAGTACCCGTAAATGAGCAGAACTGTAAAAAAATTTAACGGGCCAGACGAAAATTCCCTTGCGGACATGTACTGCTACAGGCTGCCAACCCAAACTGAATGACGACCTGGACCTATAAGCGCGGTAGGGCACGCGGAAGTTTTAGCTTCCCAATTCCTTTTCCCTCCACCCGCTGCCGCTTTCGCCCACCTCCGCGGCAGCAGAAATCTAGATCCGTCCTCCTCCGCCGCCCGTTGAGCCCCGCCGAGGTCTGCCTCGCCACTCGCCGTACCCCGCCGCCTCCCGCTGCACCTCGCTCGGGACTTCGCCGCTGTCGCCGCACTCCGATGCCCGCCGAGCCGAGACAGCGAGTTCCTCTCCCTTTGTTCTTTGATTTCGCCGCCGCCCGCCGCTGGACAACTTCTGATTCGTGCTTCGCTGTCGTAGATGAGAGCGGAGTTGACCATGGAGGATTTGGTCTATTAGTCAACCGATTGGTCGTCCTCCGATTCGGACGAATCGAACCTCGACGAGCTGCTTCATGAGGAGGACACAGAGACGATGCTGCTCATCCTCGCCATTCACGAGGAGGACAGTGGAACATTTGATTATTCAATTCGAACAATTGTTGTAATTTATTTGTGAGAAGCATTATTGTAATAAAGTTTGTCGATTATTGTGTGCGTGAAACCTTAATTATTTGATCTTTAGACGCATATTGTGTATGAAATTTCACAGAAACTGCCTGAAACCCTATTTTTACGGGCTGAAAAGTCGTGGCGCACAACACTACCCATAAACCCAACCCGTAAAACAGAATGCTGTGCGCCGTGACTTTTTCAGCCTATAAAAACCGTTTTCAGTGCCATTACTCACGTTTTATGGGTTGACTTTTTATCAGCAACTGCTAGACTTGCTCTTAGATCGGAAAGTGGCATATATTCGTTCTAAGTGTTCCCACACATTTTGGCAACGATGGTTGGATACATCGGTGGCCAATTGATGTAGCTCAAATTTTTTTTTAAATGGGGAAAATATCGCTCCATCTTCTGCATTTAAAGGATGCACATGATTTTTTATTAGATTATTCATAAACCTTACAAGAACAATACTAAAGATCAACCTCAAAGCCACCTCACTAGACCTACAGTGGGATGAAGGGGTGACAATACACCAACTCACATCATCCAAAAACCAAATGCCTTCTCAAACCGTCCAATAGCAGGTGAGAAGCACATCCAGTCAAGCAAACTCTCCCTTGCGGACATGTCCTGCTACAGGCTGCCAACCCAAACTGAATGACGACCTGGACCTATAAGCGCGGTAGGGCACGCGGAAGTTTCAGCTTCCCAATTCCTTTTCCCTCCACCCGCTGCCACTTTCGCCCATCTCCGCGGCAGCAGAAATCTAGATCCGTCCTCCTCCGCCGCCCGTTGAGCCCCGCCGAGGTCTGCCTCGCCACTCGCCGTACCCCGCCGCCTCCTGCTGCACCTCGCCCGGGACTTCGCCGCTGTCGCCGCACTCCGATGCCCGCCGAGCCGAGACAGCGAGTTCCTATCCCTTTGTTCTTTGATTTCGCCGCCGCCCGCCGCTGGAGAACTTCTGATTCGTGCTTCGCAGTCGTAGATGAGAGCGGAGTTGGCCATGGAGGATTTGGTTGACCATGGAGGATTTGGTCTATTAGTCAACCGATTGGTCGTCCTCCGAATTCGGACAAATCAAACCTCGACGAGCTGCTTCATGAGGAGGACACAGAGACGATGCTGCTCATCCTCGCCATTCATGAGGAGGACAGCGGAACATTTGATTATTCAATTCGAATAATTGTTGTAATTTATTTGTGAGAAGCATTATTGTAATAAAGTTTGTCGATTATTGTGTGCGTGAAACCTTAATTATTTGATCTTTAGATGCATATTGTGTATGAAATTTCACAGAAACTGCCTGAAACCCTATTTTCACGGGCTGAAAAGTCGTCGCGCACAACAGTACCCATAAACTCAACCCGTAAAACAGAATGCTGTGCGCCGTGACTTTTCAGCCTATAAAAACCGTTTTCAGTGCCATGTACTCGCGTTTTATGGGTTGACTTTTTATCAGCAACTAGACATGCTCTTAGATCGGAAAGTGGCATATATTTGTTCTAAGTGTTCCCACACATTTTGGCAACGATGGTTGGATACATCGGTGGCCAATTGATGTAGCTCAAATTTTTTTTTAAATGGAGGAAATATCGCTTCATCTTCTGTATTTAAAGGATGCACATGATTTTTTATTAGATTATTCATAAACCTTACAAGAACAATACAAAAGATCAACCTCGAAGCCACCTCACTAGACCTACAGTGGGATGAAGGGGTGACAATACACCAACTCACATCATCCAAAAATCAAATGCCTTCCCAAACCGTCCAATAGCAGGTGAGAAGCACATCCAGTCAAGCAAACTCTCCGCGCACACCAACGCACATGCCACCGAAGTTGCTACCGCCGTCTTCCTCGACTCCATCTTCAAGAGAGATCATCGCATTAACCTTGCAATACCTGCCGTCGATGCCACCATGACACCAGACGGCTCCATCCTGCACGCATACATCATCCCGCATCCGTCGTGTGATACCCTGCAGCACCATGCCACCGAGACTCAACGCTAACAATGTGGTAGATGAATACCACTCCACCAACATCCGCCATCATCCAGCAGCTGCTCCAAAAACGATGCCCCAAGAGGTAGAATGACGCGGGGCGCGCCGCCATAGTCCGATCCGGGAGACCCAGATCTAGGGTTTCCCCCGGAGCAACACGAGTGTATAGATGCAGGATGCGACAACGATGGCTCCAAGAAGGTTACGACGTGTAGCGCCGCCATTGCCCGCCAAGACCGGAGTCGGAGCACGATTTTCACCGGCAGCCGCGCATCCCCACCTCGCTGAGTGTACCTCTGACGCAAGCAAGATGGCGCCTCCTTGATCCACCACCGCCATCCCTCAGCTGCCGTATCCGCAGAGGACACTGTTGCGCCGCTGCCGGCAGATCCAGGCCCGACAGCCTAGATCAAACCTGCAGCGAGCCGCCGTTGGCCCCCCACACAGCCGCCGTCGAGCCACCCTTCCTCGCAGAAGTCGGCTGAGCAGCCACCACCGCCCTTGCCGCCACATGCCCGCGCCGCCCGGAGATGCGCAGCCACCACCGTCGTCCGTCATGTCACCGCAGCAGGACACGCCCGCGCCGGCACGCTGTGGCCCCCGACGGACGCGCCACGCCCTGACCCGGAGGAGACATCCCGCGCCCCTCCACCCGAGCCAGAGGATGAGAGGACCTCACCGCCGCCGACGCTAACCGGGCGTTACTCGGCCGCGCCCTCAGGCATCGACGAGGGAGGAGGGGGGCCTGGCAGCGGCACGATCTAGGGTTCCCCCTGGTCGCCGCGCGGGGGCGACGCAGGAGGAAACTGTTTCGGTCCCTTCTAGTTTGACAATGGCTCATTCCAGGTAAGCCTCACCAGCCATGCGTAAATATATTTAGCCAGAGGCCGTTTAGCTATCATTGCCGATGAGGGGTATATTAGTATCGATTAGTATTATCAATCAATGATATATTTGATGTTTTCATTTGTCAGCTTTAAAAGAAAATAGTGTATGTTTCTTAGTATATCGACTAAATTACACAAATCTATCACAATTGGGTAGTGGTCACAGGTCAGTACCATTCTTGGAATTTTTTGTTAAAAACTACAACTTCTGCGACATAGCGAGCAAATTCTTATCTAACAACATTTTAACAACAATTCTTTTCTTCCTCACTTTTTTAATTTTCTATTCCTTCTCTAAATCTTTTCTCTTTTTTTTTCATGCCATTGACCTTGCACGAGCCCGAGCAGGCCGATGGCAGCTCCCGACATGGTCGCCTCCCTCGCGAGCACGCTGACCACCGTCGCCATGCCGGGCTCCTCCCTCCCGTAGGTGGCTTGCCCCCACGGCCTGCTCCCCGACCGCCTCGCCTTCCTCTTCCTCTCGCCCAGCCCACAGCGCGCGCTCCTCGCCGCCGACGACCTCCTCTTCCTCCTTGCCGCGCTCGCCCGCTCCCTCCGAGCCCGCCTCCTCCTCCCCCGATCCTCCCGCGCCACCCACGAGGACCACGAGACCCTCCTCGCGAAGCCAGCGCCGGCCGCAGCGCACCGCTGCGGGAGCCGGGAGGAGGAGCTTCCGGCATAGGCTCGCGCTCGCGGCCTCCACGACGCTCGCGGCCGGTTCCTTCCTGCTGCTCGCGCTCGCGGTCTTGCGCCTCTCCTCGCGGCATGGCGCCGAGAGTTCTTGGATCTTGGCCGGAGGTGCACTGCGGCCGCGGCCTTCCTTGGCCTGGTCTGATGTGGAGCTGGAGGAGGACGCCAGCTTCGCCGCCTCCACAGCTGGAGGAGCCCATGTTAAAATGTCGTTAGACAAATATTTGCTCGATTAGTAACGGTATGTCACAGAAGTTGTAGTTTTTAGCAAAAAAATTCAAGAATAGTACTGAGTTGTGACCACTACCACTGGTAGAAAAAAGAGATTCGGTCGCGGTTCGCAACAGCCATTAGTCGCGGTTGCGCAACCGCGATGCGCGACTAAAGGCCCCCCCCTTTAGTCGCGGTTGCTTACGAACCGCGACTAAAGGCCCCGCCACGTGGGCGGCATGCGCCGGGCGAAGGACCTTTAGTCCCGGTTTGTAACACGAACCGGGACTTAAGGCTATTTCGAGTTTCTAATTATTTTTCACTCCCTCTTTTTTTTCTATTTTTTAGAATTTCTACTATTTCTGTTATTTGCATAGTTTAGTCTCTATCTCTAACTACACTTATCTCTAGTCAAATTACATACTCGTGGTCAAACTTCCCGCTCGGTCACCCATCCTCCCACTACTCTAGCACTAGCACGCTTAACTTCCGAGTTCCATCCCGTTCCGCATCAAGTGCTTCGCGCGCATGTATGTGATAGTAGTATCATATCAATCCTATTAACATGTTGGTCGATGTCACATTTCTTTATTGTTTAAATTTCAAATAATTCTTTTAATAAACAAAAGTAATGATGTAATAATAATCTTGAACAAATAAATAAACATTAACTTTTTAATTTGTATTATTTTTATTTTATTAATTAATTAATTTTTTTTTGCCAAACCTAAAACCTAAAAATTTGAAAATCTAAAAATTGGGTAAAAATGATAGTAATCTTTATGCAGGATGCAATTATTAATTTTAGTTTTTTTTTAAAAAAAAATTCGTAATTTATAGCAAAAACTAAAATCTTCCTGCTTTTGTATTTCCATTTGGAATTTTGAGAATCTAAAATTTGGCTATGTAACTTTTTCCTAGGAATTTTTTGATATATTATACGTTTTTTTCCGACGTCGTATGCAAAAGTTATTGCGGTTTTACCATTTTTACAACTTTTTTTGCAAAAAAAGTAAAAATTCGAATTTCTTAATTTCTCCGAATAGTAGGTTGCATAACATACAAGAATCTAAAAACAATTTTTTTTTGAATTTCCTATCATTTTCTTTTGTATTTTACAAACCAAAAAAAGGCGATCCACGGGGGGGGGGTGCAGGGCGCGTGGGAGTAAAAAAACTCGGAAAAAACTTTAGTCGCGGTTGGGGACACCAACCGCGACTAAAGGTTCCGCCGGCCGCATCCCTCCATAGCCCTTTAGTCTGGTTGGTGTTACCCGCGACTAAAGGGTACCGTCTCGGATGGAGCATTAGTCGCGGGTCGCCTCCCGAACCGCGACTAAAGCCCCCTTTAGTCGCGGTTCGAATATTTTCGGGACTAATGGGGGTGGACGGAAGCCTCTTTTTCTACTAGTGTACCTCAATTGTGGTAGATTTGTGTAATTCATTATAGTATATCCAATGCAATCAACAATAATATTATTTCTTTGTAAAACTTATACCAGATAAAGATCATTTATTATCACATCAATGTCGTCCAAACTTGGAATTCAACTCTATTATATGCTTAAATTAGGCAACGGTTCCAACTAATCCTGAATTTATAGAATGCATTGTTCTTTTTCTCGCAAATTAATCATAGAAAGGAAATGAATTCTGTGCTTAATAGTACAGTCAAAATTCCAGGGGGGCATTATCCCATAGAGAGAGGATTTGGTGAACACATGGGTAGCTACGCATAGTGCCTCTACCGCTGGATTTGCTTTGAGATTCTGCCATCACTAACAGCGATCAAACGGTGTGGAATCTGCTTTTTTCGACCTGAACTGGCATCATGTGTGCTCCTGACGAGCAAGCTATGGTATGGGACCTGCTCCTTGTGATTCCCCTGTGAGTATATTTTGTTTTCTTGTAGGTCTGGCCACTGATTCAATGCAAGCATGGCTGGGGCCCAGATCTTTCACAGGCGAAGTACGTTTAGGAGGAAACCTTGACCGAGCTAATGGTTCGGCACGTGAACGGAAACAGCATAGCGGCGATCGAGGAGGCCGACTGCAGGTGTTGACGGCCAGCTCATAGGTTCAAACTCGCCCACATGTATAATGCGTGTACGGTCATCTGGCTCGTATAGACTAATACTTCCGCTTCCTCGCCACCGGCCGGTCCTCGCTCCCGGGCTTCTCTTCCTCGTCGTCGACCGGCCAAGTACGTGGTCATGGAATATCACCATACGTACGTACATACGGTGAAAGCATCAGCCTCCAGTGCATTTTCTTCCATGTGTACCCTAAGTTGGAATGCACATGCAGACATGCTAATGGAGCCCACCCCATTACGTACATGCACTGGTTGCATATTATATGTTAAGAATGCATGCTGGTTTGGAGGCATCGATCGATGTGTTTTATTTTTTGCCTTGCATGGTTCACTGTTGGAGATTCCTTTTGAGGCCAAGCCACTCACATGCAGCGGTGGGGTTTTCAGAATGATGATAGGCCTCACGGAGAAACAAACGGGGTTAGACACGCGTTGGTCTCTCAATGCGTGCGCACGTACACATCTGCTCACCAGCGTTCATCCGTTATCCCATAATAAGTGTCACTTATTTAGTACTCCACTTATTATTTTTTTGGATAATCCTCTACATGTCTAGTTTTACTCTATTATCGTAAACATAATTATAAATTCTATTTTTAGGTAGTAATTATAATCGTCCATAGAATGGTTATCTCTAAGGCTGGCCATAGTGCTAAGTATCATATAGTAGTATCATGCATATGATACTTGTGTATGATACTATACATACAGTGGGTAGTATCATGAATGAGTATCATTGTTATGCTATATTTATTGATATTTAGAATCTCAATGCAAATTGATCTACAAGATTTGTTTGGCATTAACTTTTCTCGTGATATGTGCTATGATACAGTATCCACCTATGATACTCTAAACTCATCTCTCCTTCTTAATTAGCTAGCACATCAGCATTTTTGTGGGACCAATGTGCATGATACTAGCTAAGATACTACCACTATGGCTAGCCTAAGACTACCCACAATGGAAATATCATATGTAGTATCATGCATCACATGCATGCAAAAAGCTGATGTGGCAGTGCAATTAAAGATGAGAGAGATGATAGTAGTATCATAGATAGATAACGTATCATAGCATGTATTAATAGAAAATGTAATGCCAAATAAATCTTGAACATATATTTGCATTGAGATTCTACAAATCAATTAATATAAAAAAATTATGATACTAGCATATGATATCATGCATTGTGGACATAATAACATATATTATTATTGATTTCACAAAAATAAATAGTAGTATCATACACATGATACTTCTATATGATACTATGCATTGTGACTAGTCTAATTTTGTAAGTGTCCATATTTATTGTGCATTTATCCACATTAACATCGTACTCCACTTACAAAGTTAACATTGCTCTCGAGTCTGTAGGTAGGCCTATATATACGAAGATACAGACTGCCTTTAGTTACATCATCTTTTGCCTCGCATACTTCGGCTTAATATTACAACTTCACAAACATCGGCCATGGCCAAGAACCACCTCATCCTCCTCCTTGTCGCTGTTGCTACCTCCTTCGTGGCCTCTTCTGCTACCCTCACTAGGAGCAACTCCAACGCTGCTCCAACGGTATATGAGATGCTGGCGAAGTACAACTTCCCTCCAGGCATCCTCCCCGATAGTGTACAGAACTATACCATCAACGAAGGCGGCTCCTTCGATTTGACCCTCGCAGGCGAGTGCCAGATCGACGTCCGCGGCTTCACGCTTCGGTACGAAAGCAAAATACAGGGAAACATACAGCCCATGGTGATCAACGGGCTGGAAGGGATTAGCGTCAACATTGGAATCAACCATGTGGGCATCAACTCTGTTGAAAGGGACGGCGATCAGCTCAAGTTTAGCGCAGGTCTGATATCCAAGTCGTTCCCAGTTGGCAGCTTCGCCAAGAGCCCACGCTGCAACCCGGGCCCCGGATTCCCGAAGTAGACGCAGCAAGATATTACTGATCCGTTGAATTTTGTAACTCCTATGATGTTGTTGTCTGTTGTTGCTTCGACACTATTCTTAATAAAATCTTTAAGTGTTACAGAAGGGGATTCAATTTTTGTGAAACGCTATGAACGATGTACGTGCATTACTCCTATCTGAAAGAAGGGGCATCAAATCATGATCACATCAATCGGATCTTCATGCCTAACCATCTGTCGATCTGTTCCTTGTATAGATGAAACAACTCAATCCCCTTCTCAAATGGACCTTCAGACCATCTGTTCTTCTGTAGTGAACTGCGGGTTGAAGACCACAGTTACTGAAATGAAGAGATGCTTGGGCTTGGCTATGATAGTCATACTTCGTCCGATCTGCTTTGAAATATAAGTATAGTACTAGTAAATATGCCCGTGCGTTGCACCGGGAGAGAAACACAAAATGCAGGGTCACGACTGAAAATTTACACCTCTAATTCAGCCAAAGTTCATAATATCATCTGTGCATAGTTAATGTAGATTAATTATTGTCATCTTCAGTAACCACATAGTAATGTCCCAAAATATTACTAAACCAAAACAATGAAGTAAAAAGATTGCACTTACAATCAAATTTCACTAACCATATATAGAACGGACATGCAAATTGTGTTAAGTGTGATAAAACAATTTGAAGAACATGCAAATTATTATATGTGAGATGAAATCATGGACAGAGAATAAAGGACTGCCTAGACATTTCTTCATCCATAGTAGTATAATAATGGTTTATTTTTTGAATACACATGCAAAACCAGGATTCGGTAGCAAAGTAGCTGTTGTAAGCAAGATGAAATACCTACATCCACCCAGTTTTGCATCGACAATTGCTGACAGGTGCATCTTGCTGAGTTGTGCCAACATTACTGAGATAGTGCATGACAAGCTAGTGCTTCATGATGGCGGATTGTACACTAACTTCTTTACGGCCTAGCCTGTCTAACTCATCCGCAACT
Organism: Lolium multiflorum; assembly: GCA_030979885.1. Classification (NCBI taxonomy): domain Eukaryota; kingdom Viridiplantae; phylum Streptophyta; class Magnoliopsida; order Poales; family Poaceae; genus Lolium; species Lolium multiflorum. The sequence continues at coordinate 158,732,789 of CM061750.1, forward strand.
TGATTTGCTAACCCGTTAATCCTTGTAATGGATATAACAGGTAAAGTCTGAAGAAAATTCTTGATATCTTATACGATTCAACAGATAGCAGATTTTACTACTTTCGGGGATTTCCTTCAACTCATCAACCAGGATGCCACAGTCAGTCTGCACTTGAAGGCTTAGTTTTGCTGGCTCCTTGTGACATATTATCTTCCTCAGTTGTGGAGGTGTACCAGATTATAGCATGATCAGAACTTGTATGTTAAAAAGATCGATCCAAAGCGGTAGAAATAATGGTTCAAAGCTTGTATATGAATGGGATTAGGAATAGCTGGACAACCTCCATGGGAACAACCTGTTCAGACGATTCAGTGAGGAGAAGAGATTGAAGTTGAGACCCTCCTCTGCTTCAGGAACCATCACTTACAAGAGATATCAACTTATCTGTATAGGCCAAAAAAAAAACGATTTGGCATCGGCGCTGGCCCGCCCGACAGTCCCTTTGCCGCTCCCGAACCACATGAAGAAATTCCAGTCGGCAAGCTCTGTGCGTGCTCGTCCCCGCCGTCGGAAGACTCTCCTATGCCATGTCCCCCGCCACGGCCCTCCAATATACGTCGAGCTGAGTACAAAAGTGGAGAACGAGGTCAGCACCTCCCTCTCCCACATGTACATGTCACAACCCTGCATCTACTCGCATCTGGAGCACAACCTCCACAAGCGCCGACTCAATGGAAGTTGCGCCGAGTTAAGAGCTACTCGTCCTGGGCTGCTAGATTAGATGTGCGGGGTCGCCGCCAGCCGCTTGCGATGGGGTTTACCGCCGCCGCATGATACAGGGGATAGCGGACGTACCGCCGGCCTTGCGCGACGCAGGGATGTGTCGGCAAGTTTCTTCGAAGTGTGTGTGATGAGCATCTCCCCGTGGAGCATGTCGGCGTCGTCGCCCAAGAGGCGGAGCCTCCCATCTCTGATCTAGCGCCATCGAGTATCTCCTCTCTCGATCTAGCAGTTCCGGTTGCAGCGCTTCGTCAAAAGGTCGACAACAATCCTGACTTCGATTTTGATTGCAGCTTCTGCCGATTGGATTATATAAAGTAAAAAACCTGTGGTGGAAAGTCACCCGGACATGTATTCCTGTTCCTATACGATTGCTGGTTAAATTTTCCTTGTATAACATGATGGAACAGGACACTGTTTCTCACGGCATCGTCAGATCGTATGAAAGCTTCGGTCGGACGAAAGCGTACACGCGGTGGACGAAAACGTAAAGACGACGGACCGAACCACGGAAACGTTAGCTCCTTTATTATTAGGTATAGATAGAGAATGCTCTTCCTTTTATTTGTTTCTAAAAAAAGATGACCGGGAGCAAAATATTCTTCCTTCTATTTTGATATACTGTCAATTTAGAACATAATGATAGCACAAGTGGTATCTTCCGAAATGCTCTCGGATGAAAGAAAAAGGCTTACAATTATTGATCAATCTGTTCCATCCATCATATTGACCTGTTTCTTGTGTTTTTCCTGCGCATCGCACCTCTCATGTCTCGATGCCGTCCACATTTGCGGGGCTTGGATGGAGTCTGAAGCATCATACTCCTGCTGGAACGCGATGGGGTGGAGGATATAAGCACGAAGAACGCAACAAATATAAGACAGTTTGCGCATACAAAACCTGTATTTCTTAAGCCCTTTCTCTTCCTTATTAAAACTAGGAAAAAGGCCCGTGCGTTGCACCGGGAGAGAAAATATGCAAATAAAAAAACTTAAAATCATCTTCCTTCAAATTTACTCTTAAATTTTTTTCTCCCTAGCAAAAAGGTGAAACTTTTAAAATCCCCCCACTGGTCGCCTAGCTTGGGTACTTGTCGTCCTGGGGATTGACGCCTTCCTCAGCATGCCGTCACAGCTTGTTGTTTGCAAGAAAATTATCATTTCTAATGTTGCATCAGTTAAAAAAATACAAATGCAATGTGAAATATAAATATGAAACACGTAACTTGCATCAATTATTAATTTATAGAAGAACACCTTCGATTCACATAGATATCATAATTTACATGGAAATCATCTCCAATATATGGTAATGCGTCTATATGTAAAGCAATTAAAATGCATTCATCTCTACATTTAGAAATAGACATATTATTATTTAGACTCTGAACATGGGTATACCTTGAACTGACAGAATAGTATTCAGGAATGCATGCATCCTAGAAACAGTTGGACGTCACTCCAATATGAATCGCATTGCCCCAACAGGTTTTTGGCCGAAGCAAATCATCACCCCGCATCACATCCGTGTACCTAAACAACCTAGCTAGCTGATAATTTTTCTACCATCAGGTTGCTACTACTCAGCGTGGTTGCTAGCTCTAACATGAATCAAACGCAAGAGAAAGAAATCAACACTGATAGAAGTAATCGGGTACCTTTTCAAGCTCCAGCAGTGCTATGGATGAGGGCGACCACCGCACCGCACGCTCCCGTCAGATGGCAGTTGCCAGCAGCGGGCCATGCATATTTCCTGTGGTGGTTAATTAGCTTCGCCAGTAGATCATTTTCTCCGAATGGATCGCCCAGTAAACATCAGACTTCAATGCATCTAGCAAGCGTTGCGGTGACCGAGTCAGAGCATGCAACAGCTTCACATCTAGGCGATGACGCAGCTCGAATCAGCCGGACAGTTGGGATGGGGGGAGGGGGGGTGGACTGGATCTTGCGGGAGAAGCAGGAAATCCTCTTCCCTCCAAGCGACTCGGGATTGGTCGGCGGTCAGCTGTCTCTCTTGATTTTCGCGGGAGGCGCAGATCTTCCACCTCTGACCCGTGTTGCTCCAAATCGTACGAACCATCTTGGATCTCGCGGGCATGCGCTGGGAGCAAGGCAAAGGAGAGGAGCACACTCACGGCCGGCTGCCATCAGATTGAATTAGGACGGCACCACCCAGCGGGCGCACCGGCAGCGGAAACCACCTCCACACGGACGGACGGACGGTCGATGGGATAGATAGCTCGTCGTTAGGGGGTGAGCCTGTGCTGGACCACGGCACCACTCACAGCTCGCGCCATTCCTCTCTTGATTCCAGCCGGTTGCAAAACATTGGGGAGGAGAATCGTGCACGCATCGAGCCAGATTCGGAGGCGGGAGATGAGTAGTAGTCGCACCGCGGAGATTCGCGCGGCTCTCGTAGCCGACATAGCCAGACCACCGTCGCAGCCGCACGTTGCATCGTAGGTGCGGGCACTCGAAAGGCTCCCATCGTCGCTGGCTCGCCGCCATAGTCAGGTCGTCTGGGCAGCTCAAAGGCGCCGTTCGGGGATGGGGATAAGTTGTGGCGTCCGGGTTTGTTAGGGCTGGGTAAAATAAAAACGAGCCGGTACAATGGCGTTTGGCAGTATTATGAAGTTTGGTGGGAGGGCAAAACGGTCCGAAAAAAAGCGTTGACGAAACTTTTTGGCAGAAACCTTAGCTCCTTTATTATTAGGTATAGATTTAAGTTAAGTGGGTCTTAGACTACTCTAACATACTGGGTGAAAGTAGCCCATTGTCAAGCTTCATGCACTAGCCAACGCAATCAAAAATCCGAGCTCGTAGAAAGGCTAGGCAATTCACTTATGAGGTGTGCTTCGGTGCGCACCCTCTCCAAACTCACGACTTATCGCCCAAGGGGTACGGTGGTCCCGATTTTGTTTTTTTTTGGTGCCCGCCGAAACCCATATCCAAGCCCAGTGCAAGACTCGTATGGGTATACAGGGCCTGGGCGTATCTATACGGACGACCCCACGTGGGTGGGTCCCACGTGCTAAGCTAATCACCGTGATTAGCTCCCATTGCATGCATCGTTTTCATCGGCACGTACTGGAGATCTGATCGAGCTGTTCCACGCCGTCGCTAGGTTAAACGCAAGCGGTTGTTGCCGGCCCGGCCGTCGGCGGTTGTTGCCGGCACGTCCGTCGCCGCCGGTGGTTGTTTCGCATCTCGACGCCGCCGACCGCGCGCGAAGCCCCCCCGCAGATCGACGACCTTGGAAAGGCGCGCCGCCGGCTCGGCATCTTCCCCGCTAGGGTTTAAAATCACAGGTACCATGAGTTCATCTTGTAGCATAGTAAGAGGACGCAATTCTGCCGGTTTTTCAATTCTAATTATGGTCCAATACTACAGAATATGGAGAACTCTATATCTGGTATGATTGAGGAACAAAACGAGTACGTCGGCTATAATTCCGATGACTCTGAAATGGAGGAAAATTTGCAGCACGAAGCCGGCTGGAGCGAAGACGAGTTTGATGTGAGCCACTATTTTTCATTTCGATTACCAGCAGTCCAGCATCATCAAATTATATATGGTTCCTCATGTCATAATTTATGCAGATTGCGTACGATGAATTTGATAATGATGACAACCATGGTGAACACACAGACGATCAAAATGATGAGAACCATGGTGAACACACAGACAGTCTAAATACTAGTGAGGTATGTGTAGTGACTCATACAATGACATAAAATGATGCATGAAATGATGGCAACTGTAAAATTTACGGTTAATAAATTTCGCAATGCATTAATAAATTTCAGGCACAATTTGACACGCAGCTTGAGTACGACTATTACGGTGAATCTGACTTGGACACGGGCCACACTGATGATGTGGAAGGTGCATCAGTTCCTGAGGATTCTGTTGACATGAGCCAGGTTGTTATCTCTTTTTTATCAGTCTTATATAGCTGGAACACATAAATTTATAGTTTTAATTAATGCCTACGTTTTCTACTTGCAGGCGACGCCAAGCGCTAGTCAGCCTGAGAAACCACAGAAAGGTAGCAATGGCAATGAATATCCTGATAGTGATCGGGATTTATACTGGATGATAAAACAGATGACTTTTATTTCTGAAGCAGCAGCATATTCTTTCTACAACAGATATGCTTTTGATTATGGGTTCAGCGTCCGGCTTGACCAGGTTAAGCGGTTTGATGATGGAGTAATTCGGTTAAGGCGTTTTGTGTGTTCCAGACAGGGCAGACGTCCCAAAAACCAACTGACCACGGAAGGCCGTGTATATAGGCACAGACCTGAGTCTCGCTGCGGCTGCAAGGCACGTTTGGTGGTCAAGTTTGATGGAAGAACTGGTTTCTGGGTTGTTGAAGATTTTCGTGACAAACATAACCATGACCCAGCTGAACCATGTCAGACTCCGTTTCTGCGGTCCCATAGGACGATCAACGACGCGCAGAGATCTGAGATATTATCAATGGGATCCATGGGGATCAGGAAGCACCTCATTATGAGAAAATTCATTGCAGGCTCCGGTTCATTTGCTGGTGTTGGATTCACAAGAAAGGATTTGTACAACATGTGCTCTAGGGAGAGGAGGAGGCTGCTTTTCGACGGTGACGCTACCACAGCCATCCGCATTATGTCAAAGAGGAAAAAGAGGGACCCTGAATTTTTCTTTGAATATGACGTTGATGAAAAAGGCCGTCTGAAGCACATGTTCTGGTGTGATTCCCAGTCACGTAGGGATTACCAGGACTACGGAGATGTGCTGGTGTTTGATAGCACATACAAGATGAATAAATATAAGATGCCATTTGTTCCTTTTGTGGGCTTGAACAACCACCGTAGGACAACGGTTTTTGGGTGTGCCATCCTTTCAAGTGAGAATGAACAAACATATGTTTGGCTTCTAAAGACTTTCCTCAAAGCGATGTGTCAACAGAAGCCAAAGGCAGTAATCACGGATGCAGATGCCGCGATGATCGCCGCAATCGGCGAAGTATTTTCTGGTGTGTCGCATCGCATCTGCAGCTTCCACATTGAAAAAAATATGGAGATGCATCTACCTAACAAGTCACTGAACGAGTTCAGGACTCTTTTGTATTACACCACCTCAGAGCAAGTATTTGAGGAGCGATGGCATGCATTTTACAGAAAATGGCAATCCCCAAAAACCAGAACATGGATGAAGAGGATGTACACCAAGAGGAAACTTTGGGCTGCAGCGTATCTCTCTCAAGGATTCTGGCTGGGTATGAAAAGTAACCAGCGGAGTGAAAGTTTAAACTCTTGTCTGCACCTGCACCTAGATGGGGAAATGACAATTGTTGATATGATTATGCACTATGACAACGCAATTGTCCGTCTCCGTGAGAACGAAGCCCACGACGACTGCACGGCTTCACAGACTACACCAGTGGCAATTACTAATTTCAGAGAACTAGAGGTTGCTGCTGCAAAAATCTTCACTCCTGCTGTGTTCTATATTATTCAAGGTGAGCTTTCAAAGATTGGCGGCATAGAGATCTTAGAAAAAATGCAGGCAGGAGACTCAAACATCTTCATTGTGGCATGGAGGAATCATGTAAGGACCAGGTTCTACGTGGAATATAGACCCAAGGAGGCAGAAATTATAAGGTGCAGCTGTCAAAGGATGATTAGAAAGGGGATACCTTGCAAGCACATACTGCATGTGCTGCATTTCTTGAAATTTACTGAAATTCCACAATGTTGTGCTCTACGACGATTCACAAAAAATGCCAGGTTAGGGTTGCCAGCTAAACGCACCAGCGACATGTTTGGGTGGGGTTGGTCTGGGGCAGAGGAGCGGATGAAATACAGCAGGATGAATATTAAGGTATCACAGGCTATGCATATTGCATTAAACAATTCAGAGGAATATGATCTGCTGAACAGTACCATTGATGGCATAATTTCTAGAAGAGAGGGGTATGCTAAAGGTAAAGCATATGGTCCCCTCAGGTCGGTGCATGAAAATGAAGATGCTAGTGGACCATGCGATATTGTTGTTGGTGATCCTTTGAAAGTGTCCACTAAGGGTGCACCTAGGCAAGAAGCGCAGAAATCTCCAATGACAAAAAATGGAAGACCACTAGGACACAAGGAACGCAGGGTGCAGGTGTGCGGGGCATGCCAAGGAGAAGGGCATAACAGAAGAAACCCAATATGCATATTTCATCCGAAGTAAGTTTTTCTGCCATTTTGTTTCATATATTTTAAAAGATTCATATGAGTTGTTGTGTAATTTTATGTCTGTGAACATGTGCAGGAATGTGCTGCAGCAGGAAGGGTAGTTATTTCATAGTTATCTAAAGGGCAGTAAATTTCCTTAATTATGAATGGGACGACTATAGCTTTGTATTTGATGGAGTTGTTAATGTTTGCAACGTACTGATGTTTTTATTTTGTACTGATGTTCTTAATTCTCTGGTGTTCTTTTGTAAAAATGGCAAAAGACATTATATATTGTGAAGTAGGCATTTCCTTATAATCATCATAGCATGCATGTACAAAGATAAAAATAATTGCATACTTTCGATAATGGGAAATAAAATCAATGTTACAAAAATTTGTACATAATCATAACCGAATAAATATTGTTTACAACCGAAGACAATTAAAAATTCAATATTACTGCACGATATGAGAGTTAGTGACATATTCATCTTCGCTTTTGGTCGAAGCGTCGTCGATGGTGAATTCAAGATGGTAGTAGATAGGCTCTGAAATATGAACACTTAGTTCATACTCCAAATATTTTGTTATGTTTTTCAAGAACCATTGTGTCATCGATTTATTATCTTCATCTTATTTTCTGTTCATGGACTTCCGTGTGTGTTGCTCCATCGTGAGTCCGTAAAGTGTTTTCGTAAGTAAAACGTCCGTATGTATAGCATTTACTGACCGTCCATTGGGGCAACTGACGACCCAATTTGCTGCACGGCAGCCTAGGCGACGCATTTACCGTGGCTCCTGCGCGTGGATAACCAGTGGCTCCTGCGCGTGGTTTACCGGTGGCGTCCCAACTAGATATGTCGCTTCACAACCGGCGAGCCATTAAACAGGAGGGGAACGGATTCGGTGGCATCATAATAGCGAACACGCGTGGCCTCCCAGTCAACAGGTCGTCAACAGCGAACACGCGTACAAGGCCGCAGCACCACTCACTCGATCGGTTCACCGACAGTCCATTTTATCCCATCCAGTGGAGCACAACAGGCCATCCCGCACCAAACCCTAGCTAGCCCATAACCTAAACCCGCCGCCGTCGAGCAGCCGTAGCAAGCGATGGGCCTCAACGACCACGAAGCCGGAGGGAGCAGCGCCCGCGGAGCTAAAATCCGCCGTGCGGCCCCTCGTCCTCAGAGCCTCAACCCCGACGAAGCGACGATCTTGGCCGAGGCGCGGCTGCTCGTTCCGCCGTACTGGCACCTGCCAGCTGGTTGGAGGGTGAGCGCCGCCGGGTACGCCATCCCGCCGGTGCCTGAAAAAGACGAAGATCTGCGCGGCTACATCCGCCGCCGTCGAGCTGCCCTCACGCCGTGGGATCGGGCGAACCCAGACTGGGGGGAGGACAGCGCCTTGTGGAGGCCCCGGTTCGAGATGGAGCGCCTCGACGAGCTCGCCAACCAGTACGGTATGTACGCCGGCGGGAGGTACAATCAACTAGGGCGGCAGTCCTTCTGGGCCGGCAAGGACGTGGACACCGTGCTCGCGGCGCACGGCTATGTCCCTCTTCCTCGCGGCGCGCCACGCCGCCTACCACCACCGTACGGCGAACCACGGGCACCTCCAGCTCTTCCGCCGCGCCGCCACGAAGGGATCGTCCTTCCACCTCCAGCGACAAGCGAGCCGCGGGACCAAATTTCGATTCGCGGCCCTGCACCTCATCTGCGCGTTCCCAAGCCGGAGCCGCAACCGGATCCGGAGCCCGAGCCGCAGCCGAGGTGGACTGCGTATCTCCATTACCAGTCGGAGATTCGGGCTCCCGACGACCCCGCCGACACACCGGGCCTCACCCAGGCGCTCCAGCAGTCCAAGGCCGAAGTGGAGGACGACAAATGGTGGTCCTCCGACGACGATGAGGACGTGATATTGGGAGATGTGGAACTGAGTTACCAGGCCCAGATGAGGGCTCACGATGACCCAGCCGATACACCGGGCCTCACCCAGGCGCTCCAGCAGTCCAAGGCGCTCCAGGAGTCCAAGGTCGAAGAGGAGGGCGGAAAATGGTGGTCCTCCGACGAAGAGGATTAGCCGGGTTGCATGTCTTGGAGGGACAAGCAAGATGTAGAGGCCGCCGATTTAGTGTTTTTTTCTTCCCTTCGCTGTTCAATCTTGTGTAAGAAACTTAGAAGGAATGAAAATCCCCTGTCGGCCCTATGTTTTAATGCCAGGTGTCTTAACTTTCTTGCATTTTCTAGTTTATTAGTTCAAAAGACGTAGCTTGGTTAAGATCTAGGGTAAAAAATGAGTAAAAAATATTCACATATTGGTAGACTTGTGAACCCAAAACAAATAGTCTGTAAAAAATAGACCTCTTTTTTTTGTTCAAAATGAAATATGCCCTATATATTGTTGACTAAAGGTGCATTGGTTTCACAAAGTCTCGTAGGGTTCTCACATGAAATAACCGTGTAGTCAGTTGGAATTAGTCACATGTTGGGCCTTTTGTTTCTGTTGTGCCCGGTTTTTGTTGGCCCATTTTTATAGCCCGAGGCTTTTGTGCGGAGATTGTCTGCGGTTATTGTTGAAGCGGGGACACCGAGCGGCGAGGAGCGACGGCGAACGGCGACGGCGACGGCGAGAGCGAGAGCGGAGGCGCTTCTTCTTTTGGTCGTAGCCCCGGTGGTACTTTTCTGAGCCCCTGCAGTACATCCTGCACGCCCCCCTCCACGACTTGCTGCCGCGCGCCGCCGCTGATGTAGGGTAGCTATCTATTAGGGTTAGTACCCAGAAATCTAGGACATCAGCAGGAGTTTGTAGTTCATTGTGAACATTGATTTAATTCTTTGGATTTCTGTTATTGGAATGTTTCGAATGTGTTTGATATGTTATATTATTTTTGTCAGAGATGGATGAAGAAGCAGGATGTCTTATTTGCGGCCAGCCTGACACTAACTGCTTCCGGTCCAAGCGTCGTGCATTTTCATTTGATGTAGCGATGGTGCATTTGTTTGAAGAACTAATTGTATGTATGTTTTGCATAGTACAAGCTAGATATACATTATTTCCCCGCCGTTAGTACTATTTGCATTTGTTTGTTTGATCTTTTCTAAATAAATTGTTTTTTGTTTTCAATTCTTCAGGCCGTGCCTTGCCATGCTAGGGAGATGCTACATAGTTTAGTAGATAAGTGGGTTGTTGCTGAATGCAATCATGGTTCTGTTTATCATTTCCATGTGGAGAAGACTGAAGCAAGAACTTACCTTTGTGGACCATTCTGGAGTTCTTTTGTAGACGCTTATGTTATGGATGAAAATGACATTGTGGAGTTCACATATGATGAAACTACTTCCAAGTTTGAAGTTGTTGTATTCAATGCTGACCGTGACGAAAAACCATGGGTTCAGTTACCAGGCATGTTTCTTTGTTTCTAATTATTATTGTGATATTGTTTTCACATATTTCTCATTGTTCATTCTGTTTTATTTTTTTGTTTGTTCAGATTGTTGGGAGGTTTTGGAGTGCTGCAGAGTTACTTTTGAGAAAACCATTTTCTCAAATTTGCTAGATATTAACTCCGCAGAGATGAATGCAGTTACATGGGCTATATTCAAAGAGCTAAATAAAGTGGAGGAAAACGAATTCCTCGATTTCTTTGAAGTACCTCAGTTCTTTGTGACGAGGTTGAATGAATCTTCTCTTACTCGTTTGGTTAGTAACTTTTTCACTTGTTTTTAAGTTTCATTCATAACATACTAACAGTGTTAACGTGTTCTTTGTTTATATTTTACTTTTTTGTAGCTCATTCCATTTGATGTTGCACGTGGATACTATAGGCCGAGAGAAGGTGCTGCTATTTTTTATAGCAGATCTATTAATGGACAAATGGTTGGAGCTTATACAATCTACAAGGGGCAGCATATTGAGTTTGTAGATGGATGGAATGCGTTCTGTGTAGCAGCTCATCTTGTGATAGGTTCATTAGTATGTCTGAAGATTGAGTTCAGGGATTTGTGCATCAGGCTTGAGATTGAAGATATCACATTATAAGATATGCATATGGATGAATCCTCATAGAATGAAAGGAGAAATTGTAATTCATCTTTGTACTTTCGTTGTACTATTTTTATTTCAGCAAAAAAATTCGTGCGTTTTTAGTGTCACACGTTTTTTAGGACATAATACGTTGGTTAATTCTGTTTCAACCCTAAATGCACATGTGCTGCTGATATATTCGGTTAACATTCCGGACAGGTAATAATAGGCCGGTTTGTACTAAGCCCATTAACGTGGAGCATGGACGCGGGGAAGGAATACTCATGGCCCATCCAGCAGGGTTCTCTAGTTTTCTTTTGTTATTTTCTCAACTCGAATTCAACTGAAATTTAATACTTTATTTTCACATAAATTCAAAAAATGAAAAAACCTTCACACTTCGTCTTACAATGGATACGAGAGTGTGTGCAAAAATTTCTGGAGCGTTTCTCGAAGGTCGAAAAATCCACATTCTTAGAAACGGAACCGTTTGGGTTACATCAAACCACTTTTTCTAAGCTAGTCGATTTTTCGACCTTCGAAAAAAAATCCAGTTTTTTTACCCAATATGTCACACGTTTTTGTGAACATAATCCGTTGGTTAAAACTTTTTTTGAATTTTTCGAATTTAACCAGCTGATGTGCTGCAGATTTATTAAATAAAAATTTAAAAACTTTTCAGTTAGGCCGTCAGACATGTAACGGGCCAATGTGGGCCGCCAGACCTCTAACTGCATGTTCGCCTCCCGCCCCTATATCCGCCCAATACTGTGGCAGTTCCACCGTTCTGTCCCAACCCCGGCCGTTCGTCTACCGCATCCCAGTGCTCCCTTCCTCCCACGCTGTCCATGGCATCTGCCTCTTCCTCCGTCGTGGCCGGAGACGAGAAGTCCACGACGGAGAAGTACCGCATCCTTGCGCACGGGAGTACATATATCGACGTCGTCTACACCAATGAGGCGGCGACTGTTGATAGAATTCTTCGTATGTACGAGGGTTGGCTCGACGAGGACGAGGACAGGTTCAAGTTCGTTGGTCTGGATCTCGAGTATGACTCTAGCGGACACAAGTTGGCGGTAATGCAAATCGCCATGAGGGAGCACGTTCTTGTATTCCACTACATTAGGTACAAGGATCATTGATTTTTATGTCCCTACATTGAATTTAAAGCGTCCCTACATTTTCATTACAGTACTTGTTGAATTTATTTGTGCTGCTCTTGACAAAGGTGCAAGGATCATTGTCCGCGCCTACTGACTTTTCTCAAGGACAAGCAATACACTTTTACAAGTGTTGATAAAAGAAATGACACAAAAGTTCTTCGTGCGGCCGGTCTTCCTGTTCCAGAAGAGAGACACATCGACATCCAGGACATTTTCAAGATTAAAGGTCAACCGCAGGCTGGAATGGCTGATCTTGCAGCAAAGCTCATTGATCCCAAGTTTGCCAACATGAAGAAGGAGTTCAAGTACAACCGGCGAAGGAAGGAAGGGCATTCTTTCTGGGAATACAAGCCACTGTCCTGGATGAACCTCGAATACGCAGCTATTGACGGCTACCTCAGTTATGAGATATACAACAAGATCTACACGGTGAACGAGGGACAAGCTCACCTCCAGAGATCAGGCCACATCTGCCCCAAATGCAAAAATCAGGATGAATCTTCATCAATGAACAAGCGTCAGAAGCAAGCCTGGGAGTGATAAGAATCAACGGGGCAAGTACTAGTGTGTTTGTGCAGTCTGTAATTATAGGCGCGGCCGTAATTATATTCGCGATGTGTCCAAGACATAGTTGTGCTCTATGTTATTTGTGAACAAATTCTCCATATTGTTTTGTAAGTATCATACAGTGATCTGTGCAGTCTGTAATCATATTCGCAATGTGTGCAAGACATAAGCTGTGCTCTATGTCATTCGTGAACAAAATTGTACATAATCATAACCGAATAAATATTGTTTACAACCGAAGACAATTAAAAATTCAATATTACATGTGTCCGGAAACCTTCTGCGGGAGCAAACCGAACAGTCACACTATCAAATTTATATTTTCCTGGTCTTTGCTAGCAATCTCACTTTGTTTTTCACGCCGTCAAGAATGTTGTGTGGTGATAAAACAATGTTTGCAACTGTACTTTCTCTCGATTCATCGACTGTGGCCTGCCAAAACATTATAAGGTGTTATACACATGGCTTGTTAACATTGTTAAAATTAACCGAGTGCATGGAACATAGTATAGCCAACCTGAGAAACCGGGCAAGTCATCTGATCTCCGTCCCAGTGCTCCATACATTGCAATACCCATAATCCGCATGAATTGCTGGTATATAATGTGACAAAATTTAAAAGTGTCCGCATATACAAAACCGACTTTCTTTATGTGTAATGCAATATAGGTACTTACGTATCGGTTTGCTTAGGGATGTCATAGCTTTTAATAGGCCATTCGTCGACATCAGGATATTCTGTGTCACAAGTATTGTTTGCTTCTTGTATGTCCTGTGAAATTTGCCCAATCTACGAAACAACAAATATATTACTGCACAGACATGACAAAGTACACAAAGACATGTATGTAGAGAGAGTGTAATACCAAGTCTTCCACAACTGATTTTGACAGCCCTAAAACAAACAGAGGATCAAGGACCTGGAATTCCTTCTTCTTTGTATGCATGACAACAGTTATGTAATGAGTTTTCCGTATGTTCAGTGCGAAAAATGTCTACAAGAGAAGGAAAAAACTTTATCAATTATCATATTGTTTTATTCTAATTTCGCATGAAACATTGAAAGAAACTGCTGTTACCTTCTCACGCTTGAAATATTCATCCATAACCCTACCTAAGGCTCCTGGTCTTGTAACTACCTCATCTATATTTCTAATATTGTATTTTTTCTGTATTGTTTTTCTGCTTGTTCAATGAGATAGTTTGACCTCCACGCAGGAAGTAACATTCGATCAGACCCAACACGGAGAGACAAATACCCAATAGCAGCATCAATAATCTGATAGCAACAACAATATTTTCAAATTCAAATAGTTTAATTACGAGTATAACGCAAACTTTTGGTTTTGAAGACTTACATCATCAGATAGCCATTCGTGCGCAAGAACGACGTTAAGCTTTTCTGAAGACAAGCTGGCGCCATATTCATTCTTGTACACTCCTTTAGATGCTTGTTTTGGTAGCTTGGATATTGTTTTAACATATAAAGCGGCAGCTTCTATTTCCTGCTGTGTTGGCACTGCCGAAGATACCCCAACTTCATGGTCTGCAAACAACCCTGATGCACATAATAGTAATAACATATGTGTTACAGGTTGCAGACATCATTTATTTGCCAACAAAGAAATAACGAATAAATGGTGTTACCTTTCTTTACACGGCTTTGACGTTTTGCTCTAGGTTTCGCGACCACATATGGTGATCCATATTTTTGATTCGTCGTCCGTTTCCTTTTCCCTCCAACTTGTACCGCCGCTGCGTTTCTCCTTCTACCATTACTATTTGCACACTTTGCTGTATTGCCCTTCTTCCTACTAGCCTCTCGTCCCATTGTTTCAACACTATGAGTACTCATAACTTCATGTTCACCGTCATGTAGGTCATCCTTCTGTCCAGCATTCACCTTGGTGGTAGATCTTGCGAAAATGTCATCCGGTATATCCGAGGATGATGCCGGTTTTGTGGTATCATTTAAGATAAAAGGATTATCTTGTGTACCCTCCGTGTTACCGAGGTTTCCTGGTGTGACGTACACATTACCTCCTGCCTCCGGCACCCCATTATGCTTAGGAGGTGTGACAAACTTACCAGAATTCTTTGTTAAATTGCTAACTAAAGCATCTAACTCGTCAGAACTGTTCTTGTACATGAATTCTTTCTTAGACGAATCATCGATGTGATTAGAAGTCTCTTCTTCCTCATCTCCTCCTTTCCCTGACTCTGATCCTTCAACCGGTTTGTACATGACACCATTCTTATTTAGCATTTTTAGGACTTCCTGCAAAACAAGTAGTACCATAATTATTCATTACTGATAATGTAATACTTTCGTGTTTGTAAAATGTATGGCTCCTCACCTCTGCACATCTCTTTGGTACAAGTGCTAATTGTTTGTCAATGTGATCCGTCAGTTCCTTCTTCAAACTTTCCAATATTATGTCCTTGTTACTAAGCCTCTGTCTCGAACGTGCCGAACGTGACTGTTCACCATTCTGCGATGTGTTTTGCTTTGTTTGCGCTCTGGCATTGGCTTGAGTTGTAAGATCATTAATAATCTGCATGTCAAATTAGAAAACAAATGTCATAAATTAATATAACAACACAACGTCGACTATGATATAATGTAGCTACAAGTAGTGATAAAAACAAAACCTTCACTTTGCCTCTCCCACGACCATTTGCATAGTCGTACTGCGACCTCCTTTCCGCTTCCGCTTCAGTCCAGTTTTTCATTAGTGGCCGAATAGACTTGTGTGGAATATACGTAGGATCATCGACGACTACCACCTTTTCCCAGTATAGTAGCTACAAACAACACATTTTAAATGATATAAGTTTCAAATTGTCACATACATCAAATATAGTGCTAATCATGTTTGCATACCTGAGTGAGACAAAGATTTCCAACCGGCCATCCCCTACCTTTTGCTGCTGATCTTGTGTAAGCAGACAAATTATCAAGGAGGTAGCGCAGTGTGAAGTGATTCCAGTTAATGTTAAACAGTCTAGGAACATCCTCCACTAAACAGTAGTGATCTCTATCGACTGTTTTTGGGCCAGATGGCGCAAGAACCGTGCCAATTAGCACAAGCACTGCTTTCCGCACAAAGTCATCATCGGAAGGTTTCTCTCTCTGTATGTCAGCAATCAAGTCGGAAATAACTAGATTTCCACTAGACTTGCTGAGATAACTAGGCGGTATTTTACTTCTACTTGTTAGACATTCTTGATCAATTATATCAAAAGCGGAATAACCCTCATTACGTAGACCATAAATGCATTCTATGTCTACAGAGGTTGCAGTTATCGCTCCTGCCTTGTCTTGTACGACGAATGTCTCAGTTTTAGGATCATATAGCTCTATCATAAATCTAATCATATTTGTGCGCGTGGCGAAGGCTGGCAGTTGCAACATCGTCCGCAAACTAGTAGAGCTAAACCTCGCACGTTGAGGTCCTGAGAAAGTGGCTACGAGATCCGTCCACAATGTGTAGTCACAATAGACCGGGCCATCTAATTCATCCATTCTGCAAATAACATATACAAACAACAATTATTGCCGACATAGAAAATCTCCTAACCATCTACAGCGTAAATGTCAACCTAAAACTTACACGTCCGGCAAAGAATGAAGGTTTAGATCAAGCGCACTCTAGATCAAGTGGGCGAAAGGATCGATGATAAACGAGATTGCAAACGCGCGCACCTGGAAGGCTGGAACGCGGATGTTGCCGTCGTTAGATTGAGCTGTAGGCTCCGCCGACGAAAGGACTCCTATCTTCTCCAGACGGCGATGGAAGGCGACGTTGACTTGAAGAAGAAATCGTGGGTAGTTAGACGTTGTGCGTCGGACGTGCCGCTAACTAGGGCATCTGCTGTTAATACTATAATTAGGCAAGCTCTCGATGGATATCTGGGCCAGCCCGTTAGTACCCAGCCCATACACGGAGGCCACTCTATGCATGTGATAAGACACTGCTTTGCATTCGGCAGACACGCATCGATAACTTACTTCTCCCTTTTGGAGCAACAATACATGTTCAAAGGTGCTGATCACCTACAAGCATACCATGGTTCCGCATGGCACCACACAACAATGGCTTGTAGCTAGTATGACGGTGCAAAATATTTTTTAATTACGATTTCAATTGTTTGTAACGAAGAATTTTAAAAAAAATATGGTCTTTTTTGCACATTACTAGATCTGCAATGTACATAATTGACATTCTATAGTGCCACTGTCGAGTGGGGCATCAACAAATTTCACAATGCTACAACCCTCATACAACACTTGTAGAGAAATAAGCTGGATATAATTAATAAGCATTCACGATCGAACTCTTCACACATTGTCATAAAAGTGTGAAACCATTAAAAATGACATAAATTTGCACCATACTAAAAGTGTACCAACGGACATGACATAAACAAAAAAATTAGATAGCTATAGTAGTCTTCACGAGCGAAGTCTGATCCGGGCTGCTCTCACACACAGTCAAGCATAATCTTCAGACCACCTTCTCCTTGCTTACGGAACCAGAACACGTATTTCTGATTTTTCTTCATGCCATTCTGCCTCACCACATCCATCCAGTGTGATGTTATCATGGCACCTCCTTTTGGTACTCCTTTCACCGTTGACATGTTCATCACCATCGTAACTTCTGTAACATTGGCACCTGGTGAGTAGAGCTTTATTGTTGCTGGTAGCTGAATATTGGGCAGAATGTGCTTGAGGGTGAACCTCCTTGAGAAGTACTGCACATAAATTTGACAGTCAATTATCGGCATATCTTGGTTAGTAGTAAGAAATGATGGAAATCAAAATTAATTACCATCTTTGCTTTATTCTTCACGATGTGTGATTTCTTGATGGTGCACACGTACAATGGAATTACTGGTAGGGTTTTCGCAACTAGTCGTTCGAGTGCATCAAAATCGTCATAATTCATCTTAACTCGATTTGCATACTCTATGAAAGCTTCAAAATCATACTCTTCCTCTTCTCCAGGACCTACATGTAATATTAAAAAACATAAGGGACATCAATTAATTCTAAATTAAGTTGTTCATAACACTGTGTTCTCATTGAGTGCCATAAACAGACTTACCCCTTATAATAGGCCTTTTCCTCCAATTCGGTAAAGCACGAAGCTGGGCAGGCGTAGCAAGGAATGGCTGATCAATGTCAATGTTCTCATATGTCATATACGCGTACGATCAAATTAACCACTAGATCTAATTAAGTCGGCCGATATGTTTTTCCCAAGCGACCCAACCAAGGGAAGTAAGATTAGACGACCAGATCTAACTTGGCGGGCAGATCAAAGTAAAGACGATCTACCGCGTATACATATGTTGTCAGGCAAGAGTTCATAAAAAAATTAGGTGCATGGCACGAGGTCAGCGAACTATACTTACATCCATGGCGATGAGATCCGAGTCAGCTCGTAACCAACGTCTTCGAGGACGCAGTCGGCGTCCAGTCGTAGATCAGAGGAGGCGTTGAGGAGATAGATCGTTTGGGAATTAGATTTGAGGCTTAGTACGGCAGTTAAATACCTAAATAAAAGGCTGGGCCAGGATGGGCCTCAATTGCGGCCCACGAGGAGCATAAAGAAGCATACCACAAACGAAAAGATGGATCCCTCGGCCCGTTATCTCATCAGCATCTCCATCCTGCCTCCACCTACAGGTCGCCGCCGCCATGGTGATTTCGGCTATGGACGACATCGACCGCGTCGAACCCATGCACAACTCATCGGATGAGGTATGATTAACGTCTTCATCTCATGGGATTCTAAATATCTTGAAGAGTCATCGGTATGTGCAGTTCATAAGTTATGTCGAATTTAATATGTTTTCCATTTTATTGTAGGAATCAATATGTGAGTGCGGTATTCGGGATGGCTGTGCCCAGTTTCAACATTGTCTACAAGCAAAAATTGTTCTCCTAGAAGAACTAAATTTTAAAAGAGAGGAGAAAATGAAGATTGATGAAGAATTCAGGATTGTCAAAGAGAAGCTCGGGGTGGCTCATGAGACAATTCGGAAGATGGAACAAGCATTGATGACTACCAACAAAAAAATAGAAACACTTCTGGAAGAGAAAGGCCGAATCGAGTTGATGATGGCTGATATCATCGATGAACACAACATTAGTAAAAACGAAACAAGGGCGACAACAAGGTTGAAGATAAATAAGGTCAAAAAATATGCTCTCCAACGGGAATTGTTTCTTCAGTACGCCTTGTGTGCTATTATTATTCTAGTAGCCGTTATAATCGCGATGTCAGGGCTTTTAAAATGCTCGGCCTAGATGTTATGGTTGGGCAACAGTGAATTCAGTAATGTGATCATGTCCAGAAATAAAAATTTCTTTTTCGACAGTGAAAAGCTGAGAGGAGAAGTACATAGCATAATTATCTCTTACAATAATTAAAATGCAGAAAATATATGGTCCGCACACAATACTACAAATGCAGATAAAAATGCAGATAAAAATATAGAGGAGCTGCCTCGTCGTCTACTTGGAACGTTTGTACGACGACTCTGCCTCGTCGTCGTCCGGGCGCCCCCGTTTGCGAGAAGCCTTCTCCGACGCGGAGCTGTCGTCGTCCGACGAGGTGGACACCGACGAGTCATCTTCTGACGAGGAGTACTCCGAAGAGCCGTTGTACTCCTCCTCCTCGTCCGTCACCTCGGCCCGCGCCCGCGCCACGGCTGCCTTCTTCGCGCGAGCCTTCTTTTTCACGGCCGCCTTCTCATCGGCGGCCAAGGCCTCCTCCAGCCGCGCCCACTTCGCGTCGGAGTCCTCGTCCTCTTCAGCATCGTCGGCGGCGGGTTCCTCGTCGTCCGCGTCGTCGACGGCATGTTCCTCCGCGTCCGCGTCGTCGGCGGCGCCCTCCTCCTCGTCCGCGTCGTCGGCGGCGCCCTCCTCCTCGACCGCGTCGTCGGCGGCGCCCTCCTCCTCGTCCGCGTCCTCGGCGGCGCCCTCCTCCTCGTCCGCGTCGTCGGCTCCGAGTCGTCCTCCGAGCCGTCGGGCTCCGAGCCGTCCGCGGCGTCCTCCTCCTCGTCCGACTCATCGGCTCTCCGCGGTGGTTCCCTTTCCCACCAGTGGCGCCACCCAGGCGGCTTTCCTTCGCTGTCGGAGTCGGACGGCCAGGAAACGTCACTCATGGTCGCGCCGCGGGAGGTTGACGACGGTGGGGAGCGGGTCTGGAAGATATGCGAACCGCTAGCGTTGGCACCGTACTTGTATGCAAGGCAACGCGGTAATGGTAGAGGGCGGCCGTTGCCATTCCAGTGTTTAAAGAGCCACGACGCCTCAGGTCGTGCGCGCGCGGTTTCAAGTAACGAGGCGCGTGGTAATTTCCGCCCGCGTGGCGCACACCGTGGCACTTTCTTCTCACTATCCCTGGCGCATGAAAATTTGCTTTTGAATTTTTAAGCTGTGTTGTTGTAGCACGGACTGTAAAAACATTGATAGATAGAGCTAGATAGTACAAACACCTTACATAGGAATTCCATCACACGTACGATACCGAAGCACACAACAAACCCCGGGCCCACAGACAGGACAACAAGACATAGATAATAAAACAGCTCTAAAAACACTCATGAAACTAGATACTTGATAAATATGAGGCAACGCCGTCGTCCCTCCTAGGATGTTCATTCCCCTTGCTCCTCCTTCGCTGTTTTACTCCTCCTCATCACCGACGGGGCCGTCAATGTGGTAGCGGTATGGGAGGCAGTGCATGTTGAAACGGTCGGGAAAGATGACGTGGAAGTTGGTGAAGATATTGTAGGTAGTGAAAGCGATAAACTCACAACCACACCAGAACACCTGCCCGAGGAGGTGGTGCGCGTCGAAGGGGTTCCTGAAGTGGACGAAGAGGCCTATCTCATGGTTGCTGTTGCCGTCGAAGTGGGACTCGATCGTGTACATGGGCGGCGAGCCTAGAGGGAGGTTGAGGTGGCGGTAGCCCTGCGAGAGAAAGAACTCGGCTAGCGCCCTGTCGCTCCTCCACCTCGATATCGCCCAGATGCGCAGCTCGTTCTCCACGATGACACCCTCCGGCCACTCCCTCTCGCGCACGGTGGCCGGGCGACGGTAAGTTGGGCCAAAGAACTCCATGGTGCGCGGCTAGGGTTTGGTGTTTCTGTGGCTAGTCCACGGATGCGGTGGTAGATGGATGAAGCAGAAGAGTGCGTGAGATGTGTGAGAGAAGAGGAAGAAGAGGTGCCCTTATATATAGACGGGGGAGTTTGTAAAATTCACTTAAATAATGCACACAAATTTCACTTTAATACTGATGCCAGCCAACTCGATGGCACGCTGAGACGAGGGCAACCTCTGAGACGATGTCACGGTGCTGAAACGGTGGTTGGCATGCATGAGAGCGTGGCGCGGGTAATTTAATAGCGTGCTGCATGGCGCATGCATGTAAAGGTGGTGACCTGATCGAGGGCTGCATCAGGCGGAGGCAGGCCTAGACGGGCCAGTTGGCAAAGCTTTGACGCGCGAGCGGCCCAGCGGTTATATCTCTGTCTCTGCCTTTCTCAAATTAAACAACCTATTACGCCCTAAAAACCGTGTGACATTAGAAATAGTCTGAATTACAAACAATTGTCTGAATTAAAAATAGTCTGAAACTAAGAAGAAGATAAACTTTTTCCTAGGTACATGCACAACCCTAAACCCATGGCTAGGAGTGGGTGGGATGACATGGTGCACCAGTGCCCACCACATGGGGTCACCCAAGGGTTGTGGGCCCACTTTGTGGCCTGGGTAGAGCCGTTTTGCACGTAAACCATGTCTGCGGGCTCCCGTGAGGTAGGTAGGCAAGGAGCACATGATTTCTTCCATGGATGGTGATGTAAGTGGTGTTTGGATGCCATGGTGAAGCAGATCCCAAAAGATGGGACCACCATGCACACGCGCCGTCAGACGATCCACTGTTTTGCCACCTCGTTCTGACGAGAACCCTATATTTCAGGGGTCTACACCACATGAACATGGGCATTGACACATGCACAACCCTAAACCCATGGCTAGGAGTGGGTGGGATGACATGGTGCACCAGTGCCCACCACATGGGGTCACCCAAGGGTTGTGGGCCCACTTTGTGGCCTGGGTAGAGCCGTTTTGCACGTAAACCATGTCTGCGGGCTCCCGTGAGGTAGGTAGGCAAGGAGCACATGATTTCTTCCATGGATGGTGATGTAAGTGGTGTTTGGATGCCATGGTGAAGCAGATCCCAAAAGATGGGACCACCATGCACACGCGCCGTCAGACGATCCACTGTTTTGCCACCTCGTTCTGACGAGAACCCTATATTTCAGGGGTCTACACCACATGAACATGGGCATTGACACATGCACAACCCTAAACCCATGGCTAGGAGTGGGTGGGATGACATGGTGCACCAGTGCCCACCACATGGGGTCACCCAAGGGTTGTGGGCCCACTTTGTGGCCTGGGTAGAGCCGTTTTGCACGTAAACCATGTCTGCGGGCTCCCGTGAGGTAGGTAGGCAAGGAGCACATGATTTCTTCCATGGATGGTGATGTAAGTGGTGTTTGGATGCCATGGTCAAGCAGATCCCAAAAGATGGGACCACCATGCACACGCGCCGTCAGACGATCCACTGTTTTGTCGTTCTGACGAGAACCCTATATTTCAGGGGTCTACACCACATGAACATGGGCATTGACACATGCACAACCCTAAACCCATGGCTAGGGGTGGGTGGGATGACATGGTGCACCAGTGCCCACCACATGGGGTCACCCAAGGGTTGTGGGCCCACTTTGTGGCCTGGGTAGAGCCGTTTTGCACGTAAACCATGTCTGCGGGCTCCCGTGAGGTAGGTAGGCAAGGAGCACATGATTTCTTCCATGGATGGTGATGTAAGTGGTGTTTGGATGCCATGGTGAAGCAGATCCCAAAAGATGGGACCACCATGCACACGCGCCGTCAGACGATCCACTGTTTTGCCACCTCGTTCTGACGAGAACCCTATATTTCAGGGGTCTACACCACATGAACATGGGCATTGACACATGCACAACCCTAAACCCATGGCTAGGAGTGGGTGGGATGACATGGTGCACCAGTGCCCACCACATGGGGTCACCCAAGGGTTGTGGGCCCACTTTGTGGCCTGGGTAGAGCCGTTTTGCACGTAAACCATGTCTGCGGGCTCCCGTGAGGTAGGTAGGCAAGGAGCACATGATTTCTTCCATGGATGGTGATGTAAGTGGTGTTTGGATGCCATGGTGAAGCAGATCCCAAAAGATGGGACCACCATGCACACGCGCCGTCAGACGATCCACTGTTTTGCCACCTCGTTCTGACGAGAACCCTATATTTCAGGGGTCTACACCACATGAACATGGGCATTGACACATGCACAACCCTAAACCCATGGCTAGGAGTGGGTGGGATGACATGGTGCACCAGTGCCCACCACATGGGGTCACCCAAGGGTTGTGGGCCCACTTTGTGGCCTGGGTAGAGCCGTTTTGCACGTAAACCATGTCTGCGGGCTCCCGTGAGGTAGGTAGGCAAGGAGCACATGATTTCTTCCATGGATGGTGATGTAAGTGGTGTTTGGATGCCATGGTGAAGCAGATCCCAAAAGATGGGACCACCATGCACACGCGCCGTCAGACGATCCACTGTTTTGCCACCTCGTTCTGACGAGAACCCTATATTTCAGGGGTCTACACCACATGAACATGGGCATTGACACATGCACAACCCTAAACCCATGGCTAGGAGTGGGTGGGATGACATGGTGCACCAGTGCCCACCACATGGGGTCACCCAAGGGTTGTGGGCCCACTTTGTGGCCTGGGTAGAGCCGTTTTGCACGTAAACCATGTCTGCGGGCTCCCGTGAGGTAGGTAGGCAAGGAGCACATGATTTCTTCCATGGATGGTGATGTAAGTGGTGTTTGGATGCCATGGTGAAGCAGATCCCAAAAGATGGGACCACCATGCACACGCGCCGTCAGACGATCCACTGTTTTGCCACCTCGTTCTGACGAGAACCCTATATTTCAGGGGTCTACACCACATGAACATGGGCATTGACACATGCACAACCCTAAACCCATGGCTAGGAGTGGGTGGGATGACATGGTGCACCAGTGCCCACCACATGGGGTCACCCAAGGGTTGTGGGCCCACTTTGTGGCCTGGGTAGAGCCGTTTTGCACGTAAACCATGTCTGCGGGCTCCCGTGAGGTAGGTAGGCAAGGAGCACATGATTTCTTCCATGGATGGTGATGTAAGTGGTGTTTGGATGCCATGGTGAAGCAGATCCCAAAAGATGGGACCACCATGCACACGCGCCGTCAGACGATCCACTGTTTTGCCACCTCGTTCTGACGAGAACCCTATATTTCAGGGGTCTACACCACATGAACATGGGCATTGACACATGCACAACCCTAAACCCATGGCTAGGAGTGGGTGGGATGACATGGTGCACCAGTGCCCACCACATGGGGTCACCCAAGGGTTGTGGGCCCACTTTGTGGCCTGGGTAGAGCCGTTTTGCACGTAAACCATGTCTGCGGGCTCCCGTGAGGTAGGTAGGCAAGGAGCACATGATTTCTTCCATGGATGGTGATGTAAGTGGTGTTTGGATGCCATGGTGAAGCAGATCCCAAAAGATGGGACCACCATGCACACGCGCCGTCAGACGATCCACTGTTTTGCCACCTCGTTCTGACGAGAACCCTATATTTCAGGGGTCTACACCACATGAACATGGGCATTGACACATGCACAACCCTAAACCCATGGCTAGGAGTGGGTGGGATGACATGGTGCACCAGTGCCCACCACATGGGGTCACCCAAGGGTTGTGGGCCCACTTTGTGGCCTGGGTAGAGCCGTTTTGCACGTAAACCATGTCTGCGGGCTCCCGTGAGGTAGGTAGGCAAGGAGCACATGATTTCTTCCATGGATGGTGATGTAAGTGGTGTTTGGATGCCATGGTGAAGCAGATCCCAAAAGATGGGACCACCATGCACACGCGCCGTCAGACGATCCACTGTTTTGCCACCTCGTTCTGACGAGAACCCTATATTTCAGGGGTCTACACCACATGAACATGGGCATTGACACATGCACAACCCTAAACCCATGGCTAGGAGTGGGTGGGATGACATGGTGCACCAGTGCCCACCACATGGGGTCACCCAAGGGTTGTGGGCCCACTTTGTGGCCTGGGTAGAGCCGTTTTGCACGTAAACCATGTCTGCGGGCTCCCGTGAGGTAGGTAGGCAAGGAGCACATGATTTCTTCCATGGATGGTGATGTAAGTGGTGTTTGGATGCCATGGTCAAGCAGATCCCAAAAGATGGGACCACCATGCACACGCGCCGTCAGACGATCCACTGTTTTGCCACCTCGTTCTGACGAGAACCCTATATTTCAGGGGTCTACACCACATGAACATGGGCATTGACACATGCACAACCCTAAACCCATGGCTAGGAGTGGGTGGGATGACATGGTGCACCAGTGCCCACCACATGGGGTCACCCAAGGGTTGTGGGCCCACTTTGTGGCCTGGGTAGAGCCGTTTTGCACGTAAACCATGTCTGCGGGCTCCCGTGAGGTAGGTAGGCAAGGAGCACATGATTTCTTCCATGGATGGTGATGTAAGTGGTGTTTGGATGCCATGGTGAAGCAGATCCCAAAAGATGGGACCACCATGCACACGCGCCGTCAGACGATCCACTGTTTTGCCACCTCGTTCTGACGAGAACCCTATATTTCAGGGGTCTACACCACATGAACATGGGCATTGACACATGCACAACCCTAAACCCATGGCTAGGAGTGGGTGGGATGACATGGTGCACCAGTGCCCACCACATGGGGTCACCCAAGGGTTGTGGGCCCACTTTGTGGCCTGGGTAGAGCCGTTTTGCACGTAAACCATGTCTGCGGGCTCCCGTGAGGTAGGTAGGCAAGGAGCACATGATTTCTTCCATGGATGGTGATGTAAGTGGTGTTTGGATGCCATGGTGAAGCAGATCCCAAAAGATGGGACCACCATGCACACGCGCCGTCAGACGATCCACTGTTTTGCCACCTCGTTCTGACGAGAACCCTATATTTCAGGGGTCTACACCACATGAACATGGGCATTGACACATGCACAACCCTAAACCCATGGCTAGGAGTGGGTGGGATGACATGGTGCACCAGTGCCCACCACATGGGGTCACCCAAGGGTTGTGGGCCCACTTTGTGGCCTGGGTAGAGCCGTTTTGCACGTAAACCATGTCTGCGGGCTCCCGTGAGGTAGGTAGGCAAGGAGCACATGATTTCTTCCATGGATGGTGATGTAAGTGGTGTTTGGATGCCATGGTGAAGCAGATCCCAAAAGATGGGACCACCATGCACACGCGCCGTCAGACGATCCACTGTTTTGCCACCTCGTTCTGACGAGAACCCTATATTTCAGGGGTCTACACCACATGAACATGGGCATTGACACATGCACAACCCTAAACCCATGGCTAGGAGTGGGTGGGATGACATGGTGCACCAGTGCCCACCACATGGGGTCACCCAAGGGTTGTGGGCCCACTTTGTGGCCTGGGTAGAGCCGTTTTGCACGTAAACCATGTCTGCGGGCTCCCGTGAGGTAGGTAGGCAAGGAGCACATGATTTCTTCCATGGATGGTGATGTAAGTGGTGTTTGGATGCCATGGTGAAGCAGATCCCAAAAGATGGGACCACCATGCACACGCGCCGTCAGACGATCCACTGTTTTGCCACCTCGTTCTGACGAGAACCCTATATTTCAGGGGTCTACACCACATGAACATGGGCATTGACACATGCACAACCCTAAACCCATGGCTAGGAGTGGGTGGGATGACATGGTGCACCAGTGCCCACCACATGGGGTCACCCAAGGGTTGTGGGCCCACTTTGTGGCCTGGGTAGAGCCGTTTTGCACGTAAACCATGTCTGCGGGCTCCCGTGAGGTAGGTAGGCAAGGAGCACATGATTTCTTCCATGGATGGTGATGTAAGTGGTGTTTGGATGCCATGGTGAAGCAGATCCCAAAAGATGGGACCACCATGCACACGCGCCGTCAGACGATCCACTGTTTTGCCACCTCGTTCTGACGAGAACCCTATATTTCAGGGGTCTACACCACATGAACATGGGCATTGACACATGCACAACCCTAAACCCATGGCTAGGAGTGGGTGGGATGACATGGTGCACCAGTGCCCACCACATGGGGTCACCCAAGGGTTGTGGGCCCACTTTGTGGCCTGGGTAGAGCCGTTTTGCACGTAAACCATGTCTGCGGGCTCCCGTGAGGTAGGTAGGCAAGGAGCACATGATTTCTTCCATGGATGGTGATGTAAGTGGTGTTTGGATGCCATGGTGAAGCAGATCCCAAAAGATGGGACCACCATGCACACGCGCCGTCAGACGATCCACTGTTTTGCCCACGAGAACCCTATATTTCAGGGGTCTACACCACATGAACATGGGCATTGACACATGCACAACCCTAAACCCATGGCTAGGAGTGGGTGGGATGACATGGTGCACCAGTGCCCACCACATGGGGTCACCCAAGGGTTGTGGGCCCACTTTGTGGCCTGGGTAGAGCCGTTTTGCACGTAAACCATGTCTGCGGGCTCCCGTGAGGTAGGTAGGCAAGGAGCACATGATTTCTTCCATGGATGGTGATGTAAGTGGTGTTTGGATGCCATGGTGAAGCAGATCCCAAAAGATGGGACCACCATGCACACGCGCCGTCAGACGATCCACTGTTTTGCCACCTCGTTCTGACGAGAACCCTATATTTCAGGGGTCTACACCACATGAACATGGGCATTGACACATGCACAACCCTAAACCCATGGCTAGGAGTGGGTGGGATGACATGGTGCACCAGTGCCCACCACATGGGGTCACCCAAGGGTTGTGGGCCCACTTTGTGGCCTGGGTAGAGCCGTTTTGCACGTAAACCATGTCTGCGGGCTCCCGTGAGGTAGGTAGGCAAGGAGCACATGATTTCTTCCATGGATGGTGATGTAAGTGGTGTTTGGATGCCATGGTGAAGCAGATCCCAAAAGATGGGACCACCATGCACACGCGCCGTCAGACGATCCACTGTTTTGCCACCTCGTTCTGAGAACCCTATATTTCAGGGGTCTACACCACATGAACATGGGCATTGACACATGCACAACCCTAAACCCATGGCTAGGAGTGGGTGGGATGACATGGTGCACCAGTGCCCACCACATGGGGTCACCCAAGGGTTGTGGGCCCACTTTGTGGCCTGGGTAGAGCCGTTTTGCACGTAAACCATGTCTGCGGGCTCCCGTGAGGTAGGTAGGCAAGGAGCACATGATTTCTTCCATGGATGGTGATGTAAGTGGTGTTTGGATGCCATGGTGAAGCAGATCCCAAAAGATGGGACCACCATGCACACGCGCCGTCAGACGATCCACTGTTTTGCCACCTCGTTCTGACGAGAACCCTATATTTCAGGGGTCTACACCACATGAACATGGGCATTGACACATGCACAACCCTAAACCCATGGCTAGGAGTGGGTGGGATGACATGGTGCACCAGTGCCCACCACATGGGGTCACCCAAGGGTTGTGGGCCCACTTTGTGGCCTGGGTAGAGCCGTTTTGCACGTAAACCATGTCTGCGGGCTCCCGTGAGGTAGGTAGGCAAGGAGCACATGATTTCTTCCATGGATGGTGATGTAAGTGGTGTTTGGATGCCATGGTGAAGCAGATCCCAAAAGATGGGACCACCATGCACACGCGCCGTCAGACGATCCACTGTTTTGCCACCTCGTTCTGACGAGAACCCTATATTTCAGGGGTCTACACCACATGAACATGGGCATTGACACATGCACAACCCTAAACCCATGGCTAGGAGTGGGTGGGATGACATGGTGCACCAGTGCCCACCACATGGGGTCACCCAAGGGTTGTGGGCCCACTTTGTGGCCTGGGTAGAGCCGTTTTGCACGTAAACCATGTCTGCGGGCTCCCGTGAGGTAGGTAGGCAAGGAGCACATGATTTCTTCCATGGATGGTGATGTAAGTGGTGTTTGGATGCCATGGTGAAGCAGATCCCAAAAGATGGGACCACCATGCACACGCGCCGTCAGACGATCCACTGTTTTGCCACCTCGTTCTGACGAGAACCCTATATTTCAGGGGTCTACACCACATGAACATGGGCATTGACACATGCACAACCCTAAACCCATGGCTAGGAGTGGGTGGGATGACATGGTGCACCAGTGCCCACCACATGGGGTCACCCAAGGGTTGTGGGCCCACTTTGTGGCCTGGGTAGAGCCGTTTTGCACGTAAACCATGTCTGCGGGCTCCCGTGAGGTAGGTAGGCAAGGAGCACATGATTTCTTCCATGGATGGTGATGTAAGTGGTGTTTGGATGCCATGGTCAAGCAGATCCCAAAAGATGGGACCACCATGCACACGCGCCGTCAGACGATCCACTGTTTTGCCACCTCGTTCTGACGAGAACCCTATATTTCAGGGGTCTACACCACATGAACATGGGCATTGACACATGCACAACCCTAAACCCATGGCTAGGAGTGGGTGGGATGACATGGTGCACCAGTGCCCACCACATGGGGTCACCCAAGGGTTGTGGGCCCACTTTGTGGCCTGGGTAGAGCCGTTTTGCACGTAAACCATGTCTGCGGGCTCCCGTGAGGTAGGTAGGCAAGGAGCACATGATTTCTTCCATGGATGGTGATGTAAGTGGTGTTTGGATGCCATGGTCAAGCAGATCCCAAAAGATGGGACCACCATGCACACGCGCCGTCAGACGATCCACTGTTTTGCCACCTCGTTCTGACGAGAACCCTATATTTCAGGGGTCTACACCACATGAACATGGGCATTGACACATGCACAACCCTAAACCCATGGCTAGGAGTGGGTGGGATGACATGGTGCACCAGTGCCCACCACATGGGGTCACCCAAGGGTTGTGGGCCCACTTTGTGGCCTGGGTAGAGCCGTTTTGCACGTAAACCATGTCTGCGGGCTCCCGTGAGGTAGGTAGGCAAGGAGCACATGATTTCTTCCATGGATGGTGATGTAAGTGGTGTTTGGATGCCATGGTGAAGCAGATCCCAAAAGATGGGACCACCATGCACACGCGCCGTCAGACGATCCACTGTTTTGCCACCTCGTTCTGACGAGAACCCTATATTTCAGGGGTCTACACCACATGAACATGGGCATTGACACATGCACAACCCTAAACCCATGGCTAGGAGTGGGTGGGATGACATGGTGCACCAGTGCCCACCACATGGGGTCACCCAAGGGTTGTGGGCCCACTTTGTGGCCTGGGTAGAGCCGTTTTGCACGTAAACCATGTCTGCGGGCTCCCGTGAGGTAGGTAGGCAAGGAGCACATGATTTCTTCCATGGATGGTGATGTAAGTGGTGTTTGGATGCCATGGTGAAGCAGATCCCAAAAGATGGGACCACCATGCACACGCGCCGTCAGACGATCCACTGTTTTGCCACCTCGTTCTGACGAGAACCCTATATTTCAGGGGTCTACACCACATGAACATGGGCATTGACACATGCACAACCCTAAACCCATGGCTAGGAGTGGGTGGGATGACATGGTGCACCAGTGCCCACCACATGGGGTCACCCAAGGGTTGTGGGCCCACTTTGTGGCCTGGGTAGAGCCGTTTTGCACGTAAACCATGTCTGCGGGCTCCCGTGAGGTAGGTAGGCAAGGAGCACATGATTTCTTCCATGGATGGTGATGTAAGTGGTGTTTGGATGCCATGGTGAAGCAGATCCCAAAAGATGGGACCACCATGCACACGCGCCGTCAGACGATCCACTGTTTTGCCACCTCGTTCTGACGAGAACCCTATATTTCAGGGGTCTACACCACATGAACATGGGCATTGACACATGCACAACCCTAAACCCATGGCTAGGAGTGGGTGGGATGACATGGTGCACCAGTGCCCACCACATGGGGTCACCCAAGGGTTGTGGGCCCACTTTGTGGCCTGGGTAGAGCCGTTTTGCACGTAAACCATGTCTGCGGGCTCCCGTGAGGTAGGTAGGCAAGGAGCACATGATTTCTTCCATGGATGGTGATGTAAGTGGTGTTTGGATGCCATGGTGAAGCAGATCCCAAAAGATGGGACCACCATGCACACGCGCCGTCAGACGATCCACTGTTTTGCCACCTCGTTCTGACGAGAACCCTATATTTCAGGGGTCTACACCACATGAACATGGGCATTGACACATGCACAACCCTAAACCCATGGCTAGGAGTGGGTGGGATGACATGGTGCACCAGTGCCCACCACATGGGGTCACCCAAGGGTTGTGGGCCCACTTTGTGGCCTGGGTAGAGCCGTTTTGCACGTAAACCATGTCTGCGGGCTCCCGTGAGGTAGGTAGGCAAGGAGCACATGATTTCTTCCATGGATGGTGATGTAAGTGGTGTTTGGATGCCATGGTGAAGCAGATCCCAAAAGATGGGACCACCATGCACACGCGCCGTCAGACGATCCACTGTTTTGCCACCTCGTTCTGACGAGAACCCTATATTTCAGGGGTCTACACCACATGAACATGGGCATTGACACATGCACAACCCTAAACCCATGGCTAGGAGTGGGTGGGATGACATGGTGCACCAGTGCCCACCACATGGGGTCACCCAAGGGTTGTGGGCCCACTTTGTGGCCTGGGTAGAGCCGTTTTGCACGTAAACCATGTCTGCGGGCTCCCGTGAGGTAGGTAGGCAAGGAGCACATGATTTCTTCCATGGATGGTGATGTAAGTGGTGTTTGGATGCCATGGTGAAGCAGATCCCAAAAGATGGGACCACCATGCACACGCGCCGTCAGACGATCCACTGTTTTGCCACCTCGTTCTGACGAGAACCCTATATTTCAGGGGTCTACACCACATGAACATGGGCATTGACACATGCACAACCCTAAACCCATGGCTAGGAGTGGGTGGGATGACATGGTGCACCAGTGCCCACCACATGGGGTCACCCAAGGGTTGTGGGCCCACTTTGTGGCCTGGGTAGAGCCGTTTTGCACGTAAACCATGTCTGCGGGCTCCCGTGAGGTAGGTAGGCAAGGAGCACATGATTTCTTCCATGGATGGTGATGTAAGTGGTGTTTGGATGCCATGGTGAAGCAGATCCCAAAAGATGGGACCACCATGCACACGCGCCGTCAGACGATCCACTGTTTTGACACCTCGTTCTGACGAGAACCCTATATTTCAGGGGTCTACACCACATGAACATGGGCATTGACACATGCACAACCCTAAACCCATGGCTAGGAGTGGGTGGGATGACATGGTGCACCAGTGCCCACCACATGGGGTCACCCAAGGGTTGTGGGCCCACTTTGTGGCCTGGGTAGAGCCGTTTTGCACGTAAACCATGTCTGCGGGCTCCCGTGAGGTAGGTAGGCAAGGAGCACATGATTTCTTCCATGGATGGTGATGTAAGTGGTGTTTGGATGCCATGGTGAAGCAGATCCCAAAAGATGGGACCACCATGCACACGCGCCGTCAGACGATCCACTGTTTTGCCACCTCGTTCTGACGAGAACCCTATATTTCAGGGGTCTACACCACATGAACATGGGCATTGACACATGCACAACCCTAAACCCATGGCTAGGAGTGGGTGGGATGACATGGTGCACCAGTGCCCACCACATGGGGTCACCCAAGGGTTGTGGGCCCACTTTGTGGCCTGGGTAGAGCCGTTTTGCACGTAAACCATGTCTGCGGGCTCCCGTGAGGTAGGTAGGCAAGGAGCACATGATTTCTTCCATGGATGGTGATGTAAGTGGTGTTTGGATGCCATGGTGAAGCAGATCCCAAAAGATGGGACCACCATGCACACGCGCCGTCAGACGATCCACTGTTTTGCCACCTCGTTCTGACGAGAACCCTATATTTCAGGGGTCTACACCACATGAACATGGGCATTGACACATGCACAACCCTAAACCCATGGCTAGGAGTGGGTGGGATGACATGGTGCACCAGTGCCCACCACATGGGGTCACCCAAGGGTTGTGGGCCCACTTTGTGGCCTGGGTAGAGCCGTTTTGCACGTAAACCATGTCTGCGGGCTCCCGTGAGGTAGGTAGGCAAGGAGCACATGATTTCTTCCATGGATGGTGATGTAAGTGGTGTTTGGATGCCATGGTGAAGCAGATCCCAAAAGATGGGACCACCATGCACACGCGCCGTCAGACGATCCACTGTTTTGCCACCTCGTTCTGACGAGAACCCTATATTTCAGGGGTCTACACCACATGAACATGGGCATTGACACATGCACAACCCTAAACCCATGGCTAGGAGTGGGTGGGATGACATGGTGCACCAGTGCCCACCACATGGGGTCACCCAAGGGTTGTGGGCCCACTTTGTGGCCTGGGTAGAGCCGTTTTGCACGTAAACCATGTCTGCGGGCTCCCGTGAGGTAGGTAGGCAAGGAGCACATGATTTCTTCCATGGATGGTGATGTAAGTGGTGTTTGGATGCCATGGTGAAGCAGATCCCAAAAGATGGGACCACCATGCACACGCGCCGTCAGACGATCCACTGTTTTGCCACCTCGTTCTGACGAGAACCCTATATTTCAGGGGTCTACACCACATGAACATGGGCATTGACACATGCACAACCCTAAACCCATGGCTAGGAGTGGGTGGGATGACATGGTGCACCAGTGCCCACCACATGGGGTCACCCAAGGGTTGTGGGCCCACTTTGTGGCCTGGGTAGAGCCGTTTTGCACGTAAACCATGTCTGCGGGCTCCCGTGAGGTAGGTAGGCAAGGAGCACATGATTTCTTCCATGGATGGTGATGTAAGTGGTGTTTGGATGCCATGGTGAAGCAGATCCCAAAAGATGGGACCACCATGCACACGCGCCGTCAGACGATCCACTGTTTTGCCACCTCGTTCTGACGAGAACCCTATATTTCAGGGGTCTACACCACATGAACATGGGCATTGACACATGCACAACCCTAAACCCATGGCTAGGAGTGGGTGGGATGACATGGTGCACCAGTGCCCACCACATGGGGTCACCCAAGGGTTGTGGGCCCACTTTGTGGCCTGGGTAGAGCCGTTTTGCACGTAAACCATGTCTGCGGGCTCCCGTGAGGTAGGTAGGCAAGGAGCACATGATTTCTTCCATGGATGGTGATGTAAGTGGTGTTTGGATGCCATGGTGAAGCAGATCCCAAAAGATGGGACCACCATGCACACGCGCCGTCAGACGATCCACTGTTTTGCCACCTCGTTCTGACGAGAACCCTATATTTCAGGGGTCTACACCACATGAACATGGGCATTGACACATGCACAACCCTAAACCCATGGCTAGGAGTGGGTGGGATGACATGGTGCACCAGTGCCCACCACATGGGGTCACCCAAGGGTTGTGGGCCCACTTTGTGGCCTGGGTAGAGCCGTTTTGCACGTAAACCATGTCTGCGGGCTCCCGTGAGGTAGGTAGGCAAGGAGCACATGATTTCTTCCATGGATGGTGATGTAAGTGGTGTTTGGATGCCATGGTGAAGCAGATCCCAAAAGATGGGACCACCATGCACACGCGCCGTCAGACGATCCACTGTTTTGCCACCTCGTTCTGACGAGAACCCTATATTTCAGGGGTCTACACCACATGAACATGGGCATTGACACATGCACAACCCTAAACCCATGGCTAGGAGTGGGTGGGATGACATGGTGCACCAGTGCCCACCACATGGGGTCACCCAAGGGTTGTGGGCCCACTTTGTGGCCTGGGTAGAGCCGTTTTGCACGTAAACCATGTCTGCGGGCTCCCGTGAGGTAGGTAGGCAAGGAGCACATGATTTCTTCCATGGATGGTGATGTAAGTGGTGTTTGGATGCCATGGTGAAGCAGATCCCAAAAGATGGGACCACCATGCACACGCGCCGTCAGACGATCCACTGTTTTGCCACCTCGTTCTGACGAGAACCCTATATTTCAGGGGTCTACACCACATGAACATGGGCATTGACACATGCACAACCCTAAACCCATGGCTAGGAGTGGGTGGGATGACATGGTGCACCAGTGCCCACCACATGGGGTCACCCAAGGGTTGTGGGCCCACTTTGTGGCCTGGGTAGAGCCGTTTTGCACGTAAACCATGTCTGCGGGCTCCCGTGAGGTAGGTAGGCAAGGAGCACATGATTTCTTCCATGGATGGTGATGTAAGTGGTGTTTGGATGCCATGGTGAAGCAGATCCCAAAAGATGGGACCACCATGCACACGCGCCGTCAGACGATCCACTGTTTTGCCACCTCGTTCTGACGAGAACCCTATATTTCAGGGGTCTACACCACATGAACATGGGCATTGACACATGCACAACCCTAAACCCATGGCTAGGAGTGGGTGGGATGACATGGTGCACCAGTGCCCACCACATGGGGTCACCCAAGGGTTGTGGGCCCACTTTGTGGCCTGGGTAGAGCCGTTTTGCACGTAAACCATGTCTGCGGGCTCCCGTGAGGTAGGTAGGCAAGGAGCACATGATTTCTTCCATGGATGGTGATGTAAGTGGTGTTTGGATGCCATGGTGAAGCAGATCCCAAAAGATGGGACCACCATGCACACGCGCCGTCAGACGATCCACTGTTTTGCCACCTCGTTCTGACGAGAACCCTATATTTCAGGGGTCTACACCACATGAACATGGGCATTGACACATGCACAACCCTAAACCCATGGCTAGGAGTGGGTGGGATGACATGGTGCACCAGTGCCCACCACATGGGGTCACCCAAGGGTTGTGGGCCCACTTTGTGGCCTGGGTAGAGCCGTTTTGCACGTAAACCATGTCTGCGGGCTCCCGTGAGGTAGGTAGGCAAGGAGCACATGATTTCTTCCATGGATGGTGATGTAAGTGGTGTTTGGATGCCATGGTGAAGCAGATCCCAAAAGATGGGACCACCATGCACACGCGCCGTCAGACGATCCACTGTTTTGCCACCTCGTTCTGACGAGAACCCTATATTTCAGGGGTCTACACCACATGAACATGGGCATTGACACATGCACAACCCTAAACCCATGGCTAGGAGTGGGTGGGATGACATGGTGCACCAGTGCCCACCACATGGGGTCACCCAAGGGTTGTGGGCCCACTTTGTGGCCTGGGTAGAGCCGTTTTGCACGTAAACCATGTCTGCGGGCTCCCGTGAGGTAGGTAGGCAAGGAGCACATGATTTCTTCCATGGATGGTGATGTAAGTGGTGTTTGGATGCCATGGTGAAGCAGATCCCAAAAGATGGGACCACCATGCACACGCGCCGTCAGACGATCCACTGTTTTGCCACCTCGTTCTGACGAGAACCCTATATTTCAGGGGTCTACACCACATGAACATGGGCATTGACACATGCACAACCCTAAACCCATGGCTAGGAGTGGGTGGGATGACATGGTGCACCAGTGCCCACCACATGGGGTCACCCAAGGGTTGTGGGCCCACTTTGTGGCCTGGGTAGAGCCGTTTTGCACGTAAACCATGTCTGCGGGCTCCCGTGAGGTAGGTAGGCAAGGAGCACATGATTTCTTCCATGGATGGTGATGTAAGTGGTGTTTGGATGCCATGGTGAAGCAGATCCCAAAAGATGGGACCACCATGCACACGCGCCGTCAGACGATCCACTGTTTTGCCACCTCGTTCTGACGAGAACCCTATATTTCAGGGGTCTACACCACATGAACATGGGCATTGACACATGCACAACCCTAAACCCATGGCTAGGAGTGGGTGGGATGACATGGTGCACCAGTGCCCACCACATGGGGTCACCCAAGGGTTGTGGGCCCACTTTGTGGCCTGGGTAGAGCCGTTTTGCACGTAAACCATGTCTGCGGGCTCCCGTGAGGTAGGTAGGCAAGGAGCACATGATTTCTTCCATGGATGGTGATGTAAGTGGTGTTTGGATGCCATGGTGAAGCAGATCCCAAAAGATGGGACCACCATGCACACGCGCCGTCAGACGATCCACTGTTTTGCCACCTCGTTCTGACGAGAACCCTATATTTCAGGGGTCTACACCACATGAACATG
This sequence comes from Lolium multiflorum, assembly GCA_030979885.1. Taxonomy (NCBI): domain Eukaryota; kingdom Viridiplantae; phylum Streptophyta; class Magnoliopsida; order Poales; family Poaceae; genus Lolium; species Lolium multiflorum. Next base: position 158,769,739 of record CM061750.1, read on the forward strand.
GGCATTGACACATGCACAACCCTAAACCCATGGCTAGGAGTGGGTGGGATGACATGGTGCACCAGTGCCCACCACATGGGGTCACCCAAGGGTTGTGGGCCCACTTTGTGGCCTGGGTAGAGCCGTTTTGCACGTAAACCATGTCTGCGGGCTCCCGTGAGGTAGGTAGGCAAGGAGCACATGATTTCTTCCATGGATGGTGATGTAAGTGGTGTTTGGATGCCATGGTGAAGCAGATCCCAAAAGATGGGACCACCATGCACACGCGCCGTCAGACGATCCACTGTTTTGCCACCTCGTTCTGACGAGAACCCTATATTTCAGGGGTCTACACCACATGAACATGGGCATTGACACATGCACAACCCTAAACCCATGGCTAGGAGTGGGTGGGATGACATGGTGCACCAGTGCCCACCACATGGGGTCACCCAAGGGTTGTGGGCCCACTTTGTGGCCTGGGTAGAGCCGTTTTGCACGTAAACCATGTCTGCGGGCTCCCGTGAGGTAGGTAGGCAAGGAGCACATGATTTCTTCCATGGATGGTGATGTAAGTGGTGTTTGGATGCCATGGTGAAGCAGATCCCAAAAGATGGGACCACCATGCACACGCGCCGTCAGACGATCCACTGTTTTGCCACCTCGTTCTGACGAGAACCCTATATTTCAGGGGTCTACACCACATGAACATGGGCATTGACACATGCACAACCCTAAACCCATGGCTAGGAGTGGGTGGGATGACATGGTGCACCAGTGCCCACCACATGGGGTCACCCAAGGGTTGTGGGCCCACTTTGTGGCCTGGGTAGAGCCGTTTTGCACGTAAACCATGTCTGCGGGCTCCCGTGAGGTAGGTAGGCAAGGAGCACATGATTTCTTCCATGGATGGTGATGTAAGTGGTGTTTGGATGCCATGGTGAAGCAGATCCCAAAAGATGGGACCACCATGCACACGCGCCGTCAGACGATCCACTGTTTTGCCACCTCGTTCTGACGAGAACCCTATATTTCAGGGGTCTACACCACATGAACATGGGCATTGACACATGCACAACCCTAAACCCATGGCTAGGAGTGGGTGGGATGACATGGTGCACCAGTGCCCACCACATGGGGTCACCCAAGGGTTGTGGGCCCACTTTGTGGCCTGGGTAGAGCCGTTTTGCACGTAAACCATGTCTGCGGGCTCCCGTGAGGTAGGTAGGCAAGGAGCACATGATTTCTTCCATGGATGGTGATGTAAGTGGTGTTTGGATGCCATGGTGAAGCAGATCCCAAAAGATGGGACCACCATGCACACGCGCCGTCAGACGATCCACTGTTTTGCCACCTCGTTCTGACGAGAACCCTATATTTCAGGGGTCTACACCACATGAACATGGGCATTGACACATGCACAACCCTAAACCCATGGCTAGGAGTGGGTGGGATGACATGGTGCACCAGTGCCCACCACATGGGGTCACCCAAGGGTTGTGGGCCCACTTTGTGGCCTGGGTAGAGCCGTTTTGCACGTAAACCATGTCTGCGGGCTCCCGTGAGGTAGGTAGGCAAGGAGCACATGATTTCTTCCATGGATGGTGATGTAAGTGGTGTTTGGATGCCATGGTGAAGCAGATCCCAAAAGATGGGACCACCATGCACACGCGCCGTCAGACGATCCACTGTTTTGCCACCTCGTTCTGACGAGAACCCTATATTTCAGGGGTCTACACCACATGAACATGGGCATTGACACATGCACAACCCTAAACCCATGGCTAGGAGTGGGTGGGATGACATGGTGCACCAGTGCCCACCACATGGGGTCACCCAAGGGTTGTGGGCCCACTTTGTGGCCTGGGTAGAGCCGTTTTGCACGTAAACCATGTCTGCGGGCTCCCGTGAGGTAGGTAGGCAAGGAGCACATGATTTCTTCCATGGATGGTGATGTAAGTGGTGTTTGGATGCCATGGTGAAGCAGATCCCAAAAGATGGGACCACCATGCACACGCGCCGTCAGACGATCCACTGTTTTGCCACCTCGTTCTGACGAGAACCCTATATTTCAGGGGTCTACACCACATGAACATGGGCATTGACACATGCACAACCCTAAACCCATGGCTAGGAGTGGGTGGGATGACATGGTGCACCAGTGCCCACCACATGGGGTCACCCAAGGGTTGTGGGCCCACTTTGTGGCCTGGGTAGAGCCGTTTTGCACGTAAACCATGTCTGCGGGCTCCCGTGAGGTAGGTAGGCAAGGAGCACATGATTTCTTCCATGGATGGTGATGTAAGTGGTGTTTGGATGCCATGGTGAAGCAGATCCCAAAAGATGGGACCACCATGCACACGCGCCGTCAGACGATCCACTGTTTTGCCACCTCGTTCTGACGAGAACCCTATATTTCAGGGGTCTACACCACATGAACATGGGCATTGACACATGCACAACCCTAAACCCATGGCTAGGAGTGGGTGGGATGACATGGTGCACCAGTGCCCACCACATGGGGTCACCCAAGGGTTGTGGGCCCACTTTGTGGCCTGGGTAGAGCCGTTTTGCACGTAAACCATGTCTGCGGGCTCCCGTGAGGTAGGTAGGCAAGGAGCACATGATTTCTTCCATGGATGGTGATGTAAGTGGTGTTTGGATGCCATGGTCAAGCAGATCCCAAAAGATGGGACCACCATGCACACGCGCCGTCAGACGATCCACTGTTTTGCCACCTCGTTCTGACGAGAACCCTATATTTCAGGGGTCTACACCACATGAACATGGGCATTGACACATGCACAACCCTAAACCCATGGCTAGGAGTGGGTGGGATGACATGGTGCACCAGTGCCCACCACATGGGGTCACCCAAGGGTTGTGGGCCCACTTTGTGGCCTGGGTAGAGCCGTTTTGCACGTAAACCATGTCTGCGGGCTCCCGTGAGGTAGGTAGGCAAGGAGCACATGATTTCTTCCATGGATGGTGATGTAAGTGGTGTTTGGATGCCATGGTGAAGCAGATCCCAAAAGATGGGACCACCATGCACACGCGCCGTCAGACGATCCACTGTTTTGCCACCTCGTTCTGACGAGAACCCTATATTTCAGGGGTCTACACCACATGAACATGGGCATTGACACATGCACAACCCTAAACCCATGGCTAGGAGTGGGTGGGATGACATGGTGCACCAGTGCCCACCACATGGGGTCACCCAAGGGTTGTGGGCCCACTTTGTGGCCTGGGTAGAGCCGTTTTGCACGTAAACCATGTCTGCGGGCTCCCGTGAGGTAGGTAGGCAAGGAGCACATGATTTCTTCCATGGATGGTGATGTAAGTGGTGTTTGGATGCCATGGTGAAGCAGATCCCAAAAGATGGGACCACCATGCACACGCGCCGTCAGACGATCCACTGTTTTGCCACCTCGTTCTGACGAGAACCCTATATTTCAGGGGTCTACACCACATGAACATGGGCATTGACACATGCACAACCCTAAACCCATGGCTAGGAGTGGGTGGGATGACATGGTGCACCAGTGCCCACCACATGGGGTCACCCAAGGGTTGTGGGCCCACTTTGTGGCCTGGGTAGAGCCGTTTTGCACGTAAACCATGTCTGCGGGCTCCCGTGAGGTAGGTAGGCAAGGAGCACATGATTTCTTCCATGGATGGTGATGTAAGTGGTGTTTGGATGCCATGGTGAAGCAGATCCCAAAAGATGGGACCACCATGCACACGCGCCGTCAGACGATCCACTGTTTTGCCACCTCGTTCTGACGAGAACCCTATATTTCAGGGGTCTACACCACATGAACATGGGCATTGACACATGCACAACCCTAAACCCATGGCTAGGAGTGGGTGGGATGACATGGTGCACCAGTGCCCACCACATGGGGTCACCCAAGGGTTGTGGGCCCACTTTGTGGCCTGGGTAGAGCCGTTTTGCACGTAAACCATGTCTGCGGGCTCCCGTGAGGTAGGTAGGCAAGGAGCACATGATTTCTTCCATGGATGGTGATGTAAGTGGTGTTTGGATGCCATGGTGAAGCAGATCCCAAAAGATGGGACCACCATGCACACGCGCCGTCAGACGATCCACTGTTTTGCCACCTCGTTCTGACGAGAACCCTATATTTCAGGGGTCTACACCACATGAACATGGGCATTGACACATGCACAACCCTAAACCCATGGCTAGGAGTGGGTGGGATGACATGGTGCACCAGTGCCCACCACATGGGGTCACCCAAGGGTTGTGGGCCCACTTTGTGGCCTGGGTAGAGCCGTTTTGCACGTAAACCATGTCTGCGGGCTCCCGTGAGGTAGGTAGGCAAGGAGCACATGATTTCTTCCATGGATGGTGATGTAAGTGGTGTTTGGATGCCATGGTGAAGCAGATCCCAAAAGATGGGACCACCATGCACACGCGCCGTCAGACGATCCACTGTTTTGCCACCTCGTTCTGACGAGAACCCTATATTTCAGGGGTCTACACCACATGAACATGGGCATTGACACATGCACAACCCTAAACCCATGGCTAGGAGTGGGTGGGATGACATGGTGCACCAGTGCCCACCACATGGGGTCACCCAAGGGTTGTGGGCCCACTTTGTGGCCTGGGTAGAGCCGTTTTGCACGTAAACCATGTCTGCGGGCTCCCGTGAGGTAGGTAGGCAAGGAGCACATGATTTCTTCCATGGATGGTGATGTAAGTGGTGTTTGGATGCCATGGTGAAGCAGATCCCAAAAGATGGGACCACCATGCACACGCGCCGTCAGACGATCCACTGTTTTGCCACCTCGTTCTGACGAGAACCCTATATTTCAGGGGTCTACACCACATGAACATGGGCATTGACACATGCACAACCCTAAACCCATGGCTAGGAGTGGGTGGGATGACATGGTGCACCAGTGCCCACCACATGGGGTCACCCAAGGGTTGTGGGCCCACTTTGTGGCCTGGGTAGAGCCGTTTTGCACGTAAACCATGTCTGCGGGCTCCCGTGAGGTAGGTAGGCAAGGAGCACATGATTTCTTCCATGGATGGTGATGTAAGTGGTGTTTGGATGCCATGGTGAAGCAGATCCCAAAAGATGGGACCACCATGCACACGCGCCGTCAGACGATCCACTGTTTTGCCACCTCGTTCTGACGAGAACCCTATATTTCAGGGGTCTACACCACATGAACATGGGCATTGACACATGCACAACCCTAAACCCATGGCTAGGAGTGGGTGGGATGACATGGTGCACCAGTGCCCACCACATGGGGTCACCCAAGGGTTGTGGGCCCACTTTGTGGCCTGGGTAGAGCCGTTTTGCACGTAAACCATGTCTGCGGGCTCCCGTGAGGTAGGTAGGCAAGGAGCACATGATTTCTTCCATGGATGGTGATGTAAGTGGTGTTTGGATGCCATGGTGAAGCAGATCCCAAAAGATGGGACCACCATGCACACGCGCCGTCAGACGATCCACTGTTTTGCCACCTCGTTCTGACGAGAACCCTATATTTCAGGGGTCTACACCACATGAACATGGGCATTGACACATGCACAACCCTAAACCCATGGCTAGGAGTGGGTGGGATGACATGGTGCACCAGTGCCCACCACATGGGGTCACCCAAGGGTTGTGGGCCCACTTTGTGGCCTGGGTAGAGCCGTTTTGCACGTAAACCATGTCTGCGGGCTCCCGTGAGGTAGGTAGGCAAGGAGCACATGATTTCTTCCATGGATGGTGATGTAAGTGGTGTTTGGATGCCATGGTGAAGCAGATCCCAAAAGATGGGACCACCATGCACACGCGCCGTCAGACGATCCACTGTTTTGCCACCTCGTTCTGACGAGAACCCTATATTTCAGGGGTCTACACCACATGAACATGGGCATTGACACATGCACAACCCTAAACCCATGGCTAGGAGTGGGTGGGATGACATGGTGCACCAGTGCCCACCACATGGGGTCACCCAAGGGTTGTGGGCCCACTTTGTGGCCTGGGTAGAGCCGTTTTGCACGTAAACCATGTCTGCGGGCTCCCGTGAGGTAGGTAGGCAAGGAGCACATGATTTCTTCCATGGATGGTGATGTAAGTGGTGTTTGGATGCCATGGTGAAGCAGATCCCAAAAGATGGGACCACCATGCACACGCGCCGTCAGACGATCCACTGTTTTGCCACCTCGTTCTGACGAGAACCCTATATTTCAGGGGTCTACACCACATGAACATGGGCATTGACACATGCACAACCCTAAACCCATGGCTAGGAGTGGGTGGGATGACATGGTGCACCAGTGCCCACCACATGGGGTCACCCAAGGGTTGTGGGCCCACTTTGTGGCCTGGGTAGAGCCGTTTTGCACGTAAACCATGTCTGCGGGCTCCCGTGAGGTAGGTAGGCAAGGAGCACATGATTTCTTCCATGGATGGTGATGTAAGTGGTGTTTGGATGCCATGGTGAAGCAGATCCCAAAAGATGGGACCACCATGCACACGCGCCGTCAGACGATCCACTGTTTTGCCACCTCGTTCTGACGAGAACCCTATATTTCAGGGGTCTACACCACATGAACATGGGCATTGACACATGCACAACCCTAAACCCATGGCTAGGAGTGGGTGGGATGACATGGTGCACCAGTGCCCACCACATGGGGTCACCCAAGGGTTGTGGGCCCACTTTGTGGCCTGGGTAGAGCCGTTTTGCACGTAAACCATGTCTGCGGGCTCCCGTGAGGTAGGTAGGCAAGGAGCACATGATTTCTTCCATGGATGGTGATGTAAGTGGTGTTTGGATGCCATGGTGAAGCAGATCCCAAAAGATGGGACCACCATGCACACGCGCCGTCAGACGATCCACTGTTTTGCCACCTCGTTCTGACGAGAACCCTATATTTCAGGGGTCTACACCACATGAACATGGGCATTGACACATGCACAACCCTAAACCCATGGCTAGGAGTGGGTGGGATGACATGGTGCACCAGTGCCCACCACATGGGGTCACCCAAGGGTTGTGGGCCCACTTTGTGGCCTGGGTAGAGCCGTTTTGCACGTAAACCATGTCTGCGGGCTCCCGTGAGGTAGGTAGGCAAGGAGCACATGATTTCTTCCATGGATGGTGATGTAAGTGGTGTTTGGATGCCATGGTGAAGCAGATCCCAAAAGATGGGACCACCATGCACACGCGCCGTCAGACGATCCACTGTTTTGCCACCTCGTTCTGACGAGAACCCTATATTTCAGGGGTCTACACCACATGAACATGGGCATTGACACATGCACAACCCTAAACCCATGGCTAGGAGTGGGTGGGATGACATGGTGCACCAGTGCCCACCACATGGGGTCACCCAAGGGTTGTGGGCCCACTTTGTGGCCTGGGTAGAGCCGTTTTGCACGTAAACCATGTCTGCGGGCTCCCGTGAGGTAGGTAGGCAAGGAGCACATGATTTCTTCCATGGATGGTGATGTAAGTGGTGTTTGGATGCCATGGTGAAGCAGATCCCAAAAGATGGGACCACCATGCACACGCGCCGTCAGACGATCCACTGTTTTGCCACCTCGTTCTGACGAGAACCCTATATTTCAGGGGTCTACACCACATGAACATGGGCATTGACACATGCACAACCCTAAACCCATGGCTAGGAGTGGGTGGGATGACATGGTGCACCAGTGCCCACCACATGGGGTCACCCAAGGGTTGTGGGCCCACTTTGTGGCCTGGGTAGAGCCGTTTTGCACGTAAACCATGTCTGCGGGCTCCCGTGAGGTAGGTAGGCAAGGAGCACATGATTTCTTCCATGGATGGTGATGTAAGTGGTGTTTGGATGCCATGGTGAAGCAGATCCCAAAAGATGGGACCACCATGCACACGCGCCGTCAGACGATCCACTGTTTTGCCACCTCGTTCTGACGAGAACCCTATATTTCAGGGGTCTACACCACATGAACATGGGCATTGACACATGCACAACCCTAAACCCATGGCTAGGAGTGGGTGGGATGACATGGTGCACCAGTGCCCACCACATGGGGTCACCCAAGGGTTGTGGGCCCACTTTGTGGCCTGGGTAGAGCCGTTTTGCACGTAAACCATGTCTGCGGGCTCCCGTGAGGTAGGTAGGCAAGGAGCACATGATTTCTTCCATGGATGGTGATGTAAGTGGTGTTTGGATGCCATGGTGAAGCAGATCCCAAAAGATGGGACCACCATGCACACGCGCCGTCAGACGATCCACTGTTTTGCCACCTCGTTCTGACGAGAACCCTATATTTCAGGGGTCTACACCACATGAACATGGGCATTGACACATGCACAACCCTAAACCCATGGCTAGGAGTGGGTGGGATGACATGGTGCACCAGTGCCCACCACATGGGGTCACCCAAGGGTTGTGGGCCCACTTTGTGGCCTGGGTAGAGCCGTTTTGCACGTAAACCATGTCTGCGGGCTCCCGTGAGGTAGGTAGGCAAGGAGCACATGATTTCTTCCATGGATGGTGATGTAAGTGGTGTTTGGATGCCATGGTGAAGCAGATCCCAAAAGATGGGACCACCATGCACACGCGCCGTCAGACGATCCACTGTTTTGCCACCTCGTTCTGACGAGAACCCTATATTTCAGGGGTCTACACCACATGAACATGGGCATTGACACATGCACAACCCTAAACCCATGGCTAGGAGTGGGTGGGATGACATGGTGCACCAGTGCCCACCACATGGGGTCACCCAAGGGTTGTGGGCCCACTTTGTGGCCTGGGTAGAGCCGTTTTGCACGTAAACCATGTCTGCGGGCTCCCGTGAGGTAGGTAGGCAAGGAGCACATGATTTCTTCCATGGATGGTGATGTAAGTGGTGTTTGGATGCCATGGTCAAGCAGATCCCAAAAGATGGGACCACCATGCACACGCGCCGTCAGACGATCCACTGTTTTGCCACCTCGTTCTGACGAGAACCCTATATTTCAGGGGTCTACACCACATGAACATGGGCATTGACACATGCACAACCCTAAACCCATGGCTAGGAGTGGGTGGGATGACATGGTGCACCAGTGCCCACCACATGGGGTCACCCAAGGGTTGTGGGCCCACTTTGTGGCCTGGGTAGAGCCGTTTTGCACGTAAACCATGTCTGCGGGCTCCCGTGAGGTAGGTAGGCAAGGAGCACATGATTTCTTCCATGGATGGTGATGTAAGTGGTGTTTGGATGCCATGGTGAAGCAGATCCCAAAAGATGGGACCACCATGCACACGCGCCGTCAGACGATCCACTGTTTTGCCACCTCGTTCTGACGAGAACCCTATATTTCAGGGGTCTACACCACATGAACATGGGCATTGACACATGCACAACCCTAAACCCATGGCTAGGAGTGGGTGGGATGACATGGTGCACCAGTGCCCACCACATGGGGTCACCCAAGGGTTGTGGGCCCACTTTGTGGCCTGGGTAGAGCCGTTTTGCACGTAAACCATGTCTGCGGGCTCCCGTGAGGTAGGTAGGCAAGGAGCACATGATTTCTTCCATGGATGGTGATGTAAGTGGTGTTTGGATGCCATGGTGAAGCAGATCCCAAAAGATGGGACCACCATGCACACGCGCCGTCAGACGATCCACTGTTTTGCCACCTCATTTGAGGGGTGTACACCACATGAACAAGTGCATTCACACATGCAAATTGCAAAACTCATGGCTTGAAGTGTGTTAAATGACATGGTGCACCACTGCCGACAATATGGGGTCATCCCAGGGTTGGTCAAAAAAGTGCCAGAAACAGGCTCCAAAGGTAGGGTAAACGGCCTCATTTCTAAGCATGTTTTTTTTCGACCTTGTCTAAACGACCCAAATAAATTTCCTAGACATCTACTTGATATGTATAGACTGTTTTTGAAGATTTTATTTTTTTTAGATTTTCTCTGAAATTTTTAGGAATATTTGAATATACAGCAATCTGATTGGCTGGACTCCTTTTTTTTCCTGAACACGGGTGGGGGTTCCGAGCGGGCACGCTAGATGGACTGTTGGGCCGTGTTGCGGTCTGGCCTTGTGCCCGTTGTGCAATGCGCCGGCCTAGGCCTGCATGCGCGGGAAGCGACGACGACGGCATGCATGCGCCCCGCAGCAGTAACTCAGTTATGCATGCATCGCCACGCCGTCGCCATGAATGAGCCAGCAAGCCCCGTTTAAGTGCGGTCGATTCAGCTGATAGCAGACGCGCCGCCCCGTTTCAGTGTAAAACGACAACGACACGGGACACCCCCTCGATTAATGTGCGAAACGGCAACGGCTACATGCACGCGTCACTCGCGTCGTTTCATCGCCAAACAACAATCTTCGTCTCCCACACCACATTTTCCTAGCCTATTTATACGTCTTCATTCCTCTCCCACACACCACCCAGCTCCACTCCAGACACGACGCCCTTCATCCTTTCCTAGAACGCCAAAGCACCACCAGAAGATGCAGTACGTCGGACCGACCTTCGTTCGGCCGCCTACCGTGCCAGAGCTGCGGTACCCGCCGGGCGTCCTCGTCGAGCGCACGCTCCGTGTGTGGGCGCAATCCAGGTGGAGGAGCCCCGTCGAGCTCGCCGACGCATTCTTCACCGCCGGCTTCGCCCACCTCCCACCGGGCTCGCCGCCGATGTTCCACCTCGAGGAGGTTCGTGACGGCGTCGCCCTCAAGTTGCTCACGGTCACCCTCACCAACCCGTGGGACGCGTACGAGCTCCTCGGCCAAGTGTTCTGGTGCGGCTGCGAGTCAATCTTCTTCACGACGTACAACATCTACACCAACTGCGAGTGCATCTTCCCCACCGAAAACCAGATGCACTGCCTCCCCTACCAGGAGTGAGGTGTTGATGACGTACGGTGGTCGAGTAGCGCGGCCAGGGTGGAAGAAACCAGATGCACTGCCTCCCCTCCCCTGCGAGTGCATCTTCTTTAGTTTTATCGTGTTTATTTAAAATGCCGTGTTTTTATATATTGTACCGTGTCGTGTCCCTGGACTTATCTATGTAACGACGGTGGTACTTGTTTACATCCTTATTTATGTAAGTGACATATTTATGTAATCTAAGTGAGTCTCTATGTGTGTTCAAACCTGTTCGTCCTCAAATGACTACTATTTCTTGTACCAAATTGTTTACAAAACCCAACAAAAAAACAAAAAAATTCTAATCCACTAAGACTAGAATTTTAGCTATTTTCAATTTTTTAAGTTTTTATTCATATATATTACAAATTTAGTGTTAAGATTCATATTGAATTATCTATTTCATATTCAATTAGAGAACTAGTGAATTGTATATAACTACACAAAAGATCTGTGTGTTGAAAAATGTACAAACATGCATTTAATAACCTAACGGAAGTGATAAAATGACTATAGATATCATTATTACTTGTGAGTGTCAATATGTATCTATCCGTCCCACTGGTTACCAGACTACCCCAGCGAGACGACTTCCCACGAGGTGTGCGGTTCGAGTCGCGGCAACACCAATTTTTTGCTTAATTTTTTTTGATATTTAATATGTACCACCTCAACTAGCCTAATGGGCCTAATTTGGTTGGAGATGGCCCATTAGTCAAATCTAGATTGGGCTATCCGCTGCGATTATTGTTGCTGTTAAATGAGATAGTTGTTCCTGTTTTATATGTAGCCTAATGGGCCTAATTGGATGGAGTTGGCCCATTAGTCAAGTCTAGATTGGGCTGCTGTCTGCTGTGAGTGTTGTAGCTGTGAAATGAGCTATTTGTTGTTGTTGACTGAGAGATTTGTTGCAGTCAAGTATCACATAAGATAACAACTCCACCCTACTGCCAACACGCCGTCTTTATTTTAGATTACCAGAGGTTTTCCCCCATTTCCACTGGAAAATACCTTATCAATTATGTACAAATCGTCTGCAACACAACTGAGCAAAAACTGACAATACATTTCCTATAATCAAACACTTACTTTGGCAAAATCTTTGTCACTTGGTGAATTGAAGCATGAGAGTTGTGCTACTGTGTCCTACCTATCTGTTTGGTTTGTGTAATGGATTTAGATGGCGGTTGTTTTCAGTGTGTGATCACTGCTCTAAACCTGTTCCAGGCTTTTCTGGTATTTCGGAGTTGGTTGGGATGGCAGCCAATCTCCCCAGTAAACCCTGTTTTCCTTTTATTTTGTTGGTGTCTAGTTTTAATCCTGTAATACACTTGACTTATTTTTCAATGAACAGGCTAGATCAACAGCAGCAAATAGAACATGCTTACCTAGCATCCAAGAACACAACAGGGCCAAGCATGCACAACACATCAGCATATGTAGTAAGCACATCATACACATGCTTAAACACTAAGCATACTTAATTAGAAACATAGTTCACACATACTTAAATAGAAACATAGTTCACAACAGCATTAACCAAGTTTTAACACCACAAGCACGACAGAGTTTAACATAAACACACAACTAAAGAAAGAGGCATCAGGTAGGCAGGCAGGTCGGCAGGCAGGTAGGCAGGCAGGTCGGCACCATCCTCCGCATGCTCCTACTGCCGGGGGGCGTACTTCTTGAGGAACAGGCCGTAGGCGGCATGCTTGGCCCTGAGGTGTGCGGGTGTCTGCCCGCTGCCAACACCAGTGTAGGTGGCATGCTGGTACATGCCGAGGAAGTCCGTCGGCATTTCCTTGCGGCTGCACCAGGGGCACTTGAACCTCCCTGGGCCAAGAAGGTAGCGAATCTCCCCAGACCTAAGCCTGCGGAGAACATGCCTGCTCTTCTGGTCCCTATCCTCCCGGTCAGAACCGACTTCATCCGAAGGATCCTCCTGTTAGATGAAGTAAATTAGGTTAATTAGCTGCTATTGCATACAAACAATGTAATGACTATAAATAGAAAAGGAATGAAAACAATGCAAAGTAATTATTTGTATAAATGCACATTAGTTAGTAACTATACATACCATATCTAATTTAAACAAAAACTAGTGTTTGGAATGGAACAAGCGGCAATACCATCACAGAAGAAAAACACTACACTACAAGAAAAGTTCTGATAGACAACGTCCCAAAATCGTCAACTAAGGGGCATTTTTCGTCGCCTATGGGCCTAACCCGACGATATGGGTTCCGTTGTCGAAACTGCGTCAGGCAAAGTCCAACGACGATTTTTTCGGTCCGTCGCGCTTCGGCGCCCTTCCGCCACGGAAAATCGGACCGTTGCGGAAGTGTTTTCGGGAGCCCGTTGACTGCTGACGTCATCAAACTGACACGTGGCAGACGCCGTTAACTGGCAGTTAACGGCGTTAACCGCTGAAACCCCGTGGTAGATGGTAGGCCCACACGAGGCCTGCCACGTCTTAAGCGGGCCGGGCCAGATGACATAGTTTGACCGGTCAAATATATAGCTGGGCTGGTCCATTAGTTACGTGGGCCGGGCCTAACCTCTAAGGTTGACTGGTCAAAACTTAAAAGGGCCGGCCCATTTATCATGTGGGGTCCACATTACAGCAACTGGACCGGCCCAAGAAGCAAGGGGCCGGGCCAAAACACAGGGTCCCACTTTCCTGTTAAAGGGCCGGCCCATTTAGTGTTTGGGGTCCACCGTGTAGCAAGTGGGCCGGCCCAACAAGCTAGTGGGCCGGGCCAAAAACACAGGGGTCCCACTTTCCAGTTAAAGGGTCGGCCCATTTAGTGTGTGGGGTCCACCATATAGCAAGTGGGCCGGCCCAACAAAATAGTGGGCCGGGCCAAAAACACGGGTGGGTCCCACTTTCCTTAAAGGGCCGGCCCATTTAGTATGTGGGGTCCACCATATAGCAAGTGGGCTGGCCCACCAAGATAGTGGGCCGGGCCAAAAACAGTGGGTCCCACATTCCTGTTAATGGGCCGGCCCATTTGACATGTGGGGTCCACCATATAGCAAGTGGGTGGCCCGACAAAATAGTGGGCCGGGCCAAAAGCACATGTGGGCCCCACTTTCTGTTAAAGGGCCGGCCCAATTAGTATGTGGGGTCCGCCATATAGCAAGTGGGCCCCCAAGAAGATAGTGGGCCGGGCCAAAAACACAGGTGGGTCCCACTTTCCTCTTAAAGGGCCGGCCCATTTAGTACGTGGGGTCCACCACAAAGCAAATGGGCTGGCCCAACTAATTAGTGGGCCGGCCCAGTAGTGTGTGGGGTCCACCTTAGCAAGTGGGCCAGCCCAATTATAGTGTGGGGTCCACCGTAAATCAAATGGGCTGGCCCAACTAATTAGTGGCCGGCCCAGTAGTGGGTGGGGTCCACCTTAAAGCAAGTGGCCAGCCCAATTAGAGTGTGGGGTCCACCTTAAATCAAATGGGCTGGCCCAAGAAGTAAGTGGGCCAGCCCGTTTAGTTGCTGTTTATATGCCGGCATAATATGCGCTTTAGGATTTTGCGGGCAGGCACATATGTGATTTCGCTTAATTGGGCCATTTAAGGGATGGGAATTCGTGATTTAGATACTGAGAATATTTACGCAGCATTGATTTCTGTCGGATAGCCTCACTTACCACAAGCACCAAAGAAAAAATGCGCGAAAGAACTATAAAAACTAACTAAATATTACATCAGCTGCAAGGCATTGAAAAAATATTACAGAACCCAGAGAAATTGAATGGTAATTAAACCTAGCAATACAATGAAGCGATCCGGCAATCTTTTAAGTTGTCCATGCAGCACCTATATCTGAAACAAAGACATTACAAGTTAAGACAGCAACAATGGAAAGGCAAAGACACTCCAATATTGTTTGGCAAAGAATTTGGAACTCATCATTTCGTCGTTATAACAAGATCATTGTAATGCGCACAATAAGCAAACAAAGAGTGCATGCCGCATACCAACAGCCAATATAACAGAGCATGTTAGAATGAAACAGCAGACTTACTACTGTCGAGTCCCATGCAAACCAACATGTTCAGGGAGTACAAAATTGGTATGAACAACATAGTAGCAGGCTATAAATTTTGTAACAACGACTGAGCAAGATGAAGTTATGATGGCTACATCTACAGAGCAGGGAATGTAAACCAAAAATAGAAGTTACGATGGCAGAAGCTAAAGAGGAGGGAATGTGAACCAACATGTGCCAAGTGCAATTACTTCATTTTGGCCGTGAACTAAATAATACTCCTGAACTTATAGTGAAGGGGATGCAAATCAAGATGTTTCGGGATATAAACTTGTAATGAGCAACACATAGAGGATAGTTAATGCTGGAGCTTAGGATGGACCAGATACAGAATATAGTGGGATCACCTGTGAACTTGTATAAGAGGGAATGCAAACCAATATGTTCAGCTTTCCATATGTGAGCGTCATGCCAAGTCAGATAAACAAGTCAATAATGCAGCTTTTGAAGAACAAGATGGCACGCAAAATTATTATCTAGTAGTATGACAAGTTTATTTGTACTACAGGCTAGATAGCAGAGTGATAGCATGCCAAACTAAGTCCTTACTTTGTTAGCTTACAATGAACTAGATACAAAACAATGGCATCACCTGTAGTACAGGGAATGCAAGCCAACATGTTCATGGAGTAAAAAATTGGCACAAACAACATAGTAGCAGGCCATAATTTTTGTAACAACGACTGAGCAAGATAAAGTTATGATGGCTAGATCTACAGAGCAGGGAATGTAAACCAAATATAGAAGTTACGATGCCAAAAGCTATAGAGCAGGGAATGCGAACCAACATGTGCAATTACTTAAAATTGGCCATGAACTAAATAATAGCAGGATGTTACTATAATACCTATAATTTTTGTAACAACGACTGAGCAAGATAGAAGTTATGATGGCTACATCTACAGAGCAGGGAATGCAAACCAAAATGTTCAATCGCTTAAAGTTAGCAATGAAGTAGAAAATAGCAAGGTGTTACGGTCATAGCTAGGAATGAACTAAAAGAGCTTCAGACAAACAAGCATCTGAACCCAGAACATGGCGCTAAAACAAGGGACTTACATTAGGAGAAGCACTCTGTGGGAGTCACAGCAGATCTTCCTGGGGTTGATAGATCCGGTGATGAAGTACGCTACATGTGCTACTTGGGGTTGGAGAGACGGCCATTACACTTCATGGTTACTCATCTCGTCTGCAAAAACGTAACGGCGCGTCGTTAGCACAAACAGGTTCCCCCAAGATTAAACAAGAACTTGCAGGCAAGCAATAGAAAAGCGACAGTAGAAGAGTTTAGATCATACACGGCGCCGGTGAAGCAGATCCGGTTCATGCACAGCGGTGTCGGTGAGCAAGATCCGATGCGGTGGACGACGGATCCGGCGAAGCGGCTCCGGTGGGGTGGACGATGCCGCAGCTGAAGCGACTGCGGTAGACTGCTGGATGAGCATATGGTTTCGAGGTTCGGCGGGGATGATCCGGTCCGGTTGATGACGGCGTCGATGAAGCGGCTCCGGCAGGCAGCCGGATGACGAGGATCGCGAGGCCTCGGGTAGGCCAGGGAAGTCCGGCGGGGATGTTCCGGTGCGGTGGTCGTGGAGGTGGGAGAGAGAGGGACTTGGGAAGTTCCGGTGGGTGGTCTCAGAGGAGAGAGTGAGGGAAATGAATTTTTTTTCGGGGAGTTTCCGGAGCTAGGGAGGTGGTGATCGAAAAAAATGACGGGTAGACCCCCCACCAACCGACTTATACATGGACATTGTTGTCATCTTTACGAGGGTAGAATGGGAAGTTAGAAGCGTGTGAAATATTTGTATTTTTCGGGCGGGAAGTTTTGCCGCTGGAATGAGATTTCGAATTTGGCTACAGTCCAAGTAATACAAAAATATGAGACCGTACTAGTACGGCCAAATGTCACATCAATTCATCATCACGTTGAAAATCGGTTACGACGATCATAATTATTGGCCGTTGGCACAACAGTTCTCCAACGCTTGATCCAACGGTCAAAGTTCCTTTTTTTAAGAGAACGGTCAAAATTCATTGGATTCGCTCGGGAACTGCGCGCGCCAAAACGAGTCAGACGAAGATGTTTCTAGAGTTCTCACGGACGCGTCTTGGCGATACATTGAATGCAAATCTTGCAAGGTCAAAAAAAATGCAAATCTTGCAGGATCGTATGTGGCTGCTATGAGCTGAAGTACTCCATGAAACCGTGAACATACATGTAGATGGGAATCCCATGTAGACGATCTGAAGAACGACCCGCTGCATCTTTCACAAATCCATCTACATGACATGATAAACTTTAATTAAGAAGCAGCCACGTAACAATTATTGCCCAAAATCTAACGGGTTCGACAATAAGCTGGTAATTCTCTATTATATATAAACACCAAAAAAATATAGCAAGTAAGAAAGGAGTGTCAATGCCACCAGGACTTACAAAAAAAGGGAATTAGCACTTCGTAATCTCTTTGTTTTTACACATACCTTCTGCTCAGGAATCCAGGGCCTAGGGTCACATCAAGTCATAATCAGAAACCAAAGTCGGTTCCCATGTTCTCCAATTCAAAACGCGTACAAAATATTTCAGTGTGTGAAATAATGTTGAGATTTTGAATTAGAGGGTTGTTAAGCTATTGATTATATGGAGTCGAAATTTGGTAGCATACATAAGTATCTCTGTTCACAACTCGCCTGTACAGAAGCAGGAACAGCTGTTGTGTTGCAGCACAACACAAAGGAGAAGCCACTGTTCCGTTCATTGCACTCAATACAGCGATGAATGAACCAGACCAGTTGACAAGCTTCTAGACCTGGGCTATATGTAGAAAGATGGAAATCAATGGATCACAGAAAATCATCAGTGTCAAGCTTTAATGCACTAGCCAACGCGACCAAAAGTCCGAACTGATGGAAAGGGCTAGGCAATCCACTTTATACATCGCAACAAAAAGTCCAAACTGACAGAAAAGGCTAGACCGGGAGAAGAGAAGAGAAGGTTTGTGAAAGCGATGACTCGAACTTGAGACTATGGGCTCTGATACCACGTCAAGCTTCATCCACGAGCCAACGGAACCACAAGTCAGAACTGATGGAAAGGGCTAGGCAATCCACTTATAATATTAACAATCAGCAGGGTTCCGGTTCAAAAAAATCCACATCACAACAAGGAAACGACCACCAAGATCATAGCAATTGCAGATAAATGCACCTACGAAATATGCTCAGACTAAGGAACCATTTTACAAGACAAAGGTAATGACCTGTCACTGTCCCCGTTCATCTCCAATTATCTAGCAGATACTCTTCTTACTACTTACTAGCATTCCTAACCTGCTCCAGTAGGGCCTCCTTCTGTGCTGCTATCGTTCTAAAATTGTCGACTTCTAGTCTTAGCGCAGCTGATGCAGCTCGTTCTACTTGGAGTTGCTCCTTTAGAACTTGAGCATGCAAATACTTTGACTTGGACATGGACTTGCACTTCAGCAGTCCAGCATTCCGTAAGAAAGTGTTTTTGGCAATGCCTTTCTTTTTTATTGCCATAGAAAATGCCTTCACACATTCTTCATCGGTTTTTTCCAGACCGTTTTTACCGGTTTTTGCCATCTCTAATTTCATATCTTCCTGCAAAAAATTCAGTTCGTACACATGTGTAAACATGATAGTTACTACAGAGAAACTTGCTGATAGTAGATTTATCATGTGTATGACCTACTTTTATTCCTACAGTTTGGCATGTCTGATTCACATCACATGAATTTTAATAAACATATATAATATCATATTGACATGTACTTTACTACTCCTACAAGTTGGGATGTGAGTCGTCACAAAATTTCAATCTTTGAGAAGACTTACAAGAACACTCTGTGCGACTTCTCCAATCACTTCAAGTTTGTTCTTCTGGCATGCTTCAAAAATCTCTGGCAGAGTCATCTCTTTGTTTGGTTCCCTTTTACTTGCATTATGTAACATCTGCATTTTAGTACTACCATTTATAAATCGAATAACGTGGTTGAAATGGAGGATCATAATATAAGCTGCACACTGGTGTATATACTCTGCATGATCTTTTACTAAAATATTTCTAAATAGCAGTATAAAACAACATGTCCTTACTTTTTGCCGAATGTGCACTATAAGGTTACGAGATCCCGTACGGCTAGGTAAAAGTAGTTTACCGCGGTTTTCCTGATTCTGTTTAGCCAAATTCTGCAAAAAGGAGACTAGTGAGACACTGCTATAAATAAGAATCCAAGATGTGATCTGGTCTCAGTCTTACAAATCATACCATATTCTTTGGATCAGACCAGTGCTTCACAAGATCTCCCCACTGTTTGTCAGTCATTTGCTTAAAAGGAGATATAGTTGGAACACTCCCAGTAATCTTTCCAGTGAAGTATTTCTTCTTTAGCCTGCTGCGATACTGGCGCAGACAGTCTGAGAATAGACTGTTGAGAACATGCTTTACTTCCTCTTGGTCCTCATCGAACTCGAACCTTAACTGTTCACAACAATATAAACCGTTGGTGTGATATACATAGATCCAACAACAAGCTAGAAGGAACGGGACGTGCCAATGTGGTATACTAGTATGAGTAACATTACCAAGAGAAAGATGACTTACGTGTAACCTGTGCACTAATTTTTCAAAATGCGCAGAGGTGTCTACGTGCTCTTTCCATGTTGGGAAGATAGGAATTTCATTCCTGACGAAAATTCCTACATCCGATGCTAATTTACAAGATTCTTCTGGGTCCAGTGGCCTTCTGCCACCTACGATAGATGAAAGGCGAAATCTTGATTCCATCCCAGCAAGCTTAGCTACGAACATTTTCCCTACTGTTGGGCCCCTCGTTTTTCTTGATCGTGGTGCAACTACAAAGTTAAGCATTACATCAAGCTATCAAGGTAGGTATATATATATATATATATATATCTATAAAGTATAACTTTATAACGGAGAATGAAACTATAAGCATTGGAAAATGTACCTTCTTCGGTGTGGGGCTCATCCTCAGGGGAGTTGTCTATGGCAGGACTAATATGGGTCAGTGGGAGATCATCAACAGTTTGTTGATGTTGTGCTAGCAGTGTTTGGCCAGTTGTGGTTGTGTCAGCTGGGACTGGTACAGTGTGTCCTTGGGCAGTATTTCCTACCACAGCTACTGCTGATCCCAATTGTGGCTGAGAAGTTGCCGTGGAAACTTGTTCTGCTGCCAATTGTTGTTGAGAAGTTGCTGTGGAAACTGGTTCTGCTGCCAATTGTGGCTGAGAAGTTGCTGTGGAAACTGGTTCTGCTGCCGATTGTCGCTGGTTGACTGGATTGGTAACAGGTGGCTGATTCAACCGCTTGGGGTGTTCACCACGTTTTTTTATTTCAGTACTCTTAGAATTTTCGTTATTTTCTTCAACTGGTGCCATGAATCGCTGAGACTGTCTAGTAGCAGAAGCAGGTTTCTTTTTTGGTTGCAGCTGTTCTATCACCGATTCAGGTGCCTGTTGATTGGTCTTCCTCTCATTGGTGGTTCCTGCGAAATTCTTACTTGAAGCTGCAGATTCCTAGCACACATAAACGATATTTCAGTCTACATAAGTCCCATATATGATGATATGCAAATGGAATAGAATGAAGAACAGTAAAGGATGACGTGCATGCTGAAACATATATATGATGCATTAAGGAGACCTAGAGGTGGCATGTGAACATGTTTGGTGGGATTCAGGATACAAGTATACAACACATGGAAGTTGCAACAGATATCTCAAAGTAAAAACACAGAAATCACCTGGTGGGGTTGAGGAGAATGGTCAGGCAAGGCATCTTCCTGAGTCAGCTCTCCAATGGGCTCAGCAGGATCAAATTGTGAATCATAACATTGTTCTTTATCTTTGGGGAGGGGAAAGGGTTCTTCTCCGATTTTGTTCAGGTTTGCACTAGAGGCAATAGCGTTACAAATGCTTGTGCCCACACGGCTTGCATATCTTCTACATATATTCCGTATCCGTTTCTCTTTTAATTCATTCTTCTGTATTGCAATAATATCTAGCATGCATTACAAAAAAAATGCTAATGAGATGGCGGTGCAAGTAAGCAAAAAAATACTTTTCGAAATCACATGCATAACGAATGCGGCCATATCAACCTTCTTGGAAGTGGGCGCGTGTACGCTTTGGTTTCCTGCCGTCGACCATGGAAGCGCCCATCTCTCCAGTCCGGTGGACGGAAGGAGTCGGGGATTAAGATACGAGAACCCGGCGATGGTGACTGTCGCTGACAAGGCGGCGGTGGAAGTCGGCTACGGAGGAGCTCGTATGGTACAGTGGTCGTCGGTGGGGGTGGGGGAGGTGGAAGCTACTCCGGCTTGCTAAAAAGCAAGGGAGACGGCGGAACGTCGTCGGTCACTACGGTGGCCGATGAGAAGGCAGTAGTGCTGGTGTGGGAGTGGGACAGTGGGCCGGCGCCGGCGTGTGAGATGATCCGGTGGGTCATGCAGGGTGGAAGCGTGAGAGAGAGATGCGGGGTTCGGCGCCGCCGGTGATAGGTCTGAATTGAGCGGTCCGGGGGGATAAGATCGACACTGTACTTATTTCACATCGCTTTGAATTTTGGAAGCGGGGGGATTTCGGCGGGAATTTTGGGGCAGAGTTGAAATTATTACTGGTTGCTGGAAAACTGTGGAACCCTAGCCTACGAAATCCCAAGTCTGAAGCTGAGGGCCCTTTTGCTGTGGCTTTTTGGCTTTTGGATTTTGGAAGCCAAAAGAATATAATATTTGTTTTTGGCTTCCAAAATCCAAAAGCCAAAAAGGCACACAACAAAAGGGCCCTGAGTATGTTCGGGTTCAAGGGGATATGCTTGTTGGTTCTTGGGTGCATATGATCTCTTTATTTCGAAATTCATCTTCTATACATTTTGAAATGTCAAAAAAGAATAAAACGAAAAATGCATGTGTACTTCTTCGCTTGCTTTATACACATAAAATATTTCAATGGAAAATCGAATAGTAATTTGGGCTATGTAAAAAAGAGTTACTCCGTAAAAAAATTGTGCTAACCATAAGGCTTTTTATGAGACATGTTTTCTCTCTTTTTTTACATCGACCATGAAAAAAACTTGTTTTTTTACATCAACCATGAAAAATACTTTTTTTACATCGACCATGAAAAATACTAGGAATTTGCTAAGAGCATCCACAACGTGTAGCCAAAAGTGGTTCCATATTTGATTTTTGGCTTTTTGAACTAGTTCCATACATTGTAGAGGTAGTTCCAAAACCAGAAAAACAGGGAACCGGAGCAAATAGGTGCTCCGATGCCAAATTTCACTTTTGGCATTTGGAACTAGTTCCCTACATTGTGAGAGTAGTTCCATATTGGCTTTATGAGTTGTTTTAGCTTGATGGCGGGACCCACGTTATAAATATTTGGAACCACTACATTGTGGAGCTATTGCTATATTTCACACCAAAGCCAAATTCACCATCGTATCAGATTTGGCAATAGCAACATTGTGGATAGCCTAAAGTTATATTTTCCATCTTGTACACAATTAAAAATATCTTTAAAACAAACAAATCTCTAATGTCTAGGTGTACCATCTCTACTAGTACTAGTATATATACACGTGCCTTGCACGTGAGGGCTCTTTTTTTTAGTGAAACAACTTCGACGCAATAAGAATTCGATCTTTTTTTAACAAAGGAGGGGGGCCCAAGGGCTTGGATACCATTAAGTGCAACAGAGGGGTACATATTACAGATTGCAGTCAATAGTCACTTGGGTTGAAAGCCAATGCAAGCCCGCCTACATGATAGCAGGATTTTGTGAAGCTTTTTAACTTAATTGGTCAAACATGCGAAGCATGTGCCATTTACTTGTACAACTTTATCGGAAAAAAATACTTGTACAAGCTAGTTCCCCTAAGTACTACCAGCACATAAGTAAACAAAAGAACCAGGGACATCATCAACTGAAAACAACAATCTATTCATATAGCGGCTCTTGCATCACCCTTTGAAAATCATCTACCTGCAAAGATGAGTGCAGAGTTTCTGCTCGTGCTTTCACCTGTTCCAAGATCGTCCAGTTGATCTCATGGACATCTGCATCAGCCAAAGCGGTAACCAAGTTGCCAGCCACTAGCTTCTGCAGATCAGCAACAGCATGTAGGCCATCTTGAATTGTAGAATTCCATCCTCGGTTCATTTCTTTGTTCCGCCAAGTGGCCACATCCAAGTCCTTTTGAAGACGCCTAATCTTAGCTTCCCCAGTGCCACATCCTTCTGTTTTGTTCCTACAAACGTTTGCATCACTGGAACTCTGGACATCTGTGCTACAATGCTGCTTGGCAGGGACATGAGCAGTCACTTGCTTCTGCGATTTGCCATGCATAAAATCAATCAGCAGATTAAAAGGAAATATGTTGGTTGATTCATGTCACCACTTTCAGCAACCCATGAGTTTCTAAACCTTAAATGGAGTCTAAAACATTGCAATAAAAGGGTGGGTGCATCATTTGGATGCAGAGGCCGGGGCGACCCTATTTTCAAGAAAAAATTAGGAAATCTGAAATCTATATCTATATCTCTACCATCTATACCACTCCACTCCTGTTGACAGTTTGATCTCTTTCAGTACATTAGATTATGTCATGTTTAAAACACTATTATAAAATTACCTCCTTAATGTTGAGCTCAGGAGGATCCAGATGTGCTGATCCTAGGCGGCCACTCAAATGATTGCTTGCTAGAACAATAGGACCAAATCCCGCCTCCTTTCTACCAATGTCTGCATCACTGGCGCGCTCACTGTCTTTGTTAGGAACATGAGCAGTGGCTAGCTGCTGCAAATCAAAGTTCATCAAATCAATCAGCAAACAAGACATATGAAATTTGAGCAGTGCGGCTAAATACCTTCTTCAGCAGCTGCCCCACGGAATCGTCCTTTTGGCGGCACATCACACGTGTGAAAAATCTCGGCAACGACTTGGGGTGCGGTGATTTTGTCCCATTCCACAGTATGCCGAGCTTGGCTGCAATTATCATATTCTGCAAGATATTTTGCCTCCGAGATTCTTCGTAGGCATTCTCGAGGGGAATATCTAGCAGGCATTACAAAAAAAAACAGATGCTAATAACAAGCAGTGGAAGCAAGCAATAAACTAGTCTCGGAAATCAAATACGGAGTACATAACAAAAGCTGCCGGACAAAGTGTTCAACCTTGGTCGACTGGGGAGGTGGCGCGTTGGCCGTTCGGTTTGGTTCGGTGGATCATGGTGGCGCTTTGTGTACCGATCTCGCCGGCCGGTAAGATGAACCAGTGAGTCGGGGAAGCAGATCCGACGAAGCGGACGGAGTGTGGTTGACGGCGTCGCTGAGCTGGCTCCGGTGCGGTGGATGTCGGCTACGGATGGAGGACTGAGAGGGAGCGAGACGGACTAGGTGCGAGGTAGGGAGAGAGGCCCTTGCTTGTCCGTGGGTGGGGCTGGATATAGGGGAAATGAAAGCCTTAGAAGATAGCATCCTGCTAATTTATGGTGCTGAACTAGAAAATCCCGCCAATATATGGTGCTGAATTGCGGGCGGCTCATAGCTTGTGCACAAATAAAATGGGAAAATCCAAAAAATGTAGTTCAACAAAAAAAAACTCTAGTAGGCAAAGTCGCTAGCTCGCCATGAGAAGATGCACTCCGCCAAAAAAATGTCATGACAAGCTAGTTTGCTATGGATCTTGCATTAACCCTGCTCGATAAAATGGTGGGCAAAAAAAGACAAGCTAAATCAAAAATAATGGTGGTAGAAAGATGTAACTCTCAAATGTAAACTCTACTAAACAGGGCCAGCTCAAAAATATGCCTCATATTATTAGTACTTCCTCCGGTCCATATTAACTGCCACTAACATACATCGAGAAACAAAAAAGAGAAATCTGTCATGAATAGTTCCCGAATTCAAATCTGAGTTTCTCTGTAGACTATTCCCATCTGAGTTTCTCTTTTTTGTTTCTCGATGTATGTTTCGAATTTTGATCTGAAATTTTTAGGGGTTATCTTAATATGAGCTGTGAACGTGCATGATTTGTTTCAGATTTTTTTCGCAATGTTTAAATTTGGATTTAGGCCGCATGTCACCTCGCTACCGCTCGAGAAATGGAGCCCCTCTCCGCTGGGCTCCATAAAAGCTTCACTGCTCGTGTCAGACTGTTGAAGACACTGGCAAGTGCATGTCAGGGGGACAGAGAATAAATTTCGTCCACGCGTCGGCGCGTGCTGTCTACCCCAAACCCTAAACTCTGTCTTTATGAAGTCAAGCATGCATGAAGAGAAGTGGTTTTTGGTTTCAAACATGGAAATTTCAAAAACCCTCTCAAGAGCTACATTTTGGAGTGACTAATTTTTCATATTCATGATTTAAACTTGTTTAAATGGGCATAAAAATAGGCATAAAATTCAAAATAAATCAAAATAAATGAAAAACCAAGGCACATAGTCTTCTTATGTCATATAGTAAGCATTCAATTAAGTTGATAAACAAGGTCTAGACATATTCGAACCAGAAAAATCATGTATCTACCCCCTAACCCTAAACTCTGTCTTATGAAGTCAAGCATGAAGAGATGTGGTTTTTGGTTTCAAACATGGAAATTTCGAAAACCCTCCCAAGAGCTTCATTTTGGAGTGACTAAGAAGCATACATGCTTACTTTTTTATATTCATGTTTTAAACTTGTTCAAATCTTGGTCAAACCTAGGATTTGACCAAGATTCAAATGGGCATAAAAATTCAAAAAAATGAAGAAAAAAATGAAAAACCAAGGTCTTCTTATGTCATATAGTAAGCATTCAATTAAGTTGATAAACAAGGTCTAGACGTTTTAAACCTGAAAAATCATGTATCTACCCCCTAACCCTAAACTCTGTCTTATGAAGTCAAGCATGCATGGTGAAGAGAAGTGGTTTTTGGTTTCAAACATGGAAATTTTAAAAACCCTCCCAAGAGCTTCATTTTGGGGTGACTAAGAAGGATACATGATTACTTTGTCATATTCATGTCTTAAACTTGTTTAAGTCATGGTCAAACCTAGGATTTGACCAAGATTCAAATGGGCATAAGAATTCAAAAAAAACAAAGCACATAGTCTGTGTATGTCATATAGTAAGCATTCAAGTTGATAAACAAGGTCTAGACATATTCAAACCAGAAAAATCATGGAAATTTCAAAAACCTCCCACGAGCTTCATTTTGGAGTGACTAAGAAGGATCGATGCAGGTTACTTTTCATATTATTCATGTTTTAAACTTGTTTAAATCTTGGTCAAACCTAGGATTTGACCAAGATTCAACAAATGGGGATAAAAAAATGAAAACCCAATGCACATAGTCTTCTTATGTCATATAATAAGCATACAATTAAGTTGATAAACAAGGTCTAGACATATTCAAACCAAAAAAATCATGTATGTGGCTACCCCTAACCCTAAACTCTGTCTTATGAAGTCAAGCATGAAGAGATGTGGTTTTTGGTTTCAAACATGGAAATTTCAAAAACCCCTTCCAAGAGCTTCATTTTGGAGTGACTAAGAAGCATACATGCTTACCTTTTCATATATATTCATGTTTTAAACTTGTTCAAATCTTGGTCAAACCTAGGATTTGACAAAGATTCAAATGGGCATAAAAATTCAAATAAAATGAATACCAAGGTCTTCTTATGTCATATAGTATGTGCGCATTCACTTAAGTTGATAAACAAGGTCTAGACATATTAAACCTAAAAAATCATGCATGTATCTACCCCTAACCCTAAACTCTGTCTTATAAAGTCAAGCATGCATGGTGAAGATAAGTGGTTTTTGGTTTCAAACATGGAAATTTCAAAAACCCTCCTAATTAAGAGCTTCATTTTGGAGTGACTAAGAAGGATACATGCTTACTTTTACATATTCATGTTTTAAACTTGTTTAAGTCGTGGTCAAACCTAGGATTTGACCAAGATTTAAATGGGCATAAAAATTCAAAAACAAAATCAAAAACCAAAGCAAGTCTTTGCATGTCATATAGTAAGCATTCAAGTTGATAAACAAGGTCTAGACATATTCAAACCAGAAAATCATGTATATATCTACCCCTAACCCTAAACTCTATCTTTATGAAGTCAAGCATGATACGTCTCCAACGTATCGATAATTTCTTATGTTCCATGCTACTTTATTGATGATACCTACATGTTTTATGCACATTATATGTCATATTTATGCATTTTCTGGAACTAACCTATTAACAAGATGCCGAAGAGCCAGTTGCTGTTTTCTGCTGTTTTTGGTTTCAGAAATCCTAGTAAAGAAATATTCTCGGAATTGGACGAAACTTTCGCCCGGGGTCCTATTTTTGCACGAAGCTTCCAGAAGACCGAAGACCTAACGAAGTGGGGCCACGAGGCAGCCAGGGGGGTGGCCGGCGCGGCCCAGCCCTTGGCCGCGCGGCCCTGCCCCTGGCCCCTCGTGTGGCCCTCGCGTTGACCTTCCGCCTACTTAAAGCTCCCGTCGCGAAACCCCCAGTGGAGAGCCACGATACGGAAAACCTTACGGAGACGCCGCCGCCGCTCCCATCTCGGGGGATTCGGAGATCGCCTCCGGCACCTGCCGGAGAGGGGATTCATCTCCCGGAGGACTCTTCATCGCCATGATCGCCTCCGGAGTGATGAGTGAGTAGTTCACCCCTGGACCATGGGTCCATAGCAGTAGCTAGATGGTCGTCTTCTCCTTGTTGTGCTTCATTGTTAGATCTTGTGAGCTGCCTAACATGATCAAGATCATCTATATGTAATTCTATATGTTGTGTTTGTCGGGATCCGATGGATAGAGAGTACTATGATTATGGTGATTATCAATCTATTGTTCATGTGTTGTTTATGATCTTGCATGCTCTCCGTTATTAGTAGAGGCTCTGGCCAAGTTTTTACTCTTAACTCCAAGAGGGAGTAATTATGCTCGATAGTGGGTTCATGCCTTCATTGATACCTGGGACAGTGACAGAAAGTTCTAAGGTTGTGATGTGCTGTTGCCACTAGGGATAAAACATTGATGCTATGTCTAAGGATGTAGTTATTGATTACATTACGCACAATACTTAATGCAATTGTCTGTTGCTTTGCAACTTAATACTGGAGGGGGTTCGGACGATAACCTGAAGGTGGACTTTTTAGGCATAGATGCAGTTGGATGGCGGTCTATGTTCTTTGTCGTAATGCCCAATTAAATCTCACTATATTTACCATGTCATGTATATGCATTGTTATGCCTTTCTCTATTTGTCAATTGCCCGACTGTAATTTGTTCACCCAACATGCTTTTATCTTATGGGAGAGACACCTCTAGTGAACTGTGGACCCCGGTCCTATTCTTTCCATAGCATACAATCTACTTGTTTTACTGTTTTCTTTGCAAACATCTTCCACTCGATACGTTTAATCCTTTGTTACAGCAAGCCGGTGAGATTGACAACCTCACTGTTTCGTTGGGGCAAAGTACTTTGGTTGTGTTGTGCAGGTTCCTAGTTGGCGCCGGAATCCCTGGTGTTGCGCCGCATCACATTTCGCGACCATCAACCTTCAACGTGCTTCTTGGCTCCTACTGGTTCGATTAAACCTTGGTTTCATACTGAGGGAAAACTTGCCAGTGCGCATCATACCTTCCTCTTGGGGTTCCCAACGGACGTGTACATCTACGCGCATCAAGCACTTTTTCTGGCGCCGTTGCCGGGGAGATCAAGACACGCTGCAAGGGGAGTCTCCACTTCTCAATCTCTTTACTTTGTTTTTGTCTTGCTTTATTTTATTTACTACTTTGTTTGCTGCACTAAATCAAAATACAAAAAAATTAGTTGCTAGTTTTACTTTATTTACTGTCTTGCTCTCTATATCAAAAACACAAAAAAATTAGTTACTCGCATTTACTTTATCTAGTTTGTTTTATTTACTGTTGCTAAAATGGCCAACCCTGAAAATACTAAGTTGTGTGACTTCACAAATGCAAATAATAATGATTTCCTATGCACACCTATTGCTCCACCTGCTACTACAGCAGAATTCT
This sequence comes from Lolium multiflorum, assembly GCA_030979885.1. Lineage (NCBI taxonomy): Eukaryota > Viridiplantae > Streptophyta > Magnoliopsida > Poales > Poaceae > Lolium > Lolium multiflorum. Next base: position 158,798,762 of record CM061750.1, read on the forward strand.
TTGAAATTAAACCTGCTTTACTAAATCTAGTCATGAGAGAACAATTTTCTGGTGCTAGTTCTGATGATGCTGCTGCCCATCTCAATAATTTTGTTGAACTTTGTGAAATGCAAAAGTATAAAGATGTAGATGGTGATATTATTAAACTGAAAGTGTTTCCTTTCTCATTAAGAGGAAGAGCTAAAGATTGGTTGCTATCTTTGCCTAAGAATAGTATTGATTCATGGACTAAATGCAAGGATGCTTTTATTAGTAGATATTATCCTCCCGCTAAAATTATTTCTTTGAGAAGTAGCATAATGAATTTTAAACAATTAGATACTGAACATGTTGCTCAAGCTTGGGAGAGAATGAAAACTTTGGTAAAGAATTGCCCAACCCATGGACTGACTACTTGGATGATCATCCAAACCTTCTATGCAGGACTAAATTTTTCTTCGCGGAATTTATTGGATTCAGCTGCTGGAGGTACTTTTATGTCCATCACATTGGGGGCGGCTACAAAACTTCTTGATGATATGATGATAAATTACTCTGAATGGCACACGGAAAGAGCTCCACAAGGTAAGAAGGTAAATTCTGTTGAAGAAACCTCTTCCTTGAGTGATAAGATTGATGTGATTATGTCTATGCTTGTGAATGGTAGATCTAATGTTGATCCAAATAATGTTCCTTTAGCTTCATTGGTTGCTCAAGAAGAAAATGTTGATGTGAATTTCATTAAAAATAATAATTTCAACAACAATGCTTATAGGAACAACTCTGGTAATAACTATAGGCCATATCCTTCTGCTAATGGTAATGGTTATGGTAATTCTTATGGGAATTCTTACAACAATAATAGAAGTGTACCCTCTGGTCTTGAAGCCATGCTTAAAGAATTTATTAGTACACAAACTGCTTTTAACAAATCTGTTGAGGAAAAGCTTGATAAAATTGATACTATCGCTTCTAGAGTTGATAGGCTTGCCTCTGATGTTAATCTTTTAAAGTTGAAAGTTATGCCTAATAATGATCTTGATAATAAGATTACTACTACAGCAAATGCCATCCAAGTTAGAATTAATGAGAATATAAGATTAATGGCTGAGTTGCGTGCTAGGTGGGATAGAGAAGAAAATGAAAAACTAGCTAAAGAGAATAATGTAGCTAAAGTTTGGACTATTACCACCACTAGTAATGCTAATTCTTCACATGTTGCTGCACCTCCTACTATCAATGGTAAAATAATTGGTGTTGGCAATGTTTCTACTCCTAGTGCAAAGCGTACAAAACTGCCTGAAATTGCTAAAACTGCTGAAACTGCTTGTGATAAAACTGCTGAAATTTTTTCCAACCTTGGGAATAATGATCCCATTGCTGTGGCTCATAATGATTTAGATTTTGATGATTGCCACATCTCTGAAGTTATAAAGTTCTTACAAAAACTTGCTAAAAGTCCTAATGCTAGTGCTATAAATTTAGCCTTTACAAAACATATTACAAATGCTCTCATAAAAGCTAGAGAAGAGAAACTAAAACTTGAAACTTCTATTCCTAGAAAGTTAGAAGATGGTTGGGAACCCATCATTAAAATGAAATTCAATGACTTTGAATGTAATGCCTTATGTGATCTTGGTGCAAGTATTTCTGTTATGCCTAAAAAGATTTATGATATGCTTGACTTGCCACCATTAAAGAATTGTTATTTGGATGTTAATCTCGCCGATAATGTTAAAAAGAAACCTTTGGGGAGGATTGATAATGTGCATATTACGGTTAACAATAACCTTGTCCCCGTTGATTTTGTTGTCTTGGATATCGAATGCAATGCATCTTGTCCAATTGTGTTGGGAAGACCTTTTCTTCGAACTGTTGGTGCTGTTATTGATATGAGGGAAGGTAATATTAAATATCAATTTCCTCTCAAGAAAGGTATGGAACACTTCCCTAGAAAGAGAATGAAGTTGCCTTTTGATTCTATTATTAGAACAAGCTATGATGTTGATGCTTCTACTCTCGATGTTACTTGATTTGCACTTTCTGCGCCTAGCTGAAAGGCGTTAAAGAAAAGCGCTTATGGGAGACAACCCATGTTTTTACCTACAGCAATTTTTTGTTTTATTGAGTCTTGGAAGTTGTTTACTACTGTAGCAACCTCTCCTTATCATGTTTTTGTGCCAAGTAAAGTTTCTATGTCAAAGTTGATGTTATATTTGGGATCGCTGCACAGAAACAGCATTGCTGTCTGTCACGAATCTGGGCATAATTCCCTGTAGAAAATTCGAAAAAATCTGCCAATTTACGAGCGTGATCCTCAGATATATACGCAACTTTCATTAGTTTTGAGTTTTTCCATTTGAGCAAGTCTGGTGCCATTTATAAATTCGTCTTTACGGACTGTTCTGTTTTTGACAGATTCTGCCTTTTATTTCGCATTGCCTCTTTTGCTATGTTGGATTTATTTCTTTGATCCATTAATGTCCAGTAGCATTATGCAATGTCCAGAAGTGAAAAGAATGATTGTGTCACCTCTGAATGTGTGAATTATTAATGATGCACTAACCCTCTAATGAGTTTGCTTGAAGTTTGGTGTGAAGGAAGTTTTCAAGGGTCAAGAGAGGAGAATGATATACTAAGATCAAGAGGAGTGAAAGCTCTAAGCTTGGGGATGCCCCCGTGGTTCATCCCTGCATATTTTAAGAAGACTCAAGCGTCTAAGCTTGGGGATGCCCAAGGCATCCCCTTCTTCATCGACAACATCATCAGGTTCCTCCCCTGAAACTATATTTTTATTCAGTCACATCTGGTGTTCTTTACTTGGAGCGTCGGTTTGTTTTCGTTTTTGTTTTTGTTTGAATAAGATGGATCCTAGCATTCACTTTGTGGGAGAGAGACACGCTCCGCTGTTGCATATGGACACATGTGTCCTTAGGCTTTACTCATAATGTTCAAGGCGAAGTTTCTTCTTCGTTAATTTGTTATATGGTTGGAATTGGAAAATGCTACATGTAGTAATTCTAAAAATGTCTTGGATAATGTGATACTTGGCAATTGTTGTGCTCATGTTTAAGCTCTTGCATCATATGCTTTGCACCCATTAATGAAGAAATACATAGAGCTTGCTAAAATTTGATTTGCATATTTGGTTTCTCTAAGGTCTAGATAATATCTAGTATTGAGTTTTGAACAACAAGGAAGACAGTGTAGAGTCTTATAATGTTTACAATATGTCTTTTATGTGAGTCTTGCTGCACTTGTTCATCCTTGAGTTTGCTTCAAATAACCTTGCTAGCCTAAACCTTGTATCGAGAGGGAATACTTCTCATGCATCCAAAATCCTTGAGCCAACCACTATGCCATTTGTGTCCACCATACCTACCTACTACATGGTATTTACCCGCCATTCCAAAGTAAATTGCTTGAGTGCTACCTTTAAAATTCCATCATTCACCTTTGCAATATATAGCTCATGGGACAAAATAGCCTTAAAAACTATCGTAGTATTGAATATGTACTTATGCACTTTATATTTTATTAAGTTGCTTGTTGTGCGATAACCATGTTTCTGGGGAACGCCATCAACTATTGTTGAATATCATGTGAGTTGCTATGCATGTCCGTCTTGTCTGAAGGTCTATCATTTTAGTGGTTGGAGCATGCAAAATTGTTAGAGAAGAACATTGGGCCGCTAACTAAAGCCATGAATCATGGTGGAAGTTTCAGTTTTGGACATATATCCTCAATCTCATATGAGAATAATAACTTTGCTACATGCTTATGCATTAAAGAGGAGTCCATTATCTGTTGTCCATGTTGTCCCGGTATGGATGTCTAAGTTGAGAATAATCAAAAGCGAGAAATCCGAAATGCGAGCATTCTCCTTGGACCTTTGTACAGGCGGCATGGAGGTACCCCTTTGTGACACTTGGTTGAAACATGGCATGCAAAGATCCGGTAGTCCAAGTTAAGTAGGACGAGGTGCGGGCACTATTAGTATACTATGCGTGAGGCTTGCAACTTGTAAGATATAATTTACATAACTCATATGCTTTATTACTACCGTTGACAAAATTGTTTCATGTTTTCAAAATAAAAGCTCTAGCACAAATACAGCAATCGATGCTTTCCTCTGCGAAGGACCATTCTTTTACTTTTATTGTTGAGTCAGTTTACCTATCTCCTTCCACCTTAAGAAGCAAACACTTGTGTGAACTGTGCATTGATTCCTACATACTTGCATATTGCACTTGTTATATTACTTTATGTTGACAATATCCATGAGATATACATGTTACAAGTTGAAAGCAACCGCTGAAACTTAATCTTCTTATGTGTTGCTTCAACACCTTTACTTTGATTTATTGCTTTACGAGTTAACTCTTATGCAAGACTTATTGATGCTTGTCTTGAAGTACTATTCATGAAAAGTCTTTGCTTTATGATTCAGTTGTTTACTCATGTCATTACCTTTGCTTTGATCGCTGCATTCATTACATATGTTTACAAATAGTATGATCAAGATTATGATGGCATGTCACTTCAGAAATTATCTTTGTTATCGTTTTACCTGCTCGGGACGAGCAGAACTGGGGATGCTGATACGTCTCCAACGTATCGATAATTTCTTATGTTCCATGCTACTTTATTGATGATACCTACATGTTTTATGCACATTATATGTCATATTTATGCATTTTCTGGAACTAACCTATTAACAAGATGCCGAAGAGCCAGTTCTTGTTTTCTGCTGTTTTTGGTTTCAGAAATCCTAGTAAAGAAATATTCTCGGAATTGGACGAAACTTTCGCCCGGGGTCCTATTTTTGCACGAAGCTTCCAGAAGACCGAAGACCTAACGAAGTGGGGCCACGAGGCAGCCAGGGGGTGGCCGGCGCGGCCCAGCCCTTGGCCGCGGCCCTGCCCCCTGGGCCCCTCGTGTGGCCCCTCGCGTTGACCTTCCGCCTACTTAAAGCTCCCGTCGCGAAACCCCGGTACCGAGCCACGATACGGAAAACCTTACAGAGACGCCGCCGCCGCGAATCCCATCTCGGGGGATTCGGAGATCGCCTCGGCACCCTGCCGGAGAGGGGATTCATCTCCGGAGGACTCTTCATCGCCATGATCGCCTCCGGAGTGATGAGTGAGTAGTTCACCCCTGGACCATGGGTCCATAGCAGTAGCTAGATGGTCGTCTTCTCCTTGTTGTGCTTCATTGTTAGATCTTGTGAGCTGCCTAACATGATCAAGATCATCTATATGTAATTCTATATGTTGTGTTTGTCGGGATCCGATGGATAGAGAGTACTATGATTATGGTGATTATCAATCTATTGTTCATGTGTTGTTTATGATCTTGCATGCTCTCCGTTATTAGTAGAGGCTCTGGCCAAGTTTTTACTCTTAACTCCAAGAGGGAGTAATTATGCTCGATAGTGGGTTCATGCCTTCATTGATACCTGGGACAGTGACAGAAAGTTCTAAGGTTGTGATGTGCTGTTGCCACTAGGGATAAAACATTGATGCTATGTCTAAGGATGTAGTTATTGATTACATTACGCACAATACTTAATGCAATTGTCTGTTGCTTTGCAACTTAATACTGGAGGGGGTTCGGACGATAACCTGAAGGTGGACTTTTTAGGCATAGATGCAGTTGGATGGCGGTCTATGTTCTTTGTCGTAATGCCCAATTAAATCTCACTATATTTACCATGTCATGTATATGCATTGTTATGCCTTTCTCTATTTGTCAATTGCCCGACTGTAATTTGTTCACCCAACATGCTTTTATCTTATGGGAGAGACACCTCTAGTGAACTGTGGACCCCGGTCCTATTCTTTCCATAGCATACAATCTACTTGTTTTACTGTTTTCTTTGCAAACATCTTCCACTCGATACGTTTAATCCTTTGTTACAGCAAGCCGGTGAGATTGACAACCTCACTGTTTCGTTGGGGCAAAGTACTTTGGTTGTGTTGTGCAGGTTCCTAGTTGGCGCCGGAATCCCTGGTGTTGCGCCGCATCACATTTCGCGACCATCAACCTTCAACGTGCTTCTTGGCTCCTACTGGTTCGATTAAACCTTGGTTTCATACTGAGGGAAAACTTGCCACTGTGCGCATCATACCTTCCTCTTGGGGTTCCCAACGGACGTGTACATCTACGCGCATCAAGCATGCATGAAGAGAAGTGGTTTTAGGTTTCAAACATGGAAATTTCAAAAACCATCCCAAGAGCTACATTTTGGAGTGACTAAGAAGGATATATAGATGCTTAATTTTGCATATTCATGATTTAAACTTGTTCAAATCTTGGTCAAACCTATGATTTGACCAAGATTCAAATGGGCATTAAAAAATAGAAAAATGAAAAACCAAAGCACATAATCTTCTTATGTCATATAGTAAGCATTAAAGTTGATAAACACAAGGTCTAGACATATTCAAACCATACAAATCATGTATCTACCCCTAACCCTAAACTCTGTCTTATGAAGTCAAGCATGAAGAGATGTGGTTTTTGGTTTCAAACATGGAAATTTCAAATACCCTTCCAAGAGCTTCATTTTGGAGTGACTAAGAAGCATACATGCTTACCTTTTCATATTCATGTTTTAAACTTGTTCAAATCTTGGTCAAACCTAGGATTTGACCAAGATTCAAATGGGCATAAAAATTCAAAAAAAATGAATACCAAGATCTTCTTATGTCATATAGTATGCGCGCAATCAATTAAGTTGATAAACAAGGTATAGACATATTAAACCTGAAAATCATGTATCTACCCCTAACCCTAAACTCTGTCTTATAAAGTCAAGCATGCATGGTGAAGATAAGTGGTTTTTGGTTTCAAACATGGAAATTTCAAAAACCCTCCTAATTAAGAGCTTCATTTTGGAGTGACTAAGAAGGATACATGCTTACTTTTTCATATTCATGTTTTAAACTTGTTTAAATCTTGGTCAAACCTAGGAAAATCATAAATATATCTACCCCTAACCCTAAACTCTGTCTTATGAAGTCAATCATGAAGAGAAGTGGTTTTGGGTTTCCTACATGGAAATTTCAAAAACCTCCCAAAAACTTCATTTTAGAGTGACTAAGAACGATACATGCTTCCCTTTTCATTTTCATGTTTTAAACTTGTTTACATTATCTTGGTCAAATCTAGGATTTGACAAGATTCAAATGGGCATCAAAATAAAAAAATCAGAAAAATGAAAAACCAAAGCACATAGTTTTCTTATGTCATATAGTAAGCATTAAAGTTGACAAACAAGGTCTAGACATATTCAAACCAGACAAATCATGTATCTATACCCCCTAACCCCTAAACTATGTCTTATGAAGTCAAACATGAAGAGAAGTGGTTTTGGGTTTCAAACATGGAAATTTCAAATACCCTTCCAAGAGCTTCATTTTGGAGTGGCTAAGAAGCATACATGCTTACCTTTTCATATTCATGTTTAAACTTGTTCAAATCTTGGTCAAACCTAGGATTTGACCAAGATTCAAATGGGCATCAAAAATAAAAAAATTAGAAAAATGAAAAACCCAAAGCACATAGTTTTCTTATGTTATATAGTAAGCATTCAAGTTGATAAACAAGGTCTGGACATATTCAAACCAGAAAAATCATGTATGTGGCTACCCCTAACCCTAAACTCTGTCTTATGAAGTCAAGCATGAAGAGATGTGGTTTTTGGTTTCAAACATGGAAATTTCGAAAACCCTTCCAAGAGCTTCATTTTGGAGTGACTATTTAAGAAGCATACATGCTTACCTTTTCATATTCATGTTTTAAACTTGTTCAGATCTTGATCAAACCTAGGATTTGACCAAGATTCAAATGGGCATAAAAATTCAAAAAAAATGAATACCAAGATCTTCTTATGTCATATAGTATGTGCGCATTCAATTAAATTGATAAACAAGGTCTAGACATATTAAACCTGAAAATCATGTATCTACCCCTAACCCTAAACTCTGTCTTATAAAATCAAGCATGCATGGTGAAGATAAGTGGTTTTTGGTTTCAAACATGGAACTTTCAAAAACCCTCCTAATTAAGAGCTTCATTTTGGAGTGACTAAGAAGGATACATGCTTACTTTTTCATATTCATGTTTTAAACTTGTTTAAATCTTGGTCAAACCTAGGAAAATCATGTATATATCTACCCCTAACCCTAAACTCTGTCTTATGAAGTCAATAATGAAGAGATCGAAGTGGTTTTGGGTTTCCTACATGGAAATTTCAAAAACCTCCCAAAAACTTCATTTTAGAGTGACTAAGAACGATACATGCTTCCCTTTTCATTTTCATGTTTTAAACTTGTTTAAATTATCTTGGTCAAATCTAGGATTTGACAAGATTCAATGCAAATGGGGGCATCAAAATAAAAAAATCAGAAAAATGAAAAACCAAAGCACATAGTTTTCTTATGTCATATAGTAAGCATTAAAGTTGACAAACAAGGTCTAGACATATTCAAACCAGACAAATCATGTATCTATACTCCCTAACCCCTAAACTATGTCTTATGAAGTCAAGCATGAAGAGAAGTGGTTTTGGGTTTCAAACATGGAAATTTCAAAAACCTCCCAGAAGCTTCATTTTAGAGTGACTAAGATGGATACATGCTTCCCTTTTCATTTTCATGCTTTAAACTTGTTTAAATTATCTTGGTCAAATCTAGGATTTGACAAGATTCAAATGGGCATCAAAATAAAAAAATCAGAAAAATGAAAAACCAAAGCACATAGTTTTCTTATGTCATATAGTAAGCATTAAAGTTGACAAACAAGGTCTAGACATATTCAAACCAGACAAATCATGTATCTATACCCCCTAACCCCTAAACTATATATGTCTTATGAAGTCAAGCATGAAGAGAAGTGGTTTTGGGTTTCAAACATGGAAATTTCAAAAACCTCCCAAAAGCTTCATTTTAGAGTGACTAAGATGGATACATGCTTCCCTTTTCATTTTCATGTTTTAAACTTGTTTAAATTATCTTGGTCAAATCTAGGATTTGACAAGATTCAAATGGGCATCAAAATCAAAAAAATCAAAAAAATGAAAAACCAAAGCACATAGTTTTCTTATGTCATATAGTAAGCATTAAAGTTGACAGACAAGTTCTAGACATATTCAAACCAGACAAATCATGTATCTACCCCTAACCCTAAACTATGTCTTATGAAGTCAAGCATGAATAGAAGTCGTTTTGGGTTTCAAACATGGAAATTTCAAGAACATCCCAAAAGCTTCATTTTAGAGTGACTAAGAAGGATGCATGATTACCTTTTCATTTTCATGTTATAAACTTGTTTAAATCTTGGTCAAACCTAGGATTTGACCAAGATTCAAATGGACACAAAATTTTAAAAATCAGAAATATGAAAACCAAAGTACATAGTCTTCTTATGTCATATCGTAAGCATTCAAGTTGATAAACTCGGTCTTATGAAGTCTAGCATGAAGAGAAGTCGTTTTGGGTTTCAAACGTTTAAGCCAAAAGCCCCATTTCAAATATTTTACACTTATTCAAATTTGGTTCAAATTTGAAAGACATACAAGTTATAGCACACATAGTGCATACATGTTCACACATACTGCACTAGATGCTAACCCTACAGTTTAGGGGCGGACCTAGGATAAATTTTTAGAGGGGGCAAACATATGATAAGTGATGCAAATATCATATTACAAGGTTTCAGAAAATTGAGCGGGGGCAGCTGCCCCCCTTGGCTATAGTCTGGATCCGCCCATGCTATAGTTTGAGGCCATTTGGATGACGTCGAAAAAATCTTTGATTAGAAATGGGGTTGTTCGAACCCCGTAGTTGGATTTTTTTGAACCTTGATCTGTAGTACTGGGCAAAACCCTAGTTTAACCTAGTATATTTAATTATAGATTCGTAGGTCGAATTTTCTGTAGTACCTTTTTATTATTACTATGCAGCACATATGTGTTTGCCCGTCGAGTGAAACTCGGAGGAAGAGGGATCACTCGGAAGGAGAGAAGAAGGGAGAGCATTATGGTGTCTCCCCTTTTTCGGGTGATGATGTTGACTTTTGTGCAGGGTTTGTCAGTGAGCAGGAGGTGCGCGAGCGAGCGAGCGAGTCGAGCGAGGCCGAGAATGAGAGAGATTTGTTTTTTTTGTGAGAGGGACAACCGAAGGATCCTGAAGGACCCAGAGACTTCCAATACGCATCCTGATGCGTCTTCTCTTGACAAAGAAAATGGCTGGGAGTTTGCGTACCTATTGCACGTGACTTGTGCTCACTGAAGTGTGGGACCTCATGCATGGGCACCACACGTAAGTGACAGACCTGTTGGTGTAAAAAAACTCGGTTGATTAGTATAGTGCATTAGAACAAAGTTTCCTATGGATTCAAGGGTAGGAAATCCAAGTTAACTCATTTACATGACATTATTTTTTCCATTAAGCAAAGTTAACACATCTATCAATTGGTACATTTTGGAGTGACTAAGAAGGATACAGGCTTACTTATTCGTTTTCACGTGTTAAACTTGTCTAAATCTTGGTCAAACCTAGGATTTGACAAAGATTCAAAAATTAAAAAAAAAACAGAAAAATGTAAAACCAAAGCACATAGTCTTCTTATGTCATATAGTAAGCATTAAAGTTGATAAACAAGGTCTAGACATATTCAAACCATACAAATCATGTATCTACCCCTAACCCTAAACTATGTCTTATGAAGTCAATCATGAAGAGAAGTGGTTTTGGGTTTCAAACATGGAAATTTCAAGAACCTCCCAAAAGCTTCATTTTGGAGTGACTAAGAAGCATACATGCTTACCTTTTCATATTAATGTTTTAAACTTGTTCAAATCTTGGTCAAACTTAGGATGCCTCTCTCTTGACAAAGAAGATGGCTGGGAGTTTGCCTACCTAGCGTACGTGACTTGTTCTCACTGAAGTGTGGGACCTCACGCATGGGAACCACACGTAAGTGACAGACTTGTTGCTCTAATAACTCGGGTGATCATTATACTGTATTAGTACATAGTTTCCTATGGATCCTTCTTAGTCACTCCAAAATGAAGCTCTTTGGGAGGGTTTTTGAAATTTCCATGTTTGAAACCAAAAATAAGAAGACTATGTGCCTTGATTTTTCATTTTTTTAAAATTTTGCCAATTTGAATCTTGGTCAAATCCTAGGTTTGACCATGATTTAAACAAGTTTAAAACATGAATATGAAAAATTAAGCATGTATCCTTCATAGTCACTCCAAAATGAAGCTCTTGAGAGGGTTTTTGAAATTTCCATGTTTGAAACCAAAAAAACCGCGTACTTCTCTTCATGCTTGACTTCATAAGAGAGAGTTTGGGGATAGGGGTAGCTTGATACATGAATTTTCTGGTTTGAATATGTCTAGACCTTGTTTATCAACTTAATTGAATGCTTACTAGTAGATGACATAAGATGACTATGTGCATTGGTTTTTCATTTTATTGTTTTTTTGAATTTTTATGCCCATTTGAATCTTGGTCAAATCCTAGGTTTGACCATGATTTAAACAAGTTTAAAACATGAATATGAAAAATTAAGCATCTATCCTTCTTAGTCACTCCAATATGTAGCTCTTGGGAGGGTTTTTGAAATTTCCATGCTTGAAACCAAAAACCACTTCTCTTCATGCATGCTTGACTTCTTCATAAGACAGAGTTTAGGGTTAGGGGGTAGATACATGATTTTCCTGGTTTGAATATGTGTAGACCTTGTTTATCAAATTAATTGAATGCTTACTATATAACATATAAGAAGGCCTTGTTTTTTTGAACTTTTATACCCATTTGAATCTTGGTCAAATCCTTGGTTCCACCAAGATTTGAATAAGTTAAAAACATGAATATGAAAAAGTAAGCATGTATGCTTCTTAGTCACTTCAAAATGAAGCTCTTGGGAGGGTTTTTGAATTTCCATGTTCGAAACCAAAAACCACAAATCTTCATGCTTGACTTCATGAAACAGAGTTTAGGGTTAGGGGTAGATACATGCGTGATTTAAACAAGTTTAAAACATGAATATGAATATGAAATTTTTTGCCCATTTGAATCTTGGCCAAATCCTAGGTTTGACCATGATTTAAACAAGTTTAAAACATGAATATATATGAAAAATTAAGCATGTATCATTCGTAGTCACTCCAAAATGAAGCTCTTGAGAGGGTTTTTGAAATTTCCATGTTTGAAACCAAATAACCACGTACTTCTCTTCATGCTTGACTTCATAAGACAGAGTTTGGGGTTAGGGTTAGCTTGATACATGAATTTTCTGGTTTGAATATGTCTAGACATTGTTTATCAACTTAATTGAATGCTTACTAGATGACATAAGATGACTATGTGCATTGGTTTTTCATTTTTTTGAATTTTTATGCCCATTTGAATCTTGGTCAAATTCTAGGTTTGACCATGATTTAATCAAGTTTAAAACATGAATATGAAAAATTAAGCATCTATCCTTCTTAGTCACTCCAATATGTAGCTCTTGGGAGGGTTTTTGAAATTTCCATGCTTGAAAACCAAAAACCACTTTTCTTCATGCATGCTTGACTTCATAAGACATAGTTTAGGGTTAGGGGGTAGATACATGATTTTCCTACTAGTTTGAATATGTCTAGACCTTGTTTATCAATTTAATTGAATGCTTACTATATGACATGAGCAGACCTTGCTTTTAATTTTTTTATACCCATTTGAATCTTCGTCAAATCGTAGGTTTGTTGACCAAGATTTGAACAAGTTTAAAACATGAATATGAAAAAGTAAGCATGTATGCGTCTTAACTAGTCACTCCAAAATGAAGCTCTTGGGAGGGTTTTTGAAATTTCCATGTTTGAAACCAAAAACCACTTCTTCTCTTCATGCTTGACTTCATAAGTCAGGGTTAATTTAGGGATATATAGGGGGTAGATACATGATTTTTCTGGTTTGATATGTCTAGACCTTGTTTATCAACTTAATTGAATGCTTACTATATGACATAAGAAGACTACGTGACTTGTGCTCACTGAAGTGTGGGACTGATACGCGTGGATGCACACGTCCGTTGGGAACCCCAAGTGGAAGGTATGATGCGTATAGAAGCAAGTTTCCCTCAGTATGAAACCAAGGTTTAATCGAACCAGTAGGAGCCAAGAAGCACGTTGAAGGTTGATGGTCGCGAAATGTGATGCGGCGCAACACCAGGGATTCCGGCGCCAACTAGGAACCTGCACAACACAACCCAAGTACTTTGTCCCAACGAAACAGTGAGGTTGTCAATCTCACCGGCTTGCTGTAACAAAGGATTAAACGTATCGAGTGGAAGATGTTTGCAAAGAAAACAGTAAAACAAGTAGATTGTATGCTATGTAAAGAATAGGACCGGGGTCCACAGTTCACTAGAGGTGTCTCTCCCATAAGATAAAAGCATGTTGGGTGAACAAATTACAGTCGGGCAATTGACAAATAGAGAAAGGCATAACAATGCATATACATGACATGATAAATATAGTGAGATTTAATTGGGCATTACGACAAAGTACATAGACCGCCATCCAACTGCATCTATGCCTAAAAAGTCCACCTTCAGGTTATCATCCGAACCCCCTCCAGTATTAAGTTGCAAAGCAACAGACAATTGCATTAAGTATGGTGCGTAATGTAATCAACAACTACATCCTTAGACATAGCATCAATGTTTTATCCCTAGTGGCAACAGCACATCCACAACCTTAGAACTTTCTGTCACTGTCCCAGATTCAATGGAGGCATGAACCCACTATCGAGCATAAATACTCCCTCTTGGAGTTAAGAGTAAAAACTTGGCCAGAGCCTCTACTAATAACGGAGAGCATGCAAGATCATAAACAACACATGAACAATAGATTGATAATCACCATAATCATAGTACTCTCTATCCATCGGATCCCGACAAACACAACATATAGTATTACAGATAGATGATCTTGATCATGTTAGGCAGCTCACAAGATCCAACAATGAAGCACAACAAGGAGAAGACGACCATCTAGCTACTGCTATGGACCCATGGTCCAGGGGTGAACTACTCACTCATCACTCCGGAGGCGACCATGGCGGTGTAGAGTCCTCCGGGAGATGAATCCCCTCTCCCGCAGGGTGCCGATCTCCGAATCCCCCGAGATGGGATTCGCGGCGGCGGCGTCTCTGTAAGGTTTTCCGTATCGTGGCTCTCGGTACTGGGGGTTTCGCGACGGAAGCTTTAAGTAGGCGGAGGGTCAACGCGGGGGGCACACGAGGGGCCCAGGGGATAGGGCCGCGCGGCCAAGGGCCGGCCGCGCCGGCCACCCCCTGGCTGCCTCGTGGCCCCACTTCGTTAGGTCTTCGGTCTTCGGAAGCTTCGTGCAAAAATAGGACCCTGGGCGAAAGTTTCGTCCAATTCCGAGAATATTTCTTTACTAGGATTTCTGAAACCAAAAACAGCAGAAAAAAGCAACTGGCTCTTCGGCATCTTGTTAATAGGTTAGTTCCAGAAAATGCATAAATATGACATATAATGTGCATAAAACATGTAGGTATCATCAATAAAGTAGCATGGAACATAAGAAATTATCGATACGTTGGAGACGTATCAGCATCCCCAAGCTTAGTTCTGCTCGTCCCGAGCAGGTAAAACGATAACAAAGATAATTTCTGAAGTGACATGCCATCATAATCTTGATCATACTATTTGTAAACATATGTAATGAATGCAGCGATCAAAGCAAAGGTAATGACATGAGTAAACAACTGAATCATAAAGCAAAGACTTTTCATGAATAGTACTTCAAGACAAGCATCAATAAGTCTTGCATAAGAGTTAACTCATAAAGCAATAAATCAAAGTAAAGGTGTTGAAGCAACACATAGGAAGATTAAGTTTCAGCGGTTGCTTTCAACTTATAACATGTATATCTCATGGATATTGTCAACATAAAGTAATATAATAAGTGCAATATGCAAGTATGTAGGAATCAATGCACAGTTCACACAAGTGTTTGCTTCTTAAGGTGGAAGGAGATAGGTAAACTGACTCAACAATAAAAGTAAAAGAATGGTCCTTCAAAGAGGAAAGCATCGATTGCTGTATTTGTGCTAGAGCTTTTATTTTGAAAACATGAAACAATTTTGTCAACGGTAGTAATAAAGCATATGAGTTATGTAAATTATATCTTACAAGTTGCAAGCCTCACGCATAGTATACTAATAGTGCCCGCACCTCGTCCTACTTAACTTGGACTACCGGGTCTTCGCATGCCATGTTTCAACCAAGTGTCACAAAGGGGTACCTCCATGCCGCCTGTACAAAGGTCTAAGGAGAATGCTCGCATTTCGGATTTCTCGCTTTTGATTATTCTCAACTTAGACATCCATACCGGGACAACATGGACAACAGATAATGGACTCCTCTTAAATGCATAAGCATGTAGCAAAGTTATTATTCTCATATGAGATTGAGGATATATGTCCAAAACTGAAACTTCCACCATGGTTCATGGCTTTAGTTAGCGGCCCAATGTTCTTCTCTAACAATTTTGCATGCTCCAACCACTAAAATGATAGACCTTCAGACAAGACGGACATGCATAGCAACTCACATGATATTCAACAATGGTTGATGGCGTTCCCCAGAAGCATGGTTATCGCACAACAGGCAACTTAATAAAATATAAAGTGCATAAGTACATATTCAATACTACGATAGTTTTTAAGGCTATTTTGTCCCATGAGCTATATATTGCAAAGGTGAATGATGGAATTTTAAAGGTAGCACTCAAGCAATTTACTTTGGAATGGCGGAGAAATACCATGTAGTAGGTAGGTATGGTGGACACAAATGGCATAGTAGTTGGCTCAAGGATTTTGGATGCATGAGAAGTATTCCCTCTCGATACAAGGTTTAGGCTAGCAAGGTTATTTGAAGCAAACTCAAGGATGAACAAGTGCAGCAAAACTCACATAAAAGACATATTGTAAACATTATAAGACTCTACACTGTCTTCCTTGTTGTTCAAAACTCAATACTAGATATTATCTAGACCTTAGAGAAACCAAATATGCAAATCAGATTTTAGCAAGCTCTATGTATTTCTTCATTAATGGGTGCAAAGTATATGATGCAAGAGCTTAAACATGAGCACAACAATTGCAAAGTATCACATTATCCAAGACATTTTAGAATTACTACATGTAGCATTTTCCAATTCCAACCATATAACAATTTAACGAAGAAGAAACTTCGCCATGAACATTATGAGTAAAGCCTAAGGACACATGTGTCCATATGCAACAGCGGAGCGTGTCTCTCTCCCACAAAGTGAATGCTAGGATCCATCTTATTCAAACAAAAACAAAAACGAAAACAAACCGACGCTCCAAGTAAAGAATACAAGATGTGATTGAATAAAAATATAGTTTCAGGGGAGGAACCTGATGATGTTGTCGATGAAGAAGGGGATGCCTTGGGCATCCCCAAGCTTAGACGCTTGAGTCTTCTTAAAATATGCAGGGGTGAACCACGGGGGCATCCCCAAGCTTAGAGCTTTCACTCCTCTTGATCATAGTATATCATTCTCCTCTCTTGACCCTTGAAAACTTCCTTCACACCAAACTTCAAGCAAACTCATTAGAGGGTTAGTGCACAATTAATAATTCACACATTCAGAGGTGACACAATCATTATTTTCACTTCTGGACATTGCATAATGCTACTGGACATTAGTGGATCAAAGAAATAAATCCAACATAGCAAAAGAGGCAATGCGAAATAAAAGGCAGAATCTGTCAAAAACAGAACAGTCCGTAAAGACGAATTTAGAAATGGCACCAGACTTGCTCAAATGGAAAAACTCAAAACTAATGAAAGTTGCGTACATATCTGAGGATCACGCTCGTAAATTGGCAGATTTTTTCGAATTTTCTACAGAGAATTGTGCCCATATTCGTGACAGACAGCAATGCTGTTTCTGCGCAGCGATCCCAAATATAACATCAACTTTGACATAGAAACTTTACTTGGCACAAAAACATGATAAGGAGAGGTTGCTACAGTAGTAAACAACTTCCAAGACTCAACAAAACAAAAAATTGCTGTAGGTAAAAACATGGGTTGTCTCCCATAAGCGCTTTTCTTTAACGCCTTTCAGCTAGGCGCAGAAAGTGCAAATCAAGTAACATCGAGAGATGAAGCATCAACATCATAGCTTGTTCTAATAATAGAATCAAAAGGCAACTTCATTCTCTTTCTAGGGAAGTGTTCCATACCTTTCTTGAGAGGAAATTGATATTTAATATTACCTTCCCTCATATCAATAACAGCACCAACGGTTCGAAGAAAAGGTCTTCCCAACACAATTGGACAAGATGCATTGCATTCGATATCCAAGACAACAAAATCAACGGGGACAAGGTTATTGTTAACCGTAATATGCACATTATCAATCCTCCCCAAAGGTTTCTTTTTAACATTATCGGCAAGATTAACATCCAAATAACAATTCTTCAATGGTGGCAAGTCAAGCATATCATAAATCTTTTTAGGCATAACAGAAATACTTGCACCAAGATCACATAAAGCATTACATTCAAAGTCATTGAATTTCATTTTAATGATGGGCTCCCAACCATCCTCTAACTTTCTAGGAATAGAAGTTTCAAGTTTTAGTTTCTCTTCTCTAGCTTTTATGAGAGCATTTGTAATATGTTTTGTAAAGGCTAAATTTATAGCACTAGCATTAGGACTTTTAGCAAGTTTTTGTAAGAACTTTATAACTTCAGAGATGTGGCAATCATCAAAATCTAAATCATTATGAGCTACAGCAATGGGATCATTGTTCCCAAGGTTGGAAAAAATTTCAGCAGTTTTATCACAAGCAGTTTCAGCAGTTTTAGCAATTTCAGGCAGTTTTGTTCGCTTTGCACTAGGAGTAGAAACATTGCCAACACCAATTATTTTACCATTGATAGTAGGAGGTGCAGCAACATGTGATGAATTAGCATTACTAGTGGTGGTAATAGTCCAAACTTTAACTACATTATTCTCTTTAGCTAGTTTTTCATTTTCTTCTCTATCCCACCTAGCACGCAGTTCAGCCATTAATCTTATATTCTCATTAATTCTAACTTGGATGGCATTTGCTGTAGTAGTAATCTTATTATCAATATCATTATTAGGCATAACTTTCAACTTTAAAAGATTTACATCAGAGGCAAGTCTATCAACTCTAGAAGCAATAGTATCAATTTTATCAAGCTTTTCCTCAACAGATTTGTTAAAAGCAGTTTGTGTACTAATAAATTCTTTAAGCATGGCTTCAAGACCAGAGGGTACATTCCTATTATTGTTGTAAGAATTCCCATAAGAATTACCATAACCATTACCATTAGCAGAAGGATATGGCCTATAGTTATTACCAGAGTTGTTCCTATAAGCATTGTTGTTGAAATTATTATTTTTAATGAAATTCACATCAACATTTTCTTCTTGAGCAACCAATGAAGCTAAAGGAACATTATTTGGATCAACATTAGATCTACCATTCACAAGCATAGACATAATCACATCAATCTTATCACTCAAGGAAGAGGTTTCCTCAACAGAATTTACCTTCTTACCTTGTGGAGCTCTTTCCGTGTGCCATTCAGAGTAATTTATCATCATATCATCAAGAAGTTTTGTAGCTGCCCCCAATGTGATGGACATAAAGGTACCTCCAGCAGCTGAATCCAATAAATTCCGCGAAGAAAAATTTAGTCCTGCATAGAAGGTTTGGATAATCATCCAAGTAGTCAGTCCATGGGTTGGGCAATTCTTTACCAAAGTTTTCATTCTCTCCCAAGCTTGAGCAACATGTTCAGTATCTAATTGTTTAAAATTCATTATGCTACTTCTCAAAGAAATAATTTTAGCGGGAGGATAATATCTACCAATAAAAGCATCCTTGCATTTAGTCCATGAATCAATACTATTCTTAGGCAAAGATAGCAACCAATCTTTAGCTCTTCCTCTTAATGAGAAAGGAAACACTTTCAATTTAATAATATCACCATCTACATCTTTATACTTTTGCATTTCACAAAGTTCAACAAAATTATTGAGATGGGCAGCAGCATCATCAGAACTAGCACCAGAAAATTGTTCTCTCATAACCAAATTCAGTAAAGCAGGTTTAATTTCAAAGAATTCTGCTGTAGTAGCAGGTGGAGCAATAGGTGTGCATAGGAAATCATTATTATTTGCATTTGTGAAGTCACACAATTTAGTATTTTCATGGTTGGCCATTTTAGCAACGGTAAATAAAACAAACTAGATAAAGTAAATGCAAGTAACTAATTTTTTGTGTTTTTGATATAGAGAGCAAGACAGTAAATAAAGTAAAACTAGCAACTAATTTTTTTGTGTTTTGATTTAGTGCAGCAAACAAAGTAGTAAATAAAATAAAGCAAGACAAAAACAAAGTAAAGAGATTGAGAAGTGGAGACTCCCCTTGCAGCGTGTCTTGATCTCCCCGGCAACGGCGCCAGAAATTTAGCTTGATACGCGTGGATGCACACGTCCGTTGGGAACCCCAAGTGGAAGGTATGATGCGTATAGAAGCAAGTTTCCCTCAGTATGAAACCAAGGTTTAATCGAACCAGTAGGAGCCAAGAAGCACGTTGAAGGTTGATGGTCGCGAAATGTGATGCGGCGCAACACCAGGGATTCCGGCGCCAACTAGGAACCTGCACAACACAACCCAAGTACTTTGTCCCAACGAAACAGTGAGGTTGTCAATCTCACCGGCTTGCTGTAACAAAGGATTAAACGTATCGAGTGGAAGATGTTTGCAAAGAAAACAGTAAAACAAGTAGATTGTATGCTATGTAAAGAATAGGACCGGGGTCCACAGTTCACTAGAGGTGTCTCTCCCATAAGATAAAAGCATGTTGGGTGAACAAATTACAGTCGGGCAATTGACAAATAGAGAAAGGCATAACAATGCATATACATGACATGATAAATATAGTGAGATTTAATTGGGCATTACGACAAAGTACATAGACCGCCATCCAACTGCATCTATGCCTAAAAAGTCCACCTTCAGGTTATCATCCGAACCCCCTCCAGTATTAAGTTGCAAAGCAACAGACAATTGCATTAAGTATGGTGCGTAATGTAATCAACAACTACATCCTTAGACATAGCATCAATGTTTTATCCCTAGTGGCAACAGCACATCCACAACCTTAGAACTTTCTGTCACTGTCCCAGATTCAATGGAGGCATGAACCCACTATCGAGCATAAATACTCCCTCTTGGAGTTAAGAGTAAAAACTTGGCCAGAGCCTCTACTAATAACGGAGAGCATGCAAGATCATAAACAACACATGAACAATAGATTGATAATCACCATAATCATAGTACTCTCTATCCATCGGATCCCGACAAACACAACATATAGTATTACAGATAGATGATCTTGATCATGTTAGGCAGCTCACAAGATCCAACAATGAAGCACAACAAGGAGAAGACGACCATCTAGCTACTGCTATGGACCCATGGTCCAGGGGTGAACTACTCACTCATCACTCCGGAGGCGACCATGGCGGTGTAGAGTCCTCGGGAGATGAATCCCCTCTCGGGGGTGCCGGAGGCGATCTCCGAATCCCCGAGATGGGATTCGCGGCGGCGTCTCTAAGGTTTTCCGTATCGTGGCTCTCTTACTGGGGGTTTCGCGACGGAAGCTTTAAGTAGGCGGAGGGTCAACGCGGGGGGCCACACGAGGGCCCAGGGGATAGGGCCGCGCGGCCAAGGGCCTGGCCGCGCCACCCGGCTGCCTCATGGCCCCACTTCGTTAGGTCTTCGGTCTTCTGGAAGCTTCGTGCAAAAATAGGACCCTGGGCGAAAGTTTCGTCCAATTCCGAGAATATTTCTTTACTAGGATTTCTGAAACCAAAAACAGCAGAAAACACAACGGCTCTTCGGCATCTTGTTAATAGGTTAGTTCCAGAAAATGCATAAATATGACATATAATGTGCATAAAACATGTAGGTATCATCAATAAAGTAGCATGGAACATAAGAAATTATCGATACGTTGGAGACGTATCAGGGACCTGACGCATGGGAACCACACGTACGTAAGTGACAGACTTGTTGCTCTAATAACTCGGGTGATCATTATACTGTATTAGTACATAGTTTCCTATGGATCCTTCTTAGTCACTCCAAAATGAAGCTCTTTGAGAGGGTTTTTGAAATTTCCATGTTTGAAACCCAAAACAACTTCTCTTCATACTTGACTTCATAAGACAGAGTTTAGGGTTAGGGGTAGATACATGATTTGTCTGGTTTGAATACGTCTAGACCTTGTTTATCAACTTTAATGCTTACTATATGACATAAGAAGACTATGTGCTTTGGTTTTTCATTTTTCTGATTTTTTCTATTTTTGATGCCCATTTGAATCTTGGTCAGATCCTAGGTTTTACCAAGATTTAAACAAGTTTAAAACATGAAAATGAAAAGGGAAGCATTTATCCTTCTTAGTCACTCTAAATGAAGTTTTTGGGAGGTTTTTGAAATTTCCATGTTTGAAACCCAAAACCACTTCTCTTCATGCTTGACTTCATAAGACATAGTTTAGGGTTAGGGGTACATACATGATTTGTATGTTTTGAATATGTCTAGACCTTGTTTATCAACTTGAATGCTTACTATATGACATAAGAAAACTACGTATGTGCTTTGGTTTTTCATTTTTCTTTTTTTTTTGAATTTTCCGCCCATTTGAATCTCTGTCAAATCCTAGGTTTGACCAAGATTTAAACAAGTTTAACACGTGAAAACGAAAAGGTAAGCATGGATCCTTCTTAGTCACTCCAAAATGTACCAATTGATAGATGTGTTAACTTTGCTTCATGGAAAAAATAATGTCATGTAAATGAGTTAACTTGGATTTCCTACCCTTGAATCCATAGGAAACTTTGTTCTAATGCACTATAATAATCAACCGAGTTTTTACACCAACAGGTCTGTCACTTACGTGTGGTGCCCATGCGTGAGGTCCCACACTTCAGTGAGCACAAGTCACGTGCAATAGGTACGCAAACTCCCAGCCATTTTCTTTGTCAAGAGAAGACGCATCAGGATGCGTATTGGAAGTCTGTGGGTCCTTCAGGATCCTTCGGTTGTCCCTCTCACAAAAAAAACAAATCTCTCTCATTCTCGGCCTCGCTCGACTCGCTCGCTCGCTCGCTCGCACCTCCTGCTCACAGACAAACCCTGCACAAAAGTCAACATCATCACCCGAAAAAGGGGAGACACCATAATGCTCTCCCTCCTTCTTCTCTCCTTCCGAGTGATCCCTCTTCCTCCGAGTTTCACTCGACGGGCAAACACATATGTGCTGCATAGTAATAATAAAAAGGTACTACAGAAAATTCGACCTACGAATCTATAATTAAATATACTAGGTTAAACTAGGGTTTTGCCCAGTACTACAGATCAAGGTTCAAAAAAATCCAACTACGGGGTTCGAACAACCCCATTTCTAATCAAAGAATTTTTTCGACGTCATCCAAATGACCTCAAACTATAGCATGGGCGGATCCAGACTATAGCCAAGGGGGGCAGCCGCCCCCACTCAATTTTCTGAAACCTTGTACTTAGAAATATGTTAAGCTAAAGCTGGTTTGCCCGCACTTAGAAATGATATTTGCATCACTTACCATATGTTTGCCCATTTGAATCTTGTCAAATCCTAGATTTGACCAAGATAATTTAAACAAGTTTAAAACATGAAAATGAAAAGGGAAGCTTGTATCCTTCTTAGTCACTCTAAAATGAAGTTTGGGGAGGTTTTTGAAATTTCCATGCTTGAAACCAAAAACCACTTCTCTTCATGCTTGACTTCATAAGACAAAGTTTAGGGTTAGGGGTAGATACATGATTTTTCTGGTTTGAATATATGTCTAGACCTTATTTATCAACTTAATTGAATGCTTACTATATAACATAAGAAGACCTTGTTTTTTTTATTTTGTTTTTTAATTTTTATACGGATTTGAATCTTGGTCAAATCCTTGGTTTCACCAAGATTTGAATAAGTTTAAAACATGAATATGAAAAAGTAAGCATGCATGTATGCTTCATAATTAATCACTTCAAAATGAAGCTCTTGGGAAGGTTTTTGAAATTTCCATGTTTGAAACCAAAAAACCACATATCATCATGCTTGACTTCATGAGACAGAGTTTAGGTTAGGGGGTAGGTACATGATTTCTCTGGTTTGGATATGTCTAGAGACCTTGTTTATCAACTTAATTGAATGCTTACAATATAACATAAGAAGACTATGTGCCTTGGTTTTTCATTTTTTGTTTTTTTAAATTATGCCCATTTGAATCTTTGTCAAATCCTAGGTTTGACCATGATTTAAACAAGTTTAAAACATGAATATGAAAAAGTAAGCATGTATCCTTCGTAGTCACTCCAAAATGAAGCTCGATCTTGAGAGGGTTTTTGAAATTTCCATGTTTGAAACCAAAAAACCACATACCTATCTTCATGCTTGACTTCATAAGACAGAGTTAATTAGGGGTTAGGGGTAGCTTGATACATGATATTTCTGGTTTGAATATGTCTAGACCTTATTTATCAACTTAATTGAATGCTTACTATATGACATAAGAAGACCTTGGTTTTCATTTTTTATACCCATTTGAATCTTGGTCAAATCATAGGTTTGACCAAGATTTGAACAAGTTTAAAACATGAATATGAAAAAGTAAGCACGTACGTATGCTTCTTAGTCACTCCAAAATGAAGCTCTTGGGAGGGTTTTTGAAATTTCCATGCTTGAAACCAAAAACCACTTCTCTTCATGCATGCTTGACTTCATAAGACAGAGTTTAGGGTTAGGGGTAGATACCTAATTTTCTGGTTTGAATATGTGTAGACCTTGTTTATCAAAATAATTGAATGCTTACTATATAACATAAGAAGACCTTGTTTTTTTTGAATTTTTATACCCATTTGAATCTTGGTCAAATCCTTGGTTCCACCAAGATTTGAATAAGTTAAAAACATGAATATGAGAAAGTAAGCATGTATGCTTCTTAGTCACTTCAAAATGAAGCTATTGGGAGGGTTTTTGAATTTCCATGTTCGAAACTAAAAACCACATATCTTCATGCATGCATGCTTGACTTCATGAAACAGAGTTTAGGGTTAAGGGTAGATACATGCATGATTTTTCTTGTTTGAATATGTCTAGACCTTGTTTATCAACTTAATTGAATGCCTACTATATAACATAAGAAGACCTTTTTTTTAATTTTTATACCCATTTGAATCTTGGTCAAATCCTAGGTTTCACCAAGATTTGAATAAGTTTAAAACATGAATATGAAAAGGTAAGCATGCATGTATGCTTCTTAATTAATCGCTTCGAAATGAAGCTCTTGAGAGGGTTTTTGAAATTTCCATGTTTGAAACAAAAAAAACCACGTACTTCTCTTCATGCTTAACTTCATAAGACAGAGTTTGGGGATAGGGGTAGCTTGATACATGATTTTTCTGGTTTGAATATGTCTAGACCTTGTTTATCAACTTAATTGAATGCTTACTAGATGACATATATAAGATGACTATGTGCATTGGTTTTTCATTTTATTGTTTTTTTTGAATTTTTATGCCCATTTGAATCTTGGTCAAATCCTAGGTTTGACCATGATTTAAACAATTTAAAACATGAATATGAAAAATTAAGCATGTATCCTTCGTAGTCACTCCAAAATGAAGCTCGATCTTGAGAGGGTTTTTGAAATTTCCATGATTGAAACCAAAAACCACTTCTCTTCATGCTTGAATTCATAAGTCAGGGTTTAGGGATATATAGGGGGTAGATACATGATTTTTCTGGTTTGAATATGTCTAGAGCTTGTTTTTCAACTTGAATGCTTACTATATGACATACGAAGACTGTTTGCTAACGGAGGGATTAAGCACTCTAGCTATGAAAAGTACCAAACGATGCATACCAAAATGATTTTTTAGAGGAATACTAGTTCGGATTATATAATTTTATATTAGCAGGCCAAAATCGAACCCCGTAGTTGGATTTTCAGAAATTGATCCGTAGTACTGGGCAAAACCCTAGTTTAGCTTATTTAATAATAGATTCGTAGGTCGATTTTTTTACGTTATTATTATTATTACTAGGCAGCACATGTGTTTGCCCGTCCAGTGAAACTCTTTCATTTCATTTTTCTTTTCCGCAAGGTCGGGAGTCGGAGGAAGAGGGATCACACGGGAGGAGACGAAGGGAGAGCAGTCACGGGGCCCCACTTATTTATGGTGTCTATCCTTTTTCTGGTGATGTTGACTGTTGTGCAGGGTTGTCAGTGCGCAGGGGGGTGCGAGCGAGCGAGAAAGGCCGAGAATGAGAGAGATGTTTTTTTAGAGGGACAACCGAACGATCCTGAAGGACCCAGATTTCCAATACGCATCAGAGCGCAGTTTACAGCAGGACACAAAATAAACAGGAAATTACGTCTAAATCCCTAAGATTTACATGGTAGACCCCATGCTGAAAGCAAGAAATGCGATCGGGTCCTTAATAGGCACCGTCCGGATTGATCCTCGTCGGAGCCGGGGACGAACCACTTGGCGCGACCAAATCGCCATGGCTACAGAGCCTGCACACCATGGCCTACGAGCTGAGCTAGAAACGACCTGCCAAAACCGGCAGCCAACGGAGGTGGATAATTGGAGAGAGAGAGAGAGAGAGAGTGTGTGTGTGTGTTGATGCCTCTCTCTTGACAAAGAAGATGGCTGGGAGTTTGCTTACCTAGCGTACGTGACTTGTGCTCACTGAAGTGTGGGACCTCACGCATGGGAACCACACGTAAGTGACAGACTTGTTGCTCTAATAACTCGGGTGATCATTATACTGTATTAGTACATAGTTTCCTATGGATCCTTCTTAGTCACTCCAAAATGAAGCTCTTTGGGAGGGTTTTTGAAATTTCCATGTTTGAAACCAAAAATAAGAAGACTATGTGCCTTGATTTTTCATTTTTTAAAATTTTGCCCATTTGAATCTTGGTCAAATCCTAGGTTTGACCATGATTTAAACAAGTTTAAAACATGAATATGAAAAATTAAGCATGTATCCTTCATAGTCACTCCAAAATGAAGCTCTTGAGAGGGTTTTTGAAATTTCCATGTTTGAAACCAAAAAAACCGCGTACTTCTCTTCATGCTTGACTTCATAAGAGAGAGTTTGGGGATAGGGGTAGCTTGATACATGAATTTTCTGGTTTGAATATGTCTAGACCTTGTTTATCAACTTAATTGAATGCTTACTAGATGACATAAGATGACTATGTGCATTGGTTTTTCATTTTATTGTTTTTTTTTTTGAATTTTTATGCCCATTTGAATCTTGGTCAAATCCTAGGTTTGACCATGATTTAAACAAGTTTAAAACATGAATATGAAAAATTAAGCATCTATCCTTCTTAGTCACTCCAATATGTAGCTCTTGGGAGGGTTTTTGAAATTTCCATGCTTGAAACCAAAAACCACTTCTCTTCATGCATGCTTGACTTCTTCATATAAGACAGAGTTTAGGGTTAGGGGGTAGATACATGATTTTCCTGGTTTGAATATGTGTAGACCTTGTTTATCAAATTAATT
Organism: Lolium multiflorum; assembly: GCA_030979885.1. Classification (NCBI taxonomy): domain Eukaryota; kingdom Viridiplantae; phylum Streptophyta; class Magnoliopsida; order Poales; family Poaceae; genus Lolium; species Lolium multiflorum. Next base: position 158,825,469 of record CM061750.1, read on the forward strand.
GAATGCTTACTATATAACATATAAGAAGACCTTTTTTTTGAACTTTTATACCCATTTGAATCTTGGTCAAATCCTTGGTTCCACCAAGATTTGAATAAGTTAAAAACATGAATATGAAAAAGTAAGCATGTATGCTTCTTAGTCACTTCAAAAATGAAGCTCTTGGGAGGGTTTTTGAATTTCCATGTTCGAAACCAAAAACCACAAATCTTCATGCTTACTTCATGAAACATAGTTTATATTAGGGTTAGGGGTAGATACATGCTTGATTTTTCTTGTTTGAATATGTCTAGACCTTGTTTATCAACTTAATTGAATGCCTACTATATAACATATATAAGAAGACCTTTTTTGTTTTTTTTAATTTTTATACCCATTTGAATCTTGGTCAAATCCTAGGTTTCACCAAGATTTGAATAAGTTTAAAACATGAATATGAAAAAGTAAGCATGCATGTATGCTTCTTAATTAATCACTTCGAAATGAAGCTCTTGGGAGGGTTTTTGAAATTTCCATGTTTGAAACCAAAAACCACATATCTTCATGCATGTGCTTGACTTCATGAGACAGAGTTTAGTGTTAGGGGGTAGATACATGATTTCTCTCGTTTGAATATGTCTAGACCTTGTTTATCAACTTAATTGAATGCTTACTATATGACATAAGAAGACTATGTGCCTTGATTTTTTTTAAAATTTTGTCCATTTGAATCTTGGCCAAATCCTAGGTTTGACCATGATTTAAACAAGTTTAAAACATGAATATATATGAAAAATTAAGCATGTATCATTCGTAGTCACTCCAAAATGAAGCTCTTGAGAGGGTTTTTGAAATTTCCATGTTTGAAACCAAATAACCACGTACTTCTCTTCATGCTTGACTTCATAAGACAGAGTTTGGGGTTAGGGTTAGCTTGATACATGAATTTTCTGGTTTGAATATGTCTAGACATTGTTTATCAACTTAATTGAATGCTTACTAGATGACATAAGATGACTATGTGCATTGGTTTTTCATTTTTTTTGAATTTTTATGCCCATTTGAATCTTGGTCAAATTCTAGGTTTGACCATGATTTAATCAAGTTTAAAACATGAATATGAAAAATTAAGCATCTATCCTTCTTAGTCACTCCAATATGTAGCTCTTGGGAGGGTTTTTGAAATTTCCATGCTTGAAAACCAAAAACCACTTTTCTTCATGCATGCTTGACTTCATAAGACATAGTTTAGGGTTAGGGGTAGATACATGATTTTCCTACTAGTTTGAATATGTCTAGACCTTGTTTATCAATTTAATTGAATGCTTACTATATGACATGAGCAGACCTTGCTTTTAATTTTTTTATACCCATTTGAATCTTCGTCAAATCGTAGGTTTGTTGACCAAGATTTGAACAAGTTTAAAACATGAATATGAAAAAGTAAGCATGTATGCGTCTTAACTAGTCACTCCAAAATGAAGCTCTTGGGAGGGTTTTTGAAATTTCCATGTTTGAAACCAAAAACCACTTCTTCTCTTCATGCTTGACTTCATAAGTCAGGGTTAATTTAGGGATATATAGGGGGTAGATACATGATTTTTCTGGTTTGATATGTCTAGACCTTGTTTATCAACTTAATTGAATGCTTACTATATGACATAAGAAGACTACGTGACTTGTGCTCACTGAAGTGTGGGACCTCACGCATGGGAACCACACGTAAGTGACAAACTTGTTGCTCTAATAACTCGGGTGATCATTATACTGTATTAGTACATAGTTTCCTATGGATCCTTCTTAGTCACTCCAAAATGAAGCTCTTTGAGAGGGTTTTTGAAATTTCCATGTTTGAAACCCAAAACAACTTCTCTTCATGCTTGACTTCATAAGACAGAGTTTAGGGTTAGGGGTAGATACATGATTTGTCTGGTTTGAATACGTCTAGACCTTGTTTATCAACTTTAATGCTTACTATATGACATAAGAAGACTATGTGCTTTGGTTTTTCATTTTTCTGATTTTTTCTATTTTTGATGCCCATTTGAATCTTGGTCAGATCCTAGGTTTTACCAAGATTTAAACAAGTTTAAAACATGAAAATGAAAAGGGAAGCATTTATCCTTCTTAGTCACTCTAAATGAAGTTTTTGGGAGGTTTTTGAAATTTCCATGTTTGAAACCCAAAACCACTTCTCTTCATGCTTGACTTCATAAGACATAGTTTAGGGTTAGGGGTACATACATGATTTGTATGTTTTGAATATGTCTAGACCTTGTTTATCAACTTGAATGCTTACTATATGACATAAGAAAACTACGTATGTGCTTTGGTTTTTCATTTTTCTGTTTTTTTTTGAATTTTCCGCCCATTTGAATCTCTGTCAAATCCTAGGTTTGACCAAGATTTAAACAAGTTTAACACGTGAAAACGAAAAGGTAAGCATGGATCCTTCTTAGTCACTCCAAAATGTACCAATTGATAGATGTGTTAACTTTGCTTCATGGAAAAAATAATGTCATGTAAATGAGTTAACTTGGATTTCCTACCCTTGAATCCATAGGAAACTTTGTTCTAATGCACTATAATAATCAACCGAGTTTTTACACCAACAGGTCTGTCACTTACGTGTGGTGCCCATGCGTGAGGTCCCACACTTCAGTGAGCACAAGTCACGTGCAATAGGTACGCAAACTCCCAGCCATTTTCTTTGTCAAGAGAAGACGCATCAGGATGCGTATTGGAAGTCTGTGGGTCCTTCTGGATCCTTCGGTTGTCCCTCTCACAAAAAAACAAATCTCTCTCATTCTCGGCCTCGCTCGACTCGCTCGCTCGCACCTCCTGCTCACTGACAAACCCTGCACAAAAGTCAACATCATCACCCGAAAAAGGGGAGACACCATAATGCTCTCCCTCCTTCTTCTCTCCTTCCGAGTGATCCCTCTTCCTCCGAGTTTCACTCGACGGGCAAACACATATGTGCTGCATAGTAATAATAAAAAGGTACTACAGAAAATTCGACCTACGAATCTATAATTAAATATACTAGGTTAAACTAGGGTTTTGCCCAGTACTACAGATCAAGGTTCAAAAAATCCAACTACGGGGTTCGAACAACCCCATTTCTAATCAAAGAATTTTTTCGACGTCATCCAAATGACCTCAAACTATAGCATGGGCGGATCCAGACTATAGCCAAGGGGGGCAGCCGCCCCCACTCAATTTTCTGAAACCTTGTACTTAGAAATATGTTAAGCTAAAGCTGGTTTGCCCGCACTTAGAAATGATATTTGCATCACTTACCATATGTTTGCCCATTTGAATCTTGTCAAATCCTAGATTTGACCAAGATAATTTAAACAAGTTTAAAACATGAAAATGAAAAGGGAAGCTTGTATCCTTCTTAGTCACTCTAAAATGAAGTTTGGGGAGGTTTTTGAAATTTCCATGCTTGAAACCAAAAACCACTTCTCTTCATGCTTGACTTCATAAGACAAAGTTTAGGGTTAGGGGTAGATACATGATTTTTCTGGTTTGAATATATGTCTAGACCTTATTTATCAACTTAATTGAATGCTTACTATATAACATAAGAAGACCTTGTTTTTTTTATTTTGTTTTTTAATTTTTATACGGATTTGAATCTTGGTCAAATCCTTGGTTTCACCAAGATTTGAATAAGTTTAAAACATGAATATGAAAAAGTAAGCATGCATGTATGCTTCATAATTAATCACTTCAAAATGAAGCTCTTGGGAAGGTTTTTGAAATTTCCATGTTTGAAACCAAAAAACCACATATCATCATGCTTGACTTCATGAGACAGAGTTTAGGTTAGGGGGTAGGTACATGATTTCTCTGGTTTGGATATGTCTAGAGACCTTGTTTATCAACTTAATTGAATGCTTACAATATAACATAAGAAGACTATGTGCCTTGGTTTTTCATTTTTTGTTTTTTTAAATTATGCCCATTTGAATCTTTGTCAAATCCTAGGTTTGACCATGATTTAAACAAGTTTAAAACATGAATATGAAAAAGTAAGCATGTATCCTTCGTAGTCACTCCAAAATGAAGCTCGATCTTGAGAGGGTTTTTGAAATTTCCATGTTTGAAACCAAAAAACCACATACCTATCTTCATGCTTGACTTCATAAGACAGAGTTAATTAGGGGTTAGGGGTAGCTTGATACATGATATTTCTGGTTTGAATATGTCTAGACCTTATTTATCAACTTAATTGAATGCTTACTATATGACATAAGAAGACCTTGGTTTTCATTTTTTATACCCATTTGAATCTTGGTCAAATCATAGGTTTGACCAAGATTTGAACAAGTTTAAAACATGAATATGAAAAAGTAAGCACGTACGTATGCTTCTTAGTCACTCCAAAATGAAGCTCTTGGGAGGGTTTTTGAAATTTCCATTCTTGAAACCAAAAACCACTTCTCTTCATGCATGCTTGACTTCATAAGACAGAGTTTAGGGTTAGGGGTAGATACCTAATTTTCTGGTTTGAATATGTGTAGACCTTGTTTATCAAAATAATTGAATGCTTACTATATAACATAAGAAGACCTTGTTTTTTTTGAATTTTTATACCCATTTGAATCTTGGTCAAATCCTTGGTTCCACCAAGATTTGAATTAATAAGTTAAAAACATGAATATGAGAAAGTAAGCATGTATGCTTCTTAGTCACTTCAAAATGAAGCTATTGGGAGGGTTTTTGAATTTCCATGTTCGAAACTAAAAACCACATATCTTCATGCATGCATGCTTGACTTCATGAAACAGAGTTTAGGGTTAAGGGTAGATACATGCATGATTTTTCTTGTTTGAATATGTCTAGACCTTGTTTATCAACTTAATTGAATGCCTACTATATAACATAAGAAGACCTTTTTTGTTTTTTTTTAATTTTATACCCATTTGAATCTTGGTCAAATCCTAGGTTTCACCAAGATTTGAATAAGTTTAAAACATGAATATGAAAAGGTAAGCATGCATGTATGCTTCTTAATTAATCGCTTCGAAATGAAGCTCTTGAGAGGGTTTTTGAAATTTCCATGTTTGAAACAAAAAAACCACGTACTTCTCTTCATGCTTGACTTCATAAGACAGAGTTTGGGGATAGGGGTAGCTTGATACATGATTTTTCTGGTTTGAATATGTCTAGACCTTGTTTATCAACTTAATTGAATGCTTACTAGATGACATAAGATGACTATGTGCATTGGTTTTTCATTTTATTGTTTTTTTTGAATTTTTATGCCCATTTGAATCTTGGTCAAATCCTAGGTTTGACCATGATTTAAACAATTTAAAACATGAATATGAAAAATTAAGCATGTATCCTTCGTAGTCACTCCAAAATGAAGCTCGATCTTGAGAGGGTTTTTGAAATTTCCATGTTTGAAACCAAAAAACCACGTACTTCTCTTCATGCTAGACTTCATAAGACAAAGTTTGGGGTTAGGGGTAGCTTGATACATAAACTTTCTGGTTTGAGTATGTCTAGACATTGTTTATCAACTTAATTGAATGCTTACTAGATGACATAAGAGTTTTTGAAATTTCCATGCTTGAAAACCAAAAACCACTTCTCTTCATGCATGCTTGACTTCATAAGATAGAGTTTGGGGTTAGGGGGTAGATACATGATTTTCCTGCTAGTTTGAATATGTCTAGACCTTGTTTATTAATTTAATTGAATGCTCACTATATGACATGAGCAGACCTTGGTTTTAATTTTTTTATACCCATTTGATTCTTCGTCAAATCCTAGGTTTGTTGACCAAGATTTGAACAAGTTTAAAACATTAATATGAAAAGGTAAGCATGTATGCTTCTTAATTAGTCACTCCAAAATGAAGCTCTTGGGAGGGTTTTTGAAATTTCCATGATTGAAACCAAAAACCACTTCTCTTCATGCTTGAATTCATAAGTCAGGGTTTAGGGATATATAGGGGGTAGATACATGATTTTTCTGGTTTGAATATGTCTAGAGCTTGTTTTTCAACTTGAATGCTTACTATATGACATACGAAGACTGTTTGCTAACGGAGGGATTAAGCACTCTAGCTATGAAAAGTACCAAACGATGCATACCAAAATGATTTTTTAGAGGAATACTAGTTCGGATTATATAATTTTATATTAGCAGGCCAAAATCGAACCCCGTAGTTGGATTTTCAGAAATTGATCCGTAGTACTGGGCAAAACCCTAGTTTAGCTTATTTAATAATAGATTCGTAGGTCGATTTTTTTACGTTATTATTATTATTACTAGGCAGCACATGTGTTTGCCCGTCCAGTGAAACTCTTTCATTTCATTTTTCTTTTCCGCAAGGTCGGGAGTCGGAGGAAGAGGGATCACACGGGAGGAGACGAAGGGAGAGCAGTCACGGGGCCCCACTTATTTATGGTGTCTATCCTTTTTCTGGTGATGTTGACTGTTGTGCAGGGTTGTCAGTGCGCAGGGGGGTGCGAGCGAGCGAGAAAGGCCGAGAATGAGAGAGATGTTTTTTTAGAGGGACAACCGAACGATCCTGAAGGACCCAGATTTCCAATACGCATCAGAGCGCAGTTTACAGCAGGACACAAAATAAACAGGAAATTACGTCTAAATCCCTAAGATTTACATGGTAGACCCCATGCTGAAAGCAAGAAATGCGATCGGGTCCTTAATAGGCACCGTCCGGATTGATCCTCGTCGGAGCCGGGGACGAACCACTTGGCGCGACCAAATCGCCATGGCTACAGAGCCTGCACACCATGGCCTACGAGCTGAGCTAGAAACGACCTGCCAAAACCGGCAGCCAACGGAGGTGGATAATTGGAGAGAGAGAGAGAGAGAGAGAGAGAGTGTGTGTGTGTGTTGATGCCTCTCTCTTGACAAAGAAGATGGCTGGGAGTTTGCTTACCTAGCGTACGTGACTTGTGCTCACTGAAGTGTGGGACCTCACGCATGGGAACCACACGTAAGTGACAGACTTGTTGCTCTAATAACTCGGGTGATCATTATACTGTATTAGTACATAGTTTCCTATGGATCCTTCTTAGTCACTCCAAAATGAAGCTCTTTGGGAGGGTTTTTGAAATTTCCATGTTTGAAACCAAAAATAAGAAGACTATGTGCCTTGATTTTTCATTTTTTTAAATTTTGCCCATTTGAATCTTGGTCAAATCCTAGGTTTGACCATGATTTAAACAAGTTTAAAACATGAATATGAAAAATTAAGCATGTATCCTTCATAGTCACTCCAAAATGAAGCTCTTGAGAGGGTTTTTGAAATTTCCATGTTTGAAACCAAAAAACCGCGTACTTCTCTTCATGCTTGACTTCATAAGAGAGAGTTTGGGGATAGGGGTAGCTTGATACATGAATTTTCTGGTTTGAATATGTCTAGACCTTGTTTATCAACTTAATTGAATGCTTACTAGATGACATAAGATGACTATGTGCATTGGTTTTTCATTTTATTGTTTTTTTGAATTTTTATGCCCATTTGAATCTTGGTCAAATCCTAGGTTTGACCATGATTTAAACAAGTTTAAAACATGAATATGAAAAATTAAGCATCTATCCTTCTTAGTCACTCCAATATGTAGCTCTTGGGAGGGTTTTTGAAATTTCCATGCTTGAAACCAAAAACCACTTCTCTTCATGCATGCTTGACTTCATAAGACAGAGTTTAGGGTTAGGGGGTAGATACATGATTTTCCTGGTTTGAATATGTGTAGACCTTGTTTATCAAATTAATTGAATGCTTACTATATAACATATAAGAAGACCTTGTTTTTTTTGAACTTTTATACCCATTTGAATCTTGGTCAAATCCTTGGTTCCACCAAGATTTGAATAAGTTAAAAACATGAATATGAAAAAGTAAGCATGTATGCTTCTTAGTCACTTCAAAAATGAAGCTCTTGGGAGGGTTTTTGAATTTCCATGTTCGAAACCAAAAACCACAAATCTTCATGCTTACTTCATGAAACATAGTTTATATTAGGGTTAGGGGTAGATACATGCTTGATTTTTCTTGTTTGAATATGTCTAGACCTTGTTTATCAACTTAATTGAATGCCTACTATATAACATATATAAGAAGACCTTTTTTGTTTTTTTTTAATTTTTATACCCATTTGAATCTTGGTCAAATCCTAGGTTTCACCAAGATTTGAATAAGTTTAAAACATGAATATGAAAAAGTAAGCATGCATGTATGCTTCTTAATTAATCACTTCGAAATGAAGCTCTTGGGAGGGTTTTTGAAATTTCCATGTTTGAAACCAAAAACCACATATCTTCATGCATGCGCTTGACTTCATGAGACAGAGTTTAGTGTTAGGGGGTAGATACATGATTTCTCTCGTTTGAATATGTCTAGACCTTGTTTATCAACTTAATTGAATGCTTACTATATGACATAAGAAGACTATGTGCCTTGATTTTTTTTAAAATTTTGTCCATTTGAATCTTGGCCAAATCCTAGGTTTGACCATGATTTAAACAAGTTTAAAACATGAATATATATGAAAAATTAAGCATGTATCATTCGTAGTCACTCCAAAATGAAGCTCTTGAGAGGGTTTTTGAAATTTCCATGTTTGAAACCAAATAACCACGTACTTCTCTTCATGCTTGACTTCATAAGACAGAGTTTGGGGTTAGGGTTAGCTTGATACATGAATTTTCTGGTTTGAATATGTCTAGACATTGTTTATCAACTTAATTGAATGCTTACTAGATGAGACATAAGATGACTATGTGCATTGGTTTTTCATTTTTTTTGAATTTTTATGCCCATTTGAATCTTGGTCAAATTCTAGGTTTGACCATGATTTAATCAAGTTTAAAACATGAATATGAAAAATTAAGCATCTATCCTTCTTAGTCACTCCAATATGTAGCTCTTGGGAGGGTTTTTGAAATTTCCATGCTTGAAAACCAAAAACCACTTTTCTTCATGCATGCTTGACTTCATAAGACATAGTTTAGGGTTAGGGGGTAGATACATGATTTTCCTACTAGTTTGAATATGTCTAGACCTTGTTTATCAATTTAATTGAATGCTTAATATATGACATGAGCAGACCTTGCTTTTAATTTTTTTATACCCATTTGAATCTTCGTCAAATCGTAGGTTTGTTGACCAAGATTTGAACAAGTTTAAAACATGAATATGAAAAAGTAAGCATGTATGCGTCTTAACTAGTCACTCCAAAATGAAGCTCTTGGGAGGGTTTTTGAAATTTCCATGTTTGAAACCAAAAACCACTTCTTCTCTTCATGCTTGACTTCATAAGTCAGGGTTAATTTAGGGATATATAGGGGGTAGATACATGATTTTTCTGGTTTGATATGTCTAGACCTTGTTTATCAACTTAATTGAATGCTTACTATATGACATAAGAAGACTACGTGACTTGTGCTCACTGAAGTGTGGGACCTCACGCATGGGAACCACACGTAAGTGACAAACTTGTTGCTCTAATAACTCGGGTGATCATTATACTGTATTAGTACATAGTTTCCTATGGATCCTTCTTAGTCACTCCAAAATGAAGCTCTTTGAGAGGGTTTTTGAAATTTCCATGTTTGAAACCCAAAACAACTTCTCTTCATGCTTGACTTCATAAGACAGAGTTTAGGGTTAGGGGTAGATACATGATTTGTCTGGTTTGAATACGTCTAGACCTTGTTTATCAACTTTAATGCTTACTATATGACATAAGAAGACTATGTGCTTTGGTTTTTCATTTTTCTGATTTTTTCTATTTTTGATGCCCATTTGAATCTTGGTCAGATCCTAGGTTTTACCAAGATTTAAACAAGTTTAAAACATGAAAATGAAAAGGGAAGCATTTATCCTTGTTAGTCACTCTAAATGAAGTTTTTGGGAGGTTTTTGAAATTTCCATGTTTGAAACCCAAAACCACTTCTCTTCATGCTTGACTTCATAAGACATAGTTTAGGGTTAGGGGTACATACATGATTTGTATGTTTTGAATATGTCTAGACCTTGTTTATCAACTTGAATGCTTACTATATGACATAAGAAAACTACGTATGTGCTTTGGTTTTTCATTTTTCTGTTTTTTTTGAATTTTCCGCCCATTTGAATCTCTGTCAAATCCTAGGTTTGACCAAGATTTAAACAAGTTTAACACGTGAAAACGAAAAGGTAAGCATGGATCCTTCTTAGTCACTCCAAAATGTACCAATTGATAGATGTGTTAACTTTGCTTCATGGAAAAAATAATATCATGTAAATGAGTTAACTTGGATTTCCTACCCTTGAATCCATAGGAAACTTTGTTCTAATGCACTATAATAATCAACCGAGTTTTTACACCAACAGGTCTGTCACTTACGTGTGGTGCCCATGCGTGAGGTCCCACACTTCAGTGAGCACAAGTCACGTGCAATAGGTACGCAAACTCCCAGCCATTTTCTTTGTCAAGAGAAGACGCATCAGGATGCGTATTGGAAGTCTGTGGGTCCTTCTGGATCCTTTGGTTGTCCCTCTCACAAAAAAAAACAAATCTCTCTCATTCTCGGCCTCGCTCGACTCGCTCGCTCGCTCGCTCGCTCGCACCTCCTGCTCACTGACAAACCCTGCACAAAAGTCAACATCATCACCCGAAAAAGGGGAGACACCATAATGCTCTCCCTCCTTCTTCTCTCCTTCCGAGTGATCCCTCTTCCTCCGAGTTTCACTCGACGGGCAAACACATATGTGCTGCATAGTAGAGTAATAATAAAAAGGTACGTAGAAAAATCGACCTACCAATCTATAATTAAATAGGTTAAACTAGGGTTTTGCCCAGTACTACAGATCAAGGTTCAAAAAAATCCAACTACGGGGTTCGAACAACCCCATTTCTAATCAAAGAATTTTTTCGACGTCATCCAAATGACCTCAAACTATAGCATGGGCGGATCCAGACTATAGCCAAGGGGGGCAGCCGCCCCCACTCAATTTTCTGAAACCTTGTACTTAGAAATATGTTAAGCTAAAGCTGGTTTGCCCGCACTTAGAAATGATATTTGCATCACTTATCATATGTTTGCCCATTTGAATCTTGTCAAATCCTAGATTTGACCAAGATAATTTAAACAAGTTTAAAACATGAAAATGAAAAGGGAAGCTTGTATCCTTCTTAGTCACTCTAAAATGAAGTTTGGGGAGGTTTTTGAAATTTCCATGCTTGAAACCAAAAACCACTTCTCTTCATGCTTGACTTCATAAGATAAAGTTTAGGGTTAGGGGGTAGATACATGATTTTTCTGGTTTGAATATGTCTAGACCTTGTTATCAACTTAATTGAATGCTTACTATATATATGCCATAAGAAGATCGACTATGTGCATTGGTTTTTCATTTTATTGTTTTTTTTAATTTTATGCCCATTTGAATCTTGGTCAAATCCTAAGTTTGACCATGATTTAAACAAGTTGAAAACATGAATATGAAAAATTAAGCATATGTCCTTCTTAGTCACTCCAAAATGAAGCTCTTGGGAGGGTTTTTGAAATTTCCATGTTTGAAACCAAAAACCACATATCTTCATGCTTGACTTCATGAGACAGAGTTTAGGGTTAGGGGTAGATACATGATTTCTCTGGTTTGAATATGTCTAGACCTTGTTTATCAACTTAATTGAATGCTTACTATGTGACATAAGAAGACTATGTGCCTTGATTTTCCATTTTTTTAAATTATGCCCATTTGAATCTTGGCCAAATCCTAGGTTTGACCATGATTTAAACAAGTTGAAAACATGAATATAAAAAGTTAAGCATATATCCTTCTTAGTCACTCCAAAATGAAGCTCTTGGGAGGGTTTTTGAAATTTCCATGTTTGAAACCAAAAACCACATATCTTCATGCTTGACTTCATGAGATAGAGTTTAGGGTTAGGGGTAGATACATGATTTCTCTGGTTTGAATATATCTCTAGACCTTGTTTATCAACTTAATTGAATGCTTACTATGTGACATAAGAAGACTATGTTTGGCTATCTCTAGATCTTTTAATTTGATCAAATACGGTCTATGCACATGCATGGTTGTTTGGCTGTTTCAGTGTCCCTAGAGGCATACATATATACTGTTATTTAGCAATCTTTATTACAGTACAAAGGTCTTAACCTCATGGTTCACAGAAAGTATAAACGTAGATCAACCATCTAAACATAGAAGACATTCTAGTGTATGATTCTTACATATACACATCAACATCCTATCAGAAAATCTTAATGTGAATTGTACTGGCTGTACAAACCCGTGCATCATTCTCTAGCCGGTTGCACCCAAAAACCAAATCGTGGTACTTCATAGTTGACTGTATGTAGGACAACATACAGATCCAATGCGAAGCCATGGGTATCACCTGCATGACAGAACCATATTTCACATGGTTGGAGGTACTCCATATGGCATTTAAAATCATTCCTTGTCCTTCATATGGCCCTAAAAATAGTACAGTTGGATTTGTGGGTTTTAATTTTTTATTAACACACTCAATTGATTGCCCAAACATTGATTAATAATATTATTAAGGGGTGTGATGTTGAAAGCCATAAGAACAATGTGCCAAACAATCTTTGCTAGCGGACGGTAAATGTATACCCATCAGAAATAATCAGCAGACGTGCATGTTTCTTTGGTCAGAATAACTGCTGCACCATCTTAAAAGTAAATGGCATGACCATTTATTTGATTTGATAGCGTGCAGCTAGATGGCGTACATTACTATCTCTACTTCCTTGGGTCGCCCAAATCTGGAGTACTAAAAGCAAATCCTGGTGATTCATTTGACAAGACAACACAGATGCGTCCAAATTTCTCCGTCCATATTATTATAGTAATATACGAAATCTGGAGTGCGTTGCCTCGTTGCCTTCCAAGAGAAGCTGCATTCCTTGCCAAAAAAGAGAGAGAGGCTGTATTTATAACTACCTCACCGGCCGCCACTAGTACAAACCATCACTCCCTCTCCACCTCCACCTCCATCTCTTCCCTAGTAGCTCCACCTCCATATCGGCGACGGACCACAATCGCGCGGCTTCGACTTCCTCTTCGACGGCGGCGGCGACAGAGGCGTGAGGCACCTTCTCCGCGGCGCATCACTCATCCTCGTCCCGCGGCAACAATGGCTGTATGTGAAATCACCATACCCTTTTGTATGGTAGAGATGATGATGTGCGGATAAAATTTTATTGGCGGTTGCTCATCCTTGTTTGAATATTTGGTGTAGATTCACATCTAGGGCAGGGTGTCAAGCGGGGTGGGTAGCGGGCTAGCTAGTTTCAGTGCGAGTGCTTTAAATCTGCTCTAATCTCAACCACTATTTGCTCTAATTTTCTGCTTTGCGGGACGATTCGCGGACGCCGCTTGCAACCCTAATCTAGGGTATTGATCCTAGTTTAGTAGACTACTAGGATTTACATGCCAATTTGTTTTTAGACTAGATCCGGATATTTGTCAATACTACTACGTACTTCTTCCGTTCGTATTTAATTGACTCTAGTTGAAAGCATCGACAGTTCATTTTCTTCTCTCCCTCGCGTCGACTAATTAAAACCGAACAGAGGGAGTATTAGGAATCCATGTGCATCCGTACTACCAGTAAGGTATTGCGTTGTTGCAGAGGCTCAGTGTAATCAATATCTTTCGATATTAATATACTCACTTTATCAGAAAATAAATTAGTAATCCATGTTCAAACTTGCTAGTTTGATCGACGTTTGATGATGATTTGTGAGGCCATGTATGGGCCTAGTTTGTTTTGCCTGGTGGTCAGTAGGCTGATGATTTATTTTTTTGCTTGGTCGATCTGTGGTCGTTCCATGGCCACTGCTGATTAAGCATTACTAGAATCAACAATTTTTTGCTTGTCTGGTGATTGGAAGTGTATGCGCTAGCACCATCGCACGATGATTAGTCTTAATGGAGATGCAGATGTCGATCAAGAGGGAGAAACATATCTTGATCATGCATTTCTCACGAGATTACTTGGTGATTGGAAGTAGAATCCACAATTTGTTGTGCAAACTTCTCAACATATGCATATATTCAATGAATTGGCTTTATGTGATCAATAGTACTTCTTATTGCAGATGGATGGAGGGGAAAGAGCGAAAAAACCGATACTTAGTGAGATGACTTCTCATTCTTTGACTTCTGATATCCCAGATAACAAGGTAAATATATAGAACGACGATTCGTAGGTGATAAAAGCAGAATCCACAATTTGCCGTGCAAACTTCTCAACATATGCATATATTTGATTAATTAGTTTTATGTGATCAATAGTATTACTTATTCCAGATGGACGTAGGGGAAGGAACGAAAAAGCGGATGCTATGTGAAATGACTTCTAAATCTGTGTGTTCTGATATCCCAGATGACAAGGTAAACATATGGACCGACGCTTGTTTTGCCGCTGCCCCTGTTAGATGGCTAGATGCTCTGGTCTAATTTCTGTTCATGTGCTTATTATTGCAGAAACATAGAGTTGAAGAAAACTCTATATTGTCTGATGACAAAGGTGAAATGGCATGCCAGTCTTTTAAACCTCCGACGCCACCTTGTTTACTGTCTATGGAGACTGATGCAGCTGGACCTGGTACTGATGAGCCTATACCTGGCATCATCGTGTCACATGAAGAAGGTTGTGGATTGGGTTTACCCCCTGCTGTAGAAACTGGTGGTGCAGCTGGAGCTGCTAGTGTAGAGCCTCTAGTGAACGGTGTCGTGCCACGGGAATTCTCTGAACTGGAGCAAAACGGTTTACCTATTGTCAAGACCGATATAACTGGTGCTGATGCTGGAGTTGCTACTGATGATCCTGCACCTGAAGGAGGTTTTGTATTGGTAGAACCCGTCATGACTATGCCCACAGTACTGACTGGTGGTGGACCTGGAGCTGGTAGGGTAGAGCCTCTAGCGAAAGGTGTCGTGCCACGAGAATCCTCTGAAGTGGATATTGGTGGTTTACCCTCTGTAGAGACTAGTGGTCTACCTGGAGCTGGTATTGTAGAGATTTCAGCAAACGGTCCTGTCCGAGAACATATCTGGTCCTACTATCCCTTTAGGTGCTACCGTGCTACCGACTCCTATGAACCGGAGCATGTACCTGATGTGCCTTCTGTTGAACCTGACGCACCTGTAAGTAGTGGTGATGATTCCGCTGAATCTGATCAAGAAGGATCTGCATCTCTAGGACAAGATGTCAGCTGTCATTCACCTGATTCTGAGCTGAAGTCAGCAACGGTAGCTTATATAGCACGGACTGTCCTTCAAGCTCTAAAGATCCAGTTGGGTGGTTCACAGGACCAGCTACTCCAAGCCATTGTCACTACAAAAGACCAGCCAGCATGCTTCGTCATCTCCTGCATACTGTTTGACAAGCTGAAGCACTGCAACTGGCGCATTGTTCAATCCCATCAGCATGGAGAGAGGAGCTATGTTTATGTCAAGATGATTCATGCTGATTTGGTAAGGTTCCATGATAAGATGTATGGGTGGGGTGAGGCAAGAGCCACATTTTGCAGCATTCACACAGTCTTCGCTCTTGAGCCAGACCCCATGGATGCTTACCCAGTGGTGCAGCTGTCCTGACTTGATATATGTTTTATGATCAGTATGCTGCTGTCGTGGAACTGTGATGTGGAGCTACCTTTCTTATGGTTTCTAGGCTTTTGGTTTCAACATGTATTATGGAGCTTACCTTAGGACTTTCGCATGCGTTTGGCTGTTGACCTGTAATGTTTGTGGTTGGTTGTCTAATCTACTTGGCACAATCACATTGCAAAGGCAAATGTTCCTTTTCTCTTTAATTGTTATTATGACTTATGTGTTATAACCAGGCAAGAATATGCAATCTTGGTTCTCTGACCGATATATATGTACACACAACTTTTGTTCACATAATAACACTAGGCCCTGTTTGTTTGGGCTAGAGCTTGTGCTTCTGCTGCTTTTGGGTCCCTATAAGCACAAGCCCAAACAAACACCTAACTTTTGGATCCAGGCTTGTACAAGCGCTTGTTCATTTTGTACTACAAGCCCGGAAGCACCTTTGGAGGAACTTCCCGCAGCTTCCCGCAGCTGGTAATCCTCCCGCTAACTCATGCCACTCTGTATCTTCATATTTACGGCCAGAATGCCACCCGGTATATATACGGAAACCCCTCACAAAACTTCCACCAAATCTCACCCGTTTTCCCCATCCCCCCCGACCTGTCCCGAGATGCAAACCAGGGAGGCAGGGAGAGGCGGCTAAGGTTCTTCCAGGTCGCCGGCCTCTCCGGTCGCCACGCCGGCCGGCGCTCGCCGTGCGTCCGCCTCCACACGCTCGCCGCACGTCCATGTCCGCCTCCGCCCGCCTCAGCGCCTCCGCCCCCGCCGCACTTCTCCTCCCGACGGACGCTGCCCTTCCTCTCCCCGTCGCCGCCCCACCCGCCTCTCCCGCCTCTTCGGCCGCTCGCCGCGCATCCGCCTCCTCCACGTCTCTGCCCGCCCTCAACTCGCGGCGGCCCGCTGCTGCACTTCTCCTCCCGGTCGCCGCCCGCCCCAACTTGATTTAGGGGCTAAATCTTTGTTGTTATGTGTGTATATGTGTAGATGATTAATTATTGTGTTATATTACAGTGATTTAGGACTGAATCTTGATTCAATTGACAAAGTGTGCAGATGATACAATGTTGAAACTCGCTATAATATGGAACCAAATATTATTTGTACCTCTGTATGGTTTAATTGATTATAATCATTTATTAACAACTACAAAATTATTTTACCTAAAAAGTGATAAACCTATAATTTGAGCTAGCACACAAATCATAATCAGATTATTAGATCAAATTAGTACTTATACATCATCTTCAGCATACAGGGTATTTCAGACAATCACCACCAGCTATATGTCCACCAGCTGTCCTAAAAGCAGGTTGCCAAACAGCAATTTTACATTTCACCAGCTGTCCAGCTCCAGCCGCTTCTCAGATCCTACCAGCTCTAGCTGCTTCTTGTTCAGCTGCAGCCCAAACAAACAGGCACTTACACGGGAAAAGAGTAGCTTTCTCTGTTGGACAAACACCAAACCACAAAAGGGTAACAACACAATATCCAAACTAGGTACGGCACCTGTTGAGCATACATGACTTTTGGCGTAAAATCACGTTAACCAACACTAGCATCATCTTGTTCTTTGCAAGGTGCTATGCTTATCAGTCTAATCCCAATACACCACCTACTTCAGGTGGCACGATGATGTCAAGTGCAGGCTCACCAGTACCAACTCTCTTGCATCAGTCTCCATTGAATGTAAGCCACTGCTGCAGTAGACACCATTAGCAATGCAAGCTGAAGGTGTTCTTATCCTCATATCAGGATCACATAATACAGGTGTCAAGCTTCATGCACTAGCCAACACAATGAAAAGTCCGAACTAGGATAGCTAGGAAAAAAACATGAAGATCTTTTTTTCGAATCCCACGCTGAACATCTTTTTTTTAACTAATTAGGTAAGCTCCTGCTGACAAACATATTACAGCAACTCCAGCAGTGGCTCTATATTTTGGCGCTGTGGGCTGAATGGCTGATGCTGCGCATGGAGCCGGCAATAGCTTCACCGGAAGCTGCAAACTGTGGCGGCCAAATGCAGGGCTGAAACAGCGTATTTTCAGAGGCGCTATAAATGCAGCGCCAAAAATAGAATATAATGAAAAATAGAGTGCAGTAAAACAGAAGATCAAACAAAGACTAGAAATAGACATAAAATAGGATAAAATTAGCTTGATAGATACTCCGTAGTTCATATTTTTACAAAGTAGTGCGATAAAACTAAACTAAAACTCGACATCTGACGAGTCCGGTGTCGTGCCCGACACCGGATCCGACGAGAAGAGGTCAATCCAACGGGGGTCGTCCTCGCCAATGGTGGTCGGCCCGGCGAGCTGCGCTTCGATGAAGGCCCGCTTCGTCGCCTTCTCCGCCCTCCGTCGTGCGCGGTCCTCCTTCTTCGCTGCCCGCCTCGTCGCCTTCTCCGCCCTCCGTCTGCGGAAGTGCTCGTTCTCGGCGGCAACGTCCTCGGGGAAGCGGGCCGCCCACTCGCGCGCCGCGCGCTCGTCCCGCTCGGCGATGCGCAAACGGCGCTCCGTCTCGCGGCGGCGGTGCTGTTCCTCCTGTCTAACGATGTACGGCGGCGGCGCGAGATCCTCGGCCTGCTGGCGCGTCCACACGTCATGGAAATTCATCGACGATCGCGGGCGCCCGAGCCGCCACGCCACGGCGTCGTACGCGCGCGCGGCCTCGTGCGCGGTCTCGTAGGTGCCGAGGCCGATGCGCTCGCCGCCGTCACGTATCTCCGCGTAATACGTACCTTTGGGGCGCGCGCGGACGCCGCGGTACCCCGTGCCCGAGACGCGGCAGTACCGCGAGCTCGACGCGAGACGAGGCATGGCGGCGGCGGCGGAAGCGGAGCCGCGGCGGCGATATTAGGCGCAGATGGGCAAATTTCAGCAACCCGTGTCCATCTTTTTTTTTGGCAGGATTACGCCATGTACCACCTTCCAATTAGAAAATAGTACTGTTCAGCCTTCCCCTGTTGGGCCCAATATTTCACTTTGGGTTGCCAACGGCCATCTACATGGTAATTGCTCTCGGCCTACTTGCTCCGGCCGTCGAAGCCCAATAACTACAAATGGGCCTTTCTGCTCATGCAATTTCGGCCCTTTTCTAATGAAACACAGATCCTATGAATGGCAAAAGAAAAAAACGCGGAGATTCTACATAAAAGTTGTTTTTAGTTATTTTGAATTATTGGGTTCCAATTTTTGAAACTGCTCATGCCCAATATGAAAATCCTTGTTCGCTCCATACCCACATGGATAACGGTATTTTTAATAATTCATAAAGTGGATTTGAAATTTAAAACATATCCTAATAATTCCATGATTTAATCTATCAACTTGCAAGATCTTGGAGAGAAAAAGCTTGTATTAGTCTGCAGAATCCGCACCGTTTCAAAGGCGGCAGTGGATCAAAAGAAAAAAGGAAGTAGCCAGAAATTAGGGGTCAAAAATAACTCCAAGAAATGAAACTTTTATTGTTCGTAGAGGATGACATGCGGGACCCATGAGCCAGCAGCTTACTCAACGTTTCAAAGGCGGCATGAGATCGGAAGAAAAAGGCAAGTGACCAAATATCAGGTGCCAAAAATAATCCAAGAAATGAAACTTATTGTACATAGAGGATGACATGCGGGTCCCATTTTGCAGCAGCGGTTTCAGCGTTTCAAATGCGGTTTGAGATCAAAAGAAAAAGAAAGTAGCCAGAAATTAGGGGGTAAAAAAACTCCAAAAAAAGAAAGTTGATTGTACATAGAGGATGACATGCGGGTCCCATGAGTCAGCAGCTTACTCAACGTTTCCAAGGCGGCAGGGGATCAAAAGAAAAAGGAAATAGCCAAAAATCAGAGGTGAAAAAAAAACCAAGAAAAGAAATTTTATAGTACATAGAGGATGACATGCGGGTCCCATGAGCCAGCAGGTTCCTCAACATTTTCAAAGGCCGGTGGGGATCAAAAGAAAAAGGCAAATAGCCAGAAATTAGGGGTAAACAATAAATCCAACAAAGGAAAGGTTTATTGTTCATAGATGCTGACATGTGGGACCCATGAGCCAGCAGCGTCAAGGCAAGTGACCAAAAATCAGGGGTAAAAAAATCCAAGAACAGAAACTTTATTGTACATAGAGGATGACATGTGGGTCCCATGAGCCAGCACCTTACTCAACGTTTCAGAGGCGGCTTGAGATCGAAAGAAAAAGGAAAGTGACCGAATATCAGGAGCTAAAAATAATCCAAGAAAGGAAACTTTTATTGTACATAGAGGTTGACATATGGGTCCCACTAATACAAGCTCTTTCGCTCGAAGATCTTGCAAGTTGATTGTACATAGAGGATGACATGCGGGCCCCATGTGTCAGCAGCTTACTCAATGTTTCCAAGGCGGCAGTGGATCAAAAGAAAAAGGAAATAGCCAAAATCAGAGGGTGAAGAATAAATCCAACAAAGGAGAGGTTTATTGTCCATGGAGGCTGACATCTGGGACCCACGAGCCAGCAGCGTCCTCTACGTTTAGAAGGCGACTGGGATCGAAAGAAAAAAGGCAAATAGCCAGAAATTAGGGGTACAAAATAACTCCAAGAAAGGAAGTGTTTATTGTTCATAGAGGCTGACATGTGGGACCCATGAGCCAGCAAAGTCTTCAACGTTTCAAAGGCGGCAGGGGATCAAAAGAAAAAGGAAGTAGCCAGAAATTAGGGGTAAAAAATAACTCCAAGAAAGGAAACTTTTATTGTTCATAGAGGATGACATGCGGGACCCATGCTCCAGCAGCTTCCTCAACGTTTCAAAGGCGGCATGAGATCGAAAGAAAAAGGCAAGTGACCAAATATCAGGACCCGAAAATAATCGAAGAAAGAAATTTTATTGTACATAGATGATGACATGCGGGACCCATTTAGCAGCAGCGGTCTCAACGTTTCCAAGGCGGCACGGGATCAAAAGAAAAAGGAAGTAGCCAGAAATTAGGGTTCAAAAATAACTCCAAGAAAGGAAACTTTTATTGTTCGTAGAGGATGACATGCGGGACCCATGAGCCAGCAGCTTACTCAACGTTTCAAAGGCGGCATGAGATCGAAAGAAAAAGGCAAGTGACAAAATATCAGGAGACAAAGATAATCCAAGAAAAGAAAACTTTATTGTACATAGAGGATGACATGCGGGTCCCATTTAGCAGCAGCGGTCTCAACGTTTCAAATGCGGCTTGAGATCAAAGAAAAAGAAAGTAAAATCAGGGGGTAAAAAAACTCCAATAAAGGAAAGTTTTATCGATGAGCCAGCAGAGTCCTCAACGTTTCAAAGGCGGCAGGGGATCAAAAGAAATAGCCGAAAATCAGAGGGTGAAAAAAAAACCAAGAAAATGAACTTTTATAGTACATAGAGGATGACATGCGGGTCCCATGAGCCAGCAGGTTTTTCAACGTTTCAAACGTGGCATGAGATCGAAAGAAAAAGGCAAGTGACCAAATATCAGGATCCAAAAATAATTCAAGAAAAGAAACTTGATTGTACATAGAGTATGACATGCGGGTCCCATTTAGCAGCAGCGGTATCACCGTTTGAGAGGCGGCAAGGGATCGAAAGAAAAAGGCAAGTGACCAAATATGAGGTGCCAAAAAAATCGAAGAAAAGAAAGTTTTATTGTACATAGAGGATGACATGCGGGTCCCATGAGCCAGCAGGTTTTTCAACGTTTCAAACGTGGCATGAGATCGAAAGAAAAAGCCAAGTGACCAAATATCAGGAGCCAAAAATAATTCAAGAAAAGAAACTTGATTGTACATAGAGGATGGCATGCGGGTCCCATTTAGCAGCAGCGGTATCACCGTTTGAGAGGCTGCACGGGATCGAAAGAAAAAGGCAAGTGACCAAATATCAGGAGCCAAAAATAATCTAAGAAAAGAAATTTTACGTACATAGAGGATGACATGCGGGTCCCATTTTGCAGCAGCGGTCTCAACGTTTCCAAGGCGGCACAGGACCAAAAGAAAAATGAAGTAGCCAGAAATCAGGGGGTGAAAAAATCCCAAAAAAGAACGATTTCAATTGGGCTGCATGTGGACATCTGGGCATTCGAACTATCCTGCTGGGCCTTTTGACTCGTACAATTTCAGCCCACTCCAAAACAGGATAGTTCGGATTTTTCTAAAAAAAACAGGAAAGTCCTATGCTTCGCAAAAACAAAAAACAAGGAGATTCAGCATATAAATTTGTTTATGTAAAAATAAAGATTTAATTTATCCGTTGAAATAGCTCAGAGCGCAATACACTGTTTATTGTCTGCAAAATAATCAAGATATCACATGTTTCTTGTACGGGGAGGCTGACATCGGGGACCCATGAGCCAGCAGCGTCGTTTTAAAGGCGGCAGGGGATGGAAAGAAAAAATAAACCAAAAATCTGTTGGTAAAAAATCCAAGAAAAGAAACATTTTCGTTCCGAGAGGATGACATGCGGGACCCATGAGGCAGCAGCGTCCTCGCGTTTATTGTTCATAGAGGCTGACATGTGGGACCCGTGAGCCAGCAGCGTCCTCAACGTTTTAAAGGCGGCAGGATATCGAAAGAAAAAATAAGCCAAAAATCATTTGGTAAACAATATCCAAGAAAAGAAACATTTACCGTTCTGAGAGGATGACATGCGGGACCCATGAGGCAGCAGCATCCTCAACGATTCCAAGGCGGCAGGGGATCAAAGAAAAAAAAGGAAAAATCCAGAAATTAATTAGGGGTTCAAAAAAATCCATCAAAGGAAACTTTTATTGTTCATAGAGGATGACTTGTGGGACCGACCTGCCAACAGCGTCCTCATCGTTTCAAAGGGGTAGGAGATCCAAAGAAAAAGGCAAATAGCCAGAAATTAGGGGTCAAAAATAACTCCAAGAAAGGAAACTTTTATTGTTCGTAGAGGATGACATGCGGGACCCATGAGCAGCTTACTCAACGTTTCAAAGGCGGCATGAGATCGAAAGAAAAAGGCAAGTGACAAAATATCAGGAGCAAAAGATAATCCAAGAAAAGAAACTTTATTGTACATAGAGGATGACATGTGGGTCCCATTTTGCAGCAGCGGTCTCAATGTTTGTAATGCGGCTTGAGATCAAAAGAAAAAGAAAGTAGCTAGTAATTAGGGGGTGAAAAAATCCAAGAAAAGAAAGTTGATGGACATAGAGGATGACATGCGGGTCCCTTGAGCCAACAGCTTACTCAACGTTTCAAAGGGGCAGGGGATCAAAAGAAAAAGGCAAGCCAAAAATCAGAGGGTGAAAAAAAATCCAACAAAGGAAACTTTTATAGCACATAGAGGATGACATGCGGGTCCCATGAGCCAGCAGGTTCCTCAACGTTTCAAACGTGGCATGAGATCGAAAGAAAAAGGCAAGTGCCCAAATATGAGGTGCCAAAAAACTCCAAGAAAAGAAAGTTGATTGCTCATAGAGGATGACATGCGGGTCCCATGAGCCAGCGGGTTCCTCAACGTTTCAAACGTGGCATGAGATCGAAAGAAAAAGGCAAGTGCCCAAATATGAGGTGCCAAAAAAACTCCAAGAAAAGAAAGTTGATTGCTCATAGAGGATGACATGCGGGTCCCATGAGCCAGCAGGTTCCTCAACGTTTCAAACGTGGCATGAGATCGAAAGAAAAAAGGCAAGTGACCAAATATGAGGAGCCAAAAATAATTCAAGAAAAGAAAGTTTTATAGTACATAGAGGATGACATGCGGGTCCCATTTAGCAGCAGCGGTATCACCGTTTGAGAGGCGGCAGGGGATCAAAAGAAAAAAGAAATTGCCAAAAATCAGAGGGTGAAAAAAAACCAAGAAAATGAACTTTTATAGTACATAGAGGATGACATGCGGGTCCCATGAGCCTACAGGTTCCTCAACGTTTCAAACGTGGCATGAGATCGAAAGAAAAAGGCAAGTGAAAAAATATCAGGAGCCAAAAATAATTCAAGAAAAGAAAGTTTTATAGTACATAGAGGATGACATGCGGGTCCCATTTAGCAGCAGCGGTATCACCGTTTGAGAGGCAGCAGGGGATCGAAAGAAAAAGTCAAGTGACCAAATATGAGGTGCCAAAAAAATCCAAGAAAAGAAAGTTTTATAGTACATAGAGGATGACATGCGGGTCCCATTTAGCAGCAGCGGTATCACGTTTGAGAGGCAGCAGGGGATCGAAAGAAAAAGTCAAGTGACCAAATATGAGGTGCCAAAAAAATCCAAGAAAAGAAAGTTTTATAGTACATAGAGGATGACATGCGGGTCCCATTTAGCAGCAGCGGTATCACCGTTTGAGAGGCGGCAGGGGATCGAAAGAAAAAGGTAAGTGACCAAATATGAGGTGCCAAAAATAATCCAGGAAAAGAAAGTTTTATAGTACATAGAGGATGACATGCGGGTCCTAGTTAGCAGCAGCGGTATCACCGTTTGAGAGGCGGCAGGGGATCGAAAGAAAAAGGCAAGTGACCAAATTTGAGGTGCCAAAAAAACTCCAAGAAAAGAAAGTTGATTGCACATAGAGGATGACATGCGGGTCCCATTTAGCAGCGGTCTCAACGTTTCCAAGGCGGCAAGGGATCAAAAGAAAAAGGAAGTAGCCAGAAATCAGGGGGTCAAAAAAATCCAAGAATAGAAAGAATTTTGGTTCATAGAGGATGACATGCGGGACCCATGATCCTGCATCGTAAACGGCTCGATCGGAGAACGTTGAACGAGATGGCGCGATCTAGAAAAAAACAATGCCAGAGAGGCTGCCATCTGGGCCCTACATCCCTCGGCGGTGCGGATTTGCGTTGACTCGGCCGGCGAACCCGAGATTTCGAGATGCACCACGTCCCGGGCCACCATACGCGACGTTTTGGCCGCTTTCGTCGGGCTAGGTGGCCTCAAAAACGAGAAAAAAAGTTTTGACATGCACCACGGAGGGACCAAAAATCGTCGGCCATGGTACACCAGCAACCACGGCGCGACTTCAACTTCGCGGCCATCACAGAAGAAAAACACTATGTCTAGATGCTGGAGAAAGGTATACTTGATACCTGGAAAGGATCCAGAGGATCCAATCCATCAATATGCATGCTCAAATCACACCAATGAGCAGATGCTCAAAAGGTATTAGTCATCACTTCGTATAGACCAAGTGATGCTAGCAATATTTGAGGCAAACAAAAACTTGGAGTGCCCAGTTGATGAAGATATGCAAAATAGTATGAAATACAAGCATATCAAGTACAAACCAGATACACACAAAGCTTTGACAGCCACATACACCACCTAGCACCACCTAGCTATTAAACCATCAGAAACCCTTATTTTCTTCATAAAACAATCATAGTGGCATTCATATGTATGATACCCTACTGTGAGGATCTCTATTAATAAAAACCAACAGTTTATCCATCAAGGTGAGCAACCAGTAGCAGTACCAAGAGCTACTGAGGTCACATCAAACCTAGTAAGCCACAGCCATAGCATCAATCATCATAATATGGACAGATTCAGATTGTGATGAATATTAATCCAACAATAGTTGGCATCCATCCATTCTTCTCAAACAAATTGAATCATTACCAATACACAGTTCATCAATAAAGAATTCCAGTGAATATCCTTACACAGCAAGCAACCATAGTTCAATTAGTAACAATAAGAACACCAAATGATCAAGTTTACAGTAGCATGACTTGCACATGACGCTCTAGTGAAGGCAAAGCTCCAGTCAAGAAATCAAGAAATCAAGGCAGTGATTAATTAACAGGCAACATCTGCAAGTATTGGAGCCACATTTCAACTTCTGTGTCCATACAATGTAGTAGCAGTTAATCTAAAACCTGTCTAGACATTAATTGCAAGCAGGCACAAGTGATAAGTGAATCATCCAGTGCCTAGATCCACATAATTGCTAGGAACCAGTCATAATAGCAAGCTAATCAAACTAGATAGCCTTATTTATCAGCAGATAGGGATTACAGGGAACCCAACCAAGCAAGAACCTCAGATGAACACTTGAGCAAGCTCAAATTCATCTCTGGAACTACTAGAAATATCAAAATGGCTTGGTACTACAACAAATTCACAGCATATAGATTAGCCAAATCCACGGATTTCGTACAAGCTTGCGAGCGAGCAAGGCATTCCTGCATGTCGTCGGGGTCGGCGGAGAAATTTACCTCGGACGGGTCGGCGGAGTCGGATTCGTCGAAGGTGGGCACGTCGTCGGGGCTGTTGATCTTGAGCCCCGCCGCCTTCCTCTCCTGCCTCTCGCGGTTCTTCAGATTCTTCTTCTTGCGCCGCCGCTTCTGCGCCTCTGTCTCGTGCGCACGCTTCTTGCTCGCCGGTGCAGCCACCGTCCTCTGGCCCCAAGCGGAGCTCAGATCTGGGGCAGCTCCGCCCGCCGATGAAGCGGCCAACTGGGTTTCCTCAACCGCCGCCTCCTTGCCCTTCCCCTCCTTCCCCTTCCCCCTCTCCATGGACGAGCGCGAGCGAGCACGAGAGCGAGCTCTGCTGTTCTTGACCTAGGGTTTTTTGCCCGATTTGGGGATTGCTTTTGCTTTGGATAGATGTGCTGAAGAGGACAGGGGAGAAAGATATTTATATCTCGGCGGTTCCGTCGTGGCCGCGCGTGGACACGTAGGCGTATAATACATAGAGGTATGGGTCATACGGGCTTGTACGTGGGCTGATACGAACCCAGCCAAACCCGAAGTACACAGGAAATGACGATCATGCCCCCAGACCCGAATCGGTATGAACGAATCCTAACCGTCCACGTGTTTTCGCGGTTTGGCCAGTTTGTGGTGGGTGCGTACGGAAGCAAAAGCGTTCACTTATACATATCAACACCCCTTCTCACGTGTGACTGGGAGGAGAAGATAAGAGAAGGTCATCACGTGGAAAGAAGAATCACATGTATAAATAATCATATACGCGGCGGACATAGGGGTAGGCATGCGAAAGTCAGCACTCGAACTCCAGACCTGAGCTCTAATACCATGTGAATGTTTTCCCGTAAATCATCCCACCGTGGGGGTCTCCATATATATCAGAGATACATGTACATATACAAGGCAATGATTACAATCCAATCAGCCAATGAATTAGAGGATCACAGCCGATCCTATCTAATAAAAGAAGATATGCACAATCACTAGAATCAGGGAAAATAAAACCTAACTGATTCTATCCTTAATACCCCTCAATCTAAACCGTCGTGTATAAGGTAGAGATTCGACCAAAACTTGCGGAGCACCACCTGCATGACAGGTTTAGTGAACACATCGGCGACCTGATCTGCCGAGGCGATAAAAAAAACGTGAAGGGCTCCCAAGGCAACTTTCTCATGGACAAAATGAAAATCGATCTCGATATATTTGGTGCAGGCTTGAAATATGGGATTGGCGGACATATATGTGGCACTAAGGTTGTCGCACCACAATACCGTCAGACAAGGCCGATGAACACCAAGTTCCTTGAGGACGTACTGAATCCAGGTAGCTTCAGCAGTGCCATTCGCCAGTGCCTTGTATTCAGCTTCGGTACTGGAGCGAGAAATCGTGGGTTGTTTGCGAGAGCTCCAGGAGATCAAATTTCTGCCGAGAAAAATGGCAAAACCGCCAGTATAGCAGCGATCATCCGGGCATCCTGCCCAATCAGCATCAGTGTAGATATCTAACACTGCAGAGGAAGACAGCTGAATATGAAGTCTAGTAGAGATAGTGCCTTTGACATATCAAGAATCCGCTTGACTGCATCATTGTGAACAGTCGTGGGCTGAGACAAGTATTGGCAAATTTTATTCACAGCAAAAGACAAGTCGGGCCGAGTGAGAGTGAGGTAGTGCAGACCGCCGACTAAACTCTGGCACCGAAAAACATCATCAGGACCAAGAGGATCGCCATCATACCGAGAAAGCTTGTATGTAGAAGACATAGGAGTGGTAACCCCCTAGCAGTTCTCCATATTTGCACGGTGTAGAAGGTTCAGCGCATACTTGTGTTGTGTCAGTACCATCCCCTGAGATTTATAGGCAGCCTCAATGCCAAGAAAATATCCACTCGAGCAAGGTCCTTGATAGGAAAAGTGGCCGAAAGAGTGTGAACCACACGATCTACAATAGACGAGGATAAGCCAGCAATAACAATATCGTTAACATACACAAGCATATAGATCTGACATCCGTGATGGTCATAAAGAAATAGAGAGGTGTCGGTCATACTGGGAACGAAACCAGCTGAACAAGACGATCACTTAGGCGGGCATACCATGCACGTGGAGACTGCTGCTTAAGACCATATAGAGCCCGCTGAAACTTACACACATGCTGGGGGTACCGGGAGTCCTCAAAGCCAGGAGCCTGTTGCACGTAAACATCTTCATTAAGAAAACCATGAAAGCTGTTCCAAAAAAAAAAAAAAAAAAAAAACCATGAAAGGAGTTGCTGACATCAATCTGACAGAGGCACCAACCCTCTGAGACAGCTAGCGATAGCACGAGATGTGTCATGGTAGTCAATACCCTGTTGCTGAGTGAACCCTCGAGCCACCAAACGTGTCTCGTGTGTATCCACGGAACCAGCAGGATGAAATTTGATTTTAAATATTAATTTGCCGCCAACAATATTCGTGCCGGGGGGTTGTGGCACCAATGTCCAGGTGCGATTGTTGATAAGAGCATCAAACTGAGTCACCTCATATCACCAATCCGTACCGTATGGGAAGTGCTGCTGGCCAGCGTGCCGTCTCAGCACACTGCTCCCAAATTAACTTCTGCCTTCAGAGATAATAATTTGTGAATTCCTTTTAGTAAATAAAATATGCCTGCACCGTATCTAATCCGTTCCTTCTGTGTTAATTATGTTAGCTAATTGCTAAGCCGTGCCGTTCAGGAATGCGTTATCTCTAAGCTATATATATGAGGCTAGAGCGGCTTGATAAGCATTAAGCAAACACAATCAACAAACATCAACCCCGGAGGCTACAGATAATTCCGCTTTGATATCACAAGCACCAGCCATGGCGAAGAACCAGCTCCTCCTCGTCCTCCTCGTTGTGGCCGCCTCCTTCACGGCCTCTTATGCTGCTCGCAACAAGATCAGCAGCACCAGGGCCACTCCAACGGTATACGAGATGCTGGCGAACTACAACTTCCCGCCGGGCATCCTCCCGGAGGGAGTGCAGAACTACACCCTCAACGCAGACGGCTCCTTCGACGTGTTCCTCCCCAGCGCGTGCGAGATCGACGTCTCCAGCTTCAAGCTTCAGTACGAGAGCACCATACACGGGAGCATCAAGAACATGGTGATCGACGAGCTGCAGGGGGTGAGCGTGAACGTCGCGGTAACACGGGTCGGCATCACCGGCGTTGACCGGGACGGCGACGATCTCAAGTTCGACGCCGGCGTGATCTCCAAGTCGTTCCCCGTTGGCACCTTCGCCGTCAGCCCGTACTGCAGCTGATCGAGGAGTGAGCGAATGCAGGAGAACGTCCGTGACGGCGTGGCTTAATGATATGTGTGGCGTGTGTTCATTTACCTTGCATTGCATGTATTGTATATATGGCTTGCTGTATGTTGTTGCTTCAAAATTATTATCAATATAAAATCGTACATGTATCTTACAGAAGGCCAGAAGGGGATTCAGTTATGTGGAATATACCATACATGAAGTACGGGCGTGTTATACTTCTCAAAAGGGGGAAGCAAATCGTGAATTCGTGATCCGGTCCTTCACGCCGAAGCATCTGTGTTGATATGTTCCTTGTATAGAATGAAGCAATGCAACCCCTTCCCAAAACTTCAGAGCATCTGCGCTTCTGTAGTAAACTACCGTCACCGGAAGTTGTATCATACTTAGTGATGCAAAAATATTATATATTGAAAAATGAAGTCTTACATAATCTTTATCTTTGTTTTCCAACTCTGGAATTTGCAATTATAGAACAGTGGCACATTTTAAATTTGCCTATACGATTATCTCATTCAGTTGGACCTCAGATAAATCATAATTTTAAGATCACAAGGGTTCTGTCCCGAAGCACGTGCATTGAAAAAATCAGTATGTTCTTTTCGTCATTCCTAAACCAGAACTATAGATATCTAGTAAATCTTAGCGAAGCACGTGTAACTATTACTAATTAATGTGTCACGCATTATCGCATCAAATCAGATAAGTAGCACGTGTATACCTTGAGAGATAATTGGTGCGCGTTTGATATGCTGGCCCAATCGGTTCTCAAAGCATCTCCAGGACAGGCGTAGAGGAATGCCTGAATCGATAGTTTCCAGCGGACCTGCCCCGTTGTCGTCCAATTTTGCACGCCCTCGTGCAACGGTTGCACGCGTGGAGAAACGCGGGAGACACCGCGTTATCTTGGCCCGCGCTCCCCGTTTTCAGTCACCGGTTCCCTCTTTGTCTCTCGCCATTCAACTCTCTCATTGACACACGTTGCTGTCGCATCAACCGTCGCCCATGGCCTCCTCGCCTCCCCCGCCTCCTTCTGCCCCAACGTCGACGGATCCCATCGTCCACCCGACGGTGACGAGGTCCAATGAAGCCCTATTGCGCATCATCCGGGAGTACGAGGCCGGCAGCCGCAATTCGGAGGCGCAGATCGATGCCGGTCGAGTATCAGTGTTGAACCAGCTGTCGCCGATCGGGACCAGGCCCGTCAGCACGGAAAAGATGATACGTTGCAAAAATATCTATAATTTTTTATGCTTCATGCTTGTTTTACACCAATTTCTACATGTTTTATTTACACTTCGTTGCACTTTTATATATTTTCCGGCACTAACCTATTGACAAGATGCCACAGTGCCAGTTCCTGTTTTCTGCTGTTTTGAATTTCAGAAAAGTTGTACAGGAAATATTCTTCGGAATTCGACAAAACAAAAGCCGAAGTTCTTATTTTACCGTAACGAAGACGGAGTCCAGAGGAGAGACGAAGGGCACCACAGGGCGGCCACACCTTCCCTTGGCGCGGCCCAGCTCTGGGACGCGCCATGGGGTGGCGTGGGCCCCAGCGTCGACCTCGCCCTTTCGCCTATTTAATCATGATCTCGGGAAAAACCTAAATACCTGAGCCTCCATCCACGAAAAGTTTCATCGCGGCCGCCATCGCCGGCCCTAGTTCGCGAGGGTTTTGAAGCTCTTCCCGGCACCCTACCGCAGAGGGAGATCATCACCGGAGGCCTCTACATCGCCATGCCCGTCTCCAAAGTGATGTGTGAGTAGTTCATCCTTGGACTACGGGTCCATAGCAATAGCTAGATGGTTGTCTTCTCCAATTTGTGCCTCATGTTTAGATCTTGTGAGCTGTCTATCATGATCAAGATCATCTTTATGTAATGCTACATGTTGTGTTTGTTGGGATCCGATGAATATTGAATACTATGTTGAGATCGATTATATACTTGTCATATGTTATTCATGATCTTGCATTCTCTCCGTTGCTAGTAGATTCTTTGGCCATGTAAATGCTTATAACTCCAAAAGGGAGTATTTATGCTCGATAGTGGGTTCATGTCTCTAGTTTTCTGGAAGAGTGACAATAACTTCTAAGATTGTAGATGTGATATTGCTACTAGGAAGAAAACAACAATGTTTTGTCTAGGATAATTCTATTGTTTACTTTACACACATTGCTTAATACGATAATCTGTTGCTTGCAACTTAATACTAGAAGGGGTTCGGATGATAACCGAAAGGTGGATTATTAGTCATAGACGCAGTTGGATTACTCTATATATTATGTTGTTATGTGATGGCGTGTAACTCACACGTTCGTTGGGAACCCCAAGAGGAAGGTATGATGCGCACAGTAGCAAGTTTTCCCTCAGAAAGAAACCAAGGTTTAATCGAACCAGTAGGAGCCAAGAAGCACGTTGAAGGTTGATGGTCGCGAAATGTGATGCGGCGCAACACCAGGGATTCCGCGCAACGCGGAACCTGCACAACACAACCCAAGTACTTTGTCCCAACGAAACAGTGCGGTTGTCAATCTCACCGGCTTGCTGTAACAAAGGATTAAACGTATCGAGTGGAAGATGTTTGCAAAGAAAACAGTAAAACAAGTAGATTGTATGCTATGTAAAGAATAGGACCGGGGTCCACAGTTCACTAGAGGTGTCTCTCCCATAAGATAAAAGCATGTTGGGTAAACAAATTACAGTCGGGCAATTGACAAATAGAGAAAGCATAACAATGCATATACATGATATGATAAATATAGTGAGATTTAATCCGGGCATTACGACAAAGTACATAGACCGCCATCCAACTGCATCTATGCCTAAAAAGTCCACCTTCAGGTTATCATCCGAACCCCATTCAGTATTAAGTTGCTAAGCAACAGACAATTGCATTAAGTATGGTGCGTAATGTAATCAACAACTACATCCTTAGACATAGCATCAATGTTTTATCCCTAGTGGCAACAGCACATCACAACCTTAGAACCTACTGTCACGATCCCAGGTGTCAATGAAGGCATGAACCCACTATCGAGCATAAATACCCCCTCTTGGAGTTAAGAGCAAAAACTTGGCCAGAGCCTCTACTAATAACGGAGAGCATGCAAGATCATAAACAACACATAAACAATAGATTGATAATCACCATAATCATAGTACTCTCTATCCATCGGATCCCGACAAACACAACATATAGTATTACAGATAGATGATCTTGATCATGTTACGCAGCTCACAAGATCCAACAATGAAGCACAACAAGGAGAAGACGACCATCTAGCTACTGCTATGGACCCATGGTCCAGGGGTGAACTACTCACTCATCACTCCGGAGGCGACCATGGCGGTGTAGAGTCCTCCGGGAGATGAATCCCCTCTCCGGCAGGGTGCCGGAGGCGATCTCCTGAATCCCCCGAGATGGGATTCGCGGCTGCGGCGTCTCTGGAAGGTTTTCCGTATCGTGGCTCTCGGTACTGGGGGTTTCGCGACGGAGGCTTTAAGTAGGCGGAGGGTCAACGCGGGGCCACACGAGGGGCCCAGGGGGTAGGTCGGCGCGGCCGGGGCTTGGGCCGCGCAGCCCTACCCTCTGGCCGCCTCGTGGCCCCACTTCGTTATCTCTTCGGTCTGGAAGCTTCGTGCAAAAATAGGACCCTGGGCGAAAGTTTCGTCCAATTCCGAGAATATTTCTTTACTAGGATTTCTGAAACCAAAAACAAAACAACAACTGGCTCTTCGGCATCTTGTTAATAGGTTAGTTCCAGAAAATGCATAAATATGACATATAATGTGCATAAAACATGTAGGTATCATCAATAAAGTAGCATGGAACATAAGAAATTATCGATACGTTGGAGACGTATCAGCATCCCCAAGCTTAGTTCTGCTCGTCCCGAGCAGGTAAAACGATAACAAAGATAATTTCTGAAGTGACATGCCATCATAATCTTGATCATACTATTTGTAAACATATGTAATGAATGCAGCGATCAAAACAAAGGTAATGACATGAGTAAACAACTGAATCATAAAGCAAAGACTTTTCATGAATAGTACTTCAAGACAAGCATCAATAAGTCTTGCATAAGAGTTAACTCATAAAGCAATAAATCAAAGTAAAGGTGTTGAAGCAACACATAGGAAGATTAAGTTTCAGCGGTTGCTTTCAACTTATAACATGTATATCTCATGGATATTGTCAACATAAAGTAATATAACAAGTGCAATATGCAAGTATGTAGGAATCAATGCACAGTTCACACAAGTGTTTGCTTCTTAGGTGGAAGGAGATAGGTAAACTGACTCAACAATAAAAGTAAAAGAATGGTCCTTCAAAGAGAAAAGCATCGATTGCTGTATTTGTGCTAGAGCTTTTATTTTGAAAGCATGAAACAATTTTGTCAACGGTAGTAATAAAGCATATGAGTTATGTAAATTATATCTTACAAGTTGCAAGCCTCATGCATAGTATACTAATAGTGTCCGCACCTCGTCCTACTTAGCTTGGACTACCGGATCTTTGCATGCCATGTTTCAACCAAGTGTCACAAAGGGGTACCTCCATGCCGCCTGTACAAAGGTCTAAGGAGAAAGCTCGCATTTCGGATTTCTCGCTTTTGATTATTCTCAACTTAGACATCCATACCGGGACAACATGGACAACAGATAATGGACTCCTCTTTAATGCATAAGCATGTAGCAACAATTATTATTCTCATATGAGATTGAGGATATATGTCCAAAACTGAAACTTCAACCATGATTCATGGCTTTAGTTAGCGGCCCAATGTTCTTCTCTAACAATTTTGCATGCTCCAACCACTAAAATGATAGATCCTTCGGACAAGACGGACATGCATAGCAACTCACATGATATTCAACAATAGTTGATGGCGTTCCCCAGAAGCATGGTTATCGCACAACAAGCAACTTAATAAAATATAAAGTGCATAAGTACATATTCAATACTACGATAGTTTTTAAGGCTATTTTGTCCCATGAGCTATATATCGCAAAGGTGAATGATGGAATTTTAAAGGTAGCACTCAAGCAATTTACTTTGGAATGGCGGAGAAATACCATGTAGTAGGTAGGTATGGTGGACACAAATGGCATAGTAGTTGGCTCAAGGATTTTGGATGCATGAGAAGTATTCCCTCTCGATACAAGGTTTAGGCTAGCAAGGTTATTTGAAGCAAACTCAAGGATGAACAAGTGCAGCAAAACTCACATAAAAGACATATTGTAAACATTATAAGACTCTACACCGTCTTCCTTGTTGTTCAAAACTCAATACTAGATATTATCTAGACCTTA
This sequence comes from Lolium multiflorum, assembly GCA_030979885.1. NCBI lineage: Eukaryota > Viridiplantae > Streptophyta > Magnoliopsida > Poales > Poaceae > Lolium > Lolium multiflorum. The sequence goes on from CM061750.1 coordinate 158,859,875, forward strand.
GAGAGACCAAATATGCAAATCAAATTTTAGCAAGCTCTATGTATTTCTTCATTAATGGGTGCAAAGCATATGATGCAAGAGCTTAAACATGAGCACAACAATTGTCAAGTATCACATTATCCAAGACATTTTAGAATTACTACATGTAGCATTTTCCAATTCCAACCATATAACAATTTAACGAAGAAGAAACTTCGCCATGAACATTATGAGTAAAGCCTAAGGACACATGTGTCCATATGCAACAGCGGAGCGTGTCTCTCTCCCACAAAGTGAATGCTAGGATCCATTTTATTCAAACAAAAACAAAAACAAAAACAAACCGACGCTCCAAGTAAAGAACACAAGATGTGATTGAATAAAAATATAGTTTCAGGGGAGGAACCTGATGATGTTGTCGATGAAGAAGGGGATGCCTTGGGCATCCCCAAGCTTAGACGCTTGAGTCTTCTTAAAATATGCAGGGGTGAACCACGGGGGCATCCCCAAGCTTAGAGCTTTCACTCCTCTTGATCATAGTATATCATACTCCTCTCTTGACCCTTGAAAACTTCCTTCACACCAAACTTCAAGCAAACTCATTAGAGGGTTAGTGCACAATTAATAATTCACTCATTCAGAGGTGACACAATCATTCTTTACACTTCTGGACATTGCATAATGCTACTGGACATTAATGGATCAAAGAAATAAATCCAACATAGCAAAAGAGGCAATGCGAAATAAAAGGCAGAATCTGTCAAAAACAGAACAGTCCGTAAAGATGAATTTAAAGCTGGCACCAGACTTGCTCAAATGGAAAAACTCAAAACTAATGAAAGTTGCGTACATATCTGAGGATCACGCTCGTAAATTGGCAGATTTTTGAATTTTCTACAGAGAACTGTGCCCAGATTCGTGACAGACAGCAATGCTGTTTCTGCGCAGCGATCCCAAATATAACATCAACTTTGACATAGAAACTTTACTTGGCACAAAAACATGATAAGGAGAGGTTGCTACAGTAGTAAACAACTTCCAAGACTCAACAAAACAAAAAATTGCTGTAGGTAAAAACATGGGTTGTCTCCCATAAGCGCTTTTCTTTAACGCCTTTCAGCTAGGCGCAGAAGGTGCAAATCAAGTAACATCGAGTAGAAGCATCAACATCATAGCTTGTTCTAATAATAGAATCAAAAGGCAACTTCATTCTCTTTCTAGGGAAGTGTTCCATACCTTTCTTGAGAGGAAATTGATATTTAATATTACCTTCCCTCATATCAATAACAGCACCAACGGTTCGAAGAAAAGGTCTTCCCAACACAATTGGACAAGATGCATTGCATTCGATATCCAAGACAACAAAATCAACGGGGACAAGGTTATTGTTAACCGTAATATGCACATTATCAATCCTCCCCAAAGGTTTCTTTTTAATATTATCGGCAAGATTAACATCCAAATAACAATTCTTCAATGGTGGCAAGTCAAGCATATCATAAATCTTTTTAGGCATAACAGAAATACTTGCACCAAGATCACATAAAGCATTGCATTCAAAGTCATTGAATTTCATTTTAATGATGGGCTCCCAACCATCTTCTAACTTTCTAGGAATAGAAGTTTCAAGTTTTAGTTTCTCTTCTCTAGCTTTTATGAGAGCATTTGTAATATGTTTTGTAAAGGCTAAATTTATAGCACTAGCATTAGGACTTTTAGCAAGTTTTTGTAAGAACTTTATAACTTCAGAGATGTGGCAATCATCAAAATCTAAATCATTATGAGCTACAGCAATGGGATCATTGTTCCCAAGGTTGGAAAAAATTTCAGCAGTTTTATCACAAGCAGTTTCAGCAGTTTTAGCAATTTCAGGCAGTTTTGTACGCTTTGTACTAGGAGTAGAAACATTGCCAACACCAATTATTTTACCATTGATAGTAGGAGGTGCAGCAACATGTGAAGAATTAGCATTACTAGTGGTGGTAATAGTCCAAACTTTAGCTACATTATTCTCTTTAGCTAGTTTTTCATTTTCTTCTCTATCCCACCTAGCACGCAGTTCAGCCATTAATCTTATATTCTCATTAATTCTAACTTGGATGGCATTTGCTGTAGTAGTAATCTTATTATCAATATCATCAGGTTTAGCAGCCATTTTATTAATTAAAGAGGATTGTGATGCGGACATGTATGAGATTCGGGTTTCAGCATTTGAAATTTTAGTTTGCAGACCAGAAATCTCCCTATTCAAGTTTTCAAGTTGATTTCCTATATTTTTCAACAAGGTAGATTGTTCATTCATAGTTTTAGTAAACAATTGATTTTGCTCATATTGTGATTGCATAAATTTTTTAGTGGATCTTTCAATTTCTAGCATCCTTTCCTCATATCTACCATAATCATTACCACTAGCAGGATATGGCCTATAGTTATTACCAGAGTTGTTCCTATAAGCATTGTTGTTGAAATTATTATTTTTAATGAAATTCACATCAACATTTTCTTCTTGAGCAACCAATGAAGCTAAAGGAACATTATTTGGATCAACATTAGATCTACCATTCACAAGCATAGACATAATCACATCAATCTTATCACTCAAGGAAGAGGTTTCTTCAACAGAATTTACCTTCTTACCTTGTGGAGCTCTTTCCGTGTGCCATTCAGAGTAATTTATCATCATATCATCAAGAAGTTTTGTAGCCGCCCCCAATGTGATGGACATAAAGGTACCTCCAGCAGCTGAATCCAATAAATTCCGCGAAGAAAAATTTAGTCCCATAGAAGGTTTGGATGATCATCCAAGTAGTCACTCCATGGGTTGGGCAATTCTTTACCAAAGTTTTCATTCTCTCCCATGCTTGAGCAACATGTTCAGTATCTAATTGTTTAAAATTCATTATGCTACTTCTCAAAGATATAATTTTAGCGGGAGGATAATATCTACCAATAAAAGCATCCTTGCATTTAGTCCATGAATCAATACTATTCTTAGGCAAAGATAGCAACCAATCTTTAGCTCTTCCTCTTAATGAGAAAGGAAACACTTTCAATTTAATAATATCACCATCTACATCCTTATACTTTTGCATTTCACAAAGTTCAACAAAATTATTGAGATGGGCAGCAGCATCATCAGAACTAACACCAGAAAATTGATCTCTCATGACAAGATTTAGTAAAGCAGGTTTAATTTCAAAGAATTCTGCTGTAGTAGCAGGTGGAGCAATAGGTGTGCATAGGAAATCATTATTATTTGCATTTGTGAAGTCACACAACTTAGTATTCTCAGGGGTATTCATTTTAGCAACAGTAAATAAAGCAAACTAGATAAATTAAATGCAAGTAACTAATTTTTTTGTGTTTTCGATATAGAGAGCAAGACAGTAAATAAAGTAAAACTAGCAACTAATTTTTTTGTGTTTTAATTTAGTGCAGCAAACAAAGTAGTAAATAAAATAAAGCAAGACAAAAACAAAGTAAAGAGATTGAGAAGTGGAGACTCCCTGCAGCGTGTCTTGATCTCCCCGGCAACGGCGCCAGAAAAAGAGCTGCCGTGGGAGGCAATTCTCTGTGGTGTAAATTTTCTTTCGTTCCCCGGCAACGGCGCCAGAAAAAGAGTTTGATGGCGTGTAACTCACACGTTCGTTGGGAACCCCAAGAGGAAGGTATGATGCGCACAGTAGCAAGTTTTCCCTCAGAAAGAAACCAAGGTTTAATCGAACCAGTAGGAGCCAAGAAGCACGTTGAAGGTTGATGGTCGCGAAATGTGATGCGGCGCAACACCAGGGATTCCGCGCCAACGCGGAACCTGCACAACACAACCCAAGTACTTTGTCCCAACGAAACAGTGAGGTTGTCAATCTCACCGGCTTGCTGTAACAAAGGATTAAACGTATCGAGTGGAAGATGTTTGCAAAGAAAACAGTAAAACAAGTAGATTGTATGCTATGTAAAGAATAGGACCGGGGTCCACAGTTCACTAGAGGTGTCTCTCCCATAAGATAAAAGCATGTTGGGTAAACAAATTACAGTCGGGCAATTGACAAATAGAGAAAGGCATAACAATGCATATACATGATATGATAAATATAGTGAGATTTAATCCGGGCATTACGACAAAGTACATAGACCGCCATCCAACTGCATCTATGCCTAAAAAGTCCACCTTCAGGTTATCATCCGAACCCCATTCAGTATTAAGTTGCTAAGCAACAGACAATTGCATTAAGTATGGTGCGTAATGTAATCAACAACTACATCCTTAGACATAGCATCAATGTTTTATCCCTAGTGGCAACAACACATCACAACCTTAGAACCTACTGTCCCAGTGTCAATGAAGGCATGAACCCACTATCGAGCATAAATACCCCCTCTTGGAGTTAAGAGCAAAAACTTGGCCAGAGCCTCTACTAATAACGGAGAGCATGCAAGATCATAAACAACACATAAACAATAGATTGATAATCACCATAATCATAGTACTCTCTATCCATCGGATCCCGACAAACACAACATATAGTATTACAGATAGATGATCTTGATCATGTTAGGCAGCTCACAAGATCCAACAATGAAGCACAACAAGGAGAAGACGACCATCTAGCTACTGCTATGGACCCATGGTCCAGGGGTGAACTACTCACTCATCACTCCGGAGGCGACCATGGCGGTGTAGAGTCCTCCGGAGATGAATCCCCTCCGGCAGGGTGCCGGAGGCGATCTCCTGAATCCCCCGAGATGGGATTCGGGCTGCGGCGTCTCGAAAGTTTTCCGTATCGTGGCTCTCGGTGGGGGTTTCGCGACGGAGGCTTTAAGTAGGCGGAGGGTCAACGCGGGACGAGGGGCCCAGGGGGTAGGTCGGCGCGGCCAGGGCTTGGGCCGCGCCGCCCTACCTCTGGCCGCCTCGTGGCCCCACTTCGTTATCTCTTCGGTCTTCGGAAGCTTCAAAAATAGGACCCTGGGCGAAAGTTTCGTCCAATTCCGAGAATATTTCTTTACTAGGATTTCTGAAACCAAAAACAGCAAAACGGCTCTTCGGCATCTTGTTAATAGGTTAGTTCCAGAAAATGCATAAATATGACATATAATGTGCATAAAACATGTAGGTATCATCAATAAAGTAGCATGGAACATAAGAAATTATCGATACGTTGGAGACGTATCATTATGCCTGAATGAATCTCATAGTAATCATCTTATCATGTATGGTATTTATTCTGTCAATTGCCCAGCTGTAATTTGTTCACCCAACATGTTATTTATCTTTATGGAGAGACACCTCTAGTGAACTGTGGACCCTGTTCCTTTCTTTTACACTGATAAAATCATCATGTTCTGTTTACTTACTGCAAGCACTGTTCTCTTTAATTCCACTGCAAACAAACATCTCTTTCCACACTATACATTTAATCCTTTGTGTTCAACAAACCGGTGAGATTGACAACCTCACTGTAAGTTGGGGCAAAGTATTTTGGTTGTGTTGTGTGCAGGTTCCAAGTTGTTGCTTGACGCCGGTAGAGCGCCCTGCCACAAGTCAACTAGCAACACCTCTAGAAGTCACGTCTATCTCCTACTGGTCGATTAAACCTTGGTTTCTTACTAAGGGAAAACTTGCTATTGTGCCCATCATACCTTCCTCTTGGGGTTCCCCAATGGTATGCAATATGCGCTCATCAAACGCGCAGCATGGCCGTCGCCGCTCTACATGTCGTCGGGATTCCTTCGGCAGATCCCGCGATGGGGGTTTTCAGCCTTTCCTAGGGTTTCCGTCGGCGAGGGCGGCGGCAATGGGAGCAAGTGTACCAGGCTCCAGCAGGGAGATGGAGCTCTGCCGGGGTTCGGGTCCACCCCGATGAACGCGTCGATGCCATGGGGTCAACCGCGCCCGGCTGCTCCCAATGGAGCGCCGCGGGTCGCGCCCAGCTGACCTCGTGCTCGTCAGCGGGGCGTCAGCTCCGTCTACACCCCGCTTTCCGACCGTGGCTCCGACGCCCTACCATACGACCGCTGCTCCGGCTCCGCCTCCACCTAGATTTGGGGTGCGATCTCCTCGACCACATGCCGGCGCCGGTGCGCGGCCTCCTCCTCGACGGTCCCGCTTGCTCTCCACCCCATCGTAAGCACTCTCTATCCCTTCCTCATCTGATTGATGTGATGTAGATCGGATTGATGACAATGTAGATCCGATTGATGTCAAAGTAGATAGGATTGATGTCAACGTGCATTGCATGTTAGTCATAAGCATTGCATGTTTTTCATAACCATGTCAACGATGAGTAGGGTGATCTTGAGCTTGTCCTGGCCATGATGGACTTGACATTGTCATGGCCATGATGGACTTGAGCTTGTCCTGGCCATGATGGACTTGACATTTTCATGGCCATGATGACATTGTTGTCATGACATTGTCATGTCATGATGATCTTGTGATTGTCATGGCCATGATGATCTTGTGATTGTCATGGCCATGATGATCTTGCGCTTGTCATGGCCATGATGATCTTGAGCTTGACATTGGCGTGATCATCTTGTGACTGTCATGGCCATGTTTGATCTTGTAATTTTCATGGCCATGATGATCTTGAGCTTGTCATTGCCATTGGAGCTCACCAATGCAAGTATCGCTAACCCTTGTCATTCTCATTGCATCTGCAGAACTGGCTCATCCTGGAAACCTTCCCGGATGGGCCCATAGGGGAGGCACGGGACGTAGCCGTTCGGGTGCAGCCTCGTGACCCTAATGAAGGGTTCACGGAAGCCCACCGGCAGATTACCGCGCCAAGGGTTCATGTCGGCCGTCCAGCTGACCTGGGGCACGATAGCGGTTGCCGGCGTTCTTCGTGCAGCTGAATAGCAAGGACCACACTGCCCTCGCCATGCCACCCTACATGGAGTAGCACCTGATCAGCAAGTACAAGCTGAAGAACAATGACCCGCCAGTGAAGGTGGCCTTGTACATGGGCGAGCTCTGCGAGTGGAGGGTGCAGCTCCGGTGGAGGGCCGAGCACGTCGGCTTCATCAAATCATGGAGCTAGTTTGCCGCCAGGGCAGACCTCCGCGTCGACGACACGATCGTCTTCACCCCTACGGACGACGGCTTCTAGGTCGACGTCTTCGAGAAGGAGAGTTCTTGCTCCAGCATCTTCAGCTATAGGAGGCATCACGAGGGACCTTATGCTGATCCTCACCATTAAGGTTATGTGCTTGTTCTGTGTCTCTGCTGCTATGAAGTTGTTAGTTGTTGTGCTGGCGTGAGGAGGTTGTTAAACACTTGCTTTTGAGCATATGTGCCTCTAATGTTGGCCTTTAGAGGCTGTTGAACATTGCTTTTGGACCTAGGTTGTCTGCCCCAAGGTTTAAGTAGGCGTCTTACCACTCTGACGTTAGGATTAGGTACTAAGTACTATGTTCCATGTGTATATAACCGTGTGTTGTTCTTATGATCGTCTTGTGTGCCGTTATGTGATGGTAAGGTCACCATATTTGAATGTGGTGAGGAGAAGCACAACCTGGGTGCCCAAAATGGCAACCAAACACATGTGTTAGGCTGAACACATATGGAACACTTTTTCCAGGCATCCAAACAACATGCACTTCTGTATGCACTCATGCAACACATGAGACAAAATGATGGGCCGAATTTGGCCCATGTCCCATTCGCAACGCGCAGGTGCGCCCATCTCATTAGCGCAGTGGTGCAGGATTTCGGCCCATCCCCTACCAAATGCGCCATTGGAGATGAGATGGTACGGGCGGGGCGGCGGGAGGCAACACGGCCATCGAGGCATTGCTGATTGCCGGAATAATGATGCGGAGGAGGATACGAAATAACTACGCGGCAGAGGTTTTCCTGCAGTGGCTGACGGCAACGCCATAGCACACAGGGGGCTGCGTCAACTTGTCCCGATTGGAAATTGACCGTTTGCAGGGTTTGATCAATCAAAGTCCCCCGCGACCTTGCTCATGTTGCCCCCCGAGGAAACCGGGGCATCACAACCATCCACAACCTCACCTCCGCCTCCTCCTCTCCCCTGCCACTGCCACCGGCGGGAGCAGCTCGGCAAATCCAGGAGGACCCGACGGGGCGGTGCTCGTCCTGGTGGCGGTGAAGCACGCGGTGCTGGCTTCGGCCGTCGCCCCTCCATCCATGGAGGGAGGTGGGGCTCTTGGATGCGGAGGTGGCGCCTCACCACGCCTCTGGCCTTCAGCTGAGGCTGTGCGCAAGGTGGTGGCGGATATGGGCCTAGGAGCCTAAGGGTTGGCCTAGCAGGCCTGACCATGATCTGAAGATCTTCCTTGATTGGTCTATGGGTGCGGTTTGCTGCTCTCTCTATTGGAACCCCAACAACACCTTGTCGCCATCGATCCCTGTGTTCGAGCTTGATCTGGGCTTGGTAGGCCTGGATCTAGAGTCTTTCCGGATGTTCGTAACGGCTCCCTTCTTTTTTCCAGGGGGCTTACGACACTCCAACATTGCAGTGGGCGACGTGGTGGCCGGCTCTTTGGAATTGTGTCCTGGGTATGGTGCTTGCTCACCGGGGTAAGAAGCATGCTCGGTTCGGTTGTCTCCATGGCCCATGGGCTGGAGATCGAGATCTCCCCGAGCGGCTGGAGATCGAGATCTCCCCGAGCATGCATGTTCTCTGCGTGTATTGCGCTGGTGTGCCTAGCTGCGGTCGGGACACTGCGTGTTTGTCTCGGGTTGGGATCGGTAGTTGATAGTCCCCATCTCCACGTCCGCGTGGCACCGAACGGTTCCTTGTGGATGATGCTTCGGCGAAAGCTAGGGTGAAATTGCATGGAGCCCCCATGTGTGGTTTTTGTAATTAATGACAATCCCTATGGACTAATGTTTGTATTGAGTCATATGTGTTGGAATTGTGCATAGGCAATGCTTGAACCATATATTGGATTCAAGATTGCAATAATAAGAGAATGAAGAAATGAGGTGCAAGTTCAAGATGAGCCACCTCGAAGAGATCATAGGCTTGAAGCTTTCCATTCATATGGTGTTCATGGATATGTGAAGATGTACCGAAAAAGGAGCTTTCCCATAGTGGAGTGTGGGGGAGCAATCCGCAAGACTTCATCAAGAAAGCACAATCAAGAAAGGCTTTTCATCTTGTTGCGGTCAAGATTGTCATCATCAAGCTCAAGTGAAATGCGCAAGGTTAAGGTTTGGTCTTGATAGGGTTTGTTTCTTACCGGTCTCGTGGTTTAGTTGGGAGACCGGGTTATAGGTTAGTTGCCGCACTATCAAGGTGCTCTCGAGTGAGTAACTCGGTCCTATCATTCGAAGAGATGTCAAGCCTTTGCATCCTTGCATCATCTTTCTTGGTTATTATTTGGATCTTATCCATATGGTGATTTAGAACTTGTGCTTATTCTCATGACAAGTTTTACTTCACCGAAAACGGATTCCACATGAAATACTTGTCGCGTTTTTTTATATTGGAGTTTTCCCGGTTCTTTGTATTGAGAGGTTTCACCTCTAAATTCACGTAAAAATATATCCCACCCGTTCTTAATATTTTATCTTCTTGTGGATTAGCTCTTGTCATCCTTTTTCCAACAAAATTGGATTCACCTAAATCCGAATTTCCTAACTTAAGTTGTTGCATTTTCCCTATTGGAGGTGTGACCGATTGGGCTTTTATAGATACGTTAAACCTTTCCCCATTTTATATTATTCTCCATGTTTGGAATATGATGGTTATCTTCATGATATTTTAGATATCTTTCTTGTTATTCTAATGAGCCCAAGTTCATCGAAATCGGATTTCGTATGTGAAAATGACGATGTTTTTGGTGTGTGGAGCGCTGCCGGCCGAAGTGGTCCGGCCACGGGCCAGACTCAGTCCGGCTGGATTACCGCGAGCACGAAAATTGTGCCCGGAATGGTCCGGACTTGGCCGGACGAGTCCGGCCGGCCAGAGTGGTCCGGCCAAGCCCGGAATGTCCGGCTGGGGCTGTTTTCGGGTGCGTTTTTAATGGTTAGATTCCATTTTGGAGGCCATATATAACCCCTTCTTCCCCATTGAGTTGGTTGCTTATCCTACTCTCTCTCTACTCCATTGTTGACTTTGAGAAGCTTCCTCTCCCTCTAATCACTCCATGATTTTTTCTCATATTTGAGGAAAAGATAGAGGAGATCTAGATCTACATCTTGACCAAACAAATCTCTCTCTTTGTGAGGGGAATCCACTAGATCTAGATCTTGGAGAAATTTGGTGTTCCCCCTCCTATTTGTTCTTCCTCTCTTATTCCCCAATAGCTTCTGTAGCTTTGTTGGAATTTGAGAGAGAAGGACTTGAGCATCTTCGTGGTGTTCTTGTCATTGCATTTGGTGCATCGGTTTGACTTCTCCGCGGTGATACGTGGAGGTGAAAGTTCATGAGATATTTACTTCGGGAGCTTGTTCCCGGAGCTTGTTCCTCTTCGGTCTTTGGACCCTAGACGGCTTAGTGGTCTTTGTGGTGTTTCTTGGAGCCTCCAATTAAGTTGTGGAGTTTGCCTCAAGTTTTTAGCTTTGTGTCTTAGGTTGTTCTTTGGGCCTCCAATTAAGTTGTGGAGATTCCTCAAGTGTAAGGCCTTTGTGGCGGAATATTGGGAGCCTCCGATTAAGTTGTGGAGATAGCCCCAAGCTTTGTGCGGGTTCGGAGACCACCCTCAAGGTCCCATAGTGGTTCAAGGACATCCCTTTTGGTGGGAATTCTTGAGGAGAATACGGCGAGGCCTTCATGCCGTTTGGAATGCTTTGTCCTCCACAATGTTCCAATGGAGAGTAGCGCTCGCAAGAGTGTAAACTTCGGGATACATCGTTGTCTCCGCGTCACCTCGGTTATTCCTATACCCGAGCTATTTACTTATGCACTTTACTTTGTGATAGCCTTCGTGCTTGAAGTTATATATCTTGCTATCACATAGTTTCTTGTATTGCTTAGCATAAGTTATTGGTGCACATGGGTGAACCCTAGTTATATAGGTTTTCTGCTTGGCAAATTAAGCGCTAGTTTTATTTCGCATTGTTAAGCCATAATCGTATAAGTTTTAAACCGCCTATTCACCCCCTCTCTAGGAGGCATCTGTGTCCTTTCATAGGACTGGCTCACAGCCGCCTGGTGATGGCAACACATGCGGTGTTGTTCCCCTACTTGAAGGCATCACCGTATTTGCTAGATGACGCCTCTCCTTTTCAGTTCATGCCCTTGGTGTCACAGCATGGTAGTGGCCTCAGTAGTGTCTGCGGAGTCTCCCTAGACCTCCTCCTCGTCTCTGCTCGACACAGACGCCAATAGAGTTCCTTTTAAGGTATTGCTCCTTGTTTTGGCGACAGTCCGAGAGCCTAGGGGGATTGTCTTGGCAGTTGTCGTGCCATGGGATATGCCGGTGTTTTAGCCCAAAGCCTTTTGTTGTCTGTTGTTTGGACGACTGGCGACACGCTCGAATTGACTGGGGGGGTCAGTGAAGGAGAGGACGACGGAGCAGTAGCGGCAAGTGGTGGCGCTGGAGACAACTGATAGAGGCGGCGACGGATGTGCAGTGGGGGAAAAAGGGGGAGGGTGAGAGAGAGATAGATAGGTTGAGAACGAGAGAGTGAGAGGTGACCTAGATGGTGGCGGTCGGGGTGGGTTAGACATGGTCTGGTTGGACATAGTTAAGCTAGCCTACTAGACTAATAAGTGAGGTGCTAGCCATGTTACCCGTGGCGAGCCAAAATTTGTTGCGCATTTAGTATGTGTGGTCCAAATCAAACACCCCGCACCACACATACTTGTGGCGCACCGCATTTCGGTGCGCCACAGGTAACTTAATACTAGTAAAATGCCTATCACCTACGCACCAAAAACGGCTACCGCCGACGCACCAGCGCGCGCCGGTGGGAACAGGTCGGTGGTAACTCTTTATCACCGGCGCACCTCATGGTGTGCCGGCACTAAATCGATTTAACGTCGGAGCAGCATCCTAGTGCGTCAACGGTATATTTGTTGTAAAATAAAAAAAAAATACGAATCCAGATATAGATCTCGTCGTGATGTGTTTTTCACGTTCTTCATACTGGCCAGCGAGGATTGAGGATGTGGGTCATCGGATTGGAGTTCGCCGGCGAGCTTGAGGAGGTGGCCGCCATTGAGGTTGAGGAGGTGGTCGCCGGAGGGTCACCGGAGGAAGGTCCCGACGAGGTTGAGGAGGTGGTCACTGGAGGGAGGTCGCCGGCTTGGGGAGGTACTCTACGGAGGGAGGTCACCGGGTTGAGGAGGAGGAGGGGGAGGAGAAGGGAAAGAGGAGGAGGAGAGGCGGAGGAGGAGGGAGAAGGTGAATATGACTCAGAAATTGAGAAAGAAGAAGAGGTCGGTGGTTTTGCATATATAGCATAGGTTTTCGTCGGCGCACTAGATATGGTGGTGCACCGGGGGTAAATTTTTATTTTTTTCATCAAAATCTAAAACCTAAAAAAAAAACTCTGTTTTACATTTGAAATTTGAGGAATCTAAAAATTCTCTAAATGCCCGGGGGCGATGATATCGGATGTAAAATTTTGCGTTGATACATTTTGATATAGAAAAGTTTTTCATCGGAGGTCGTATGCAACCAGAAATCCCGATTTATCGAAACATGATGACATTTTGCATAATATATAAAAATTCACATTTTAAAATTTTCATTAAAACTAGATGACATAACACATGGGCATCTCGATGGATTTTATTTTTTGAAACTTCTATCATTTTCATTTATTTTTATAAAAACTGAGTCTAGTTTACCGCCGGCGCACCCCCATGTTGGTGCGTTGGCGGTAAGGGGGACTATGATTTTTGGGTTGGCCCGGACCTGGCCGACCCTTATCCCGGTGCATAGTTTATTCGTTGCGCCGGTGCTATTTTGGCACCACCGGCGCCTGTAAAAATAGGTGCGCCAGCGGCAAATACTATACTACCGACGTGCACCTTTTTTGGTGCGCTGGTGGTTACCCAGTGCCCTTCTCCTCAAGTAAACTAGAATCCTCATCAAATATAACAGTACATTTGAATTGCTCAATGATGGAGCTAATAGAGAGGAGATTGACCTAAAAAGGCCTACAGCTTGTTTTCTTGTAGTGTGGATTAGGTTGCGCCACTAGTATGTGGGTGCACCTTGGCCACCCATGTCCCTACGATATCTGTGTCTCACAGAGTTAACTGGTACATCACGGGTAAGTCCACACTAGTGTCTCAGCCATCTTTGGTGTGCCACGGGTAATAGCAGTAGCACACCAAAGATCGCCACAGGCACACCTGCCAGCTATAGATGTATTCCTAGTAGTATAATAGCATGGAAAATAAGCATAAAAATAGTCAATACAAATCAAGTAGGCAAAACACAAAAAGAAGTTCTCCATGAAATAGAACCCGCATCCTTACATTATATTTCTTTCCATCCAAACAATATGTATGTCAAGATCACACACATTAATCAAAGGGGTTCACCATAAATCCAACGGCTGAACATAGAGAGGCATCTCTCTGGTTGGTACTCCGGCGCAGTATGTCCACCACCCTATATTTCAATTTAGAAATATATGTTATGATTAATATAGAATCTACTTAGAATTATGAAGTCCATTAGATATACAACTCTCTTGTTTTCAATTGTTTAATGTGAAGTGCCCAATTCAATGGTCTGGTGCTTGTGAATGTAATCAGGAGATATTTTTTGTATTGCAAATCTCAGCGGTGTCACAAAGGAGGGTGGAGATAGATATCATATTACCTTTATGGTAGCGAAAGTCAGGTTATTTGTGTATGTTACCGTGAATCTGCAAATAGATTATATTTCAAAAGATAAGAGAAATTGTACAAAGCGGCTTATAAGTAATATAGAAATCAGTAATGATGCTAGTTAATCAACATGTTTTTGTGAATTTTTATATTACCCCGCGGACTGTCCATCAAGATGCCAGGCTCGCCATTCATCCACGATGGGGAAGTTGAGTGATCTCACCCAAGACTGTGTACCCAGAAATGGTATAACAGCATCATGGTCTCCACTGTACAAGGAATATGGTTGAGAGGTTGGCAAAATAAAAATATGACAACTTTATATTTGAATATGGACATTGAACATCCTCAATTGTATTGTTGCAGGTAGGATAACCAATTTTGAATAATTGTTTCTTGAACAGTTGGCATAGCATCCTTCCAACCTTAAATTTAAAAATAGACATATTGTTTTAATATTACTAGTATTTACCTATATACCAAGGCACGATAACCTCTTGTCGTCAAATTACGGTGGTACTTTATGCTGCTCATGATGTCTGAAGAATACGGTAGATCTCCATCGTGGCACCTCACCCATTCATCCTTGCTCCCCTAAGTGATTGGAGTGTAGACAGATATAAGGGTTAACATAGGGTATATACGTAGGAGGATAAATTTTCTCCTTTGCGCAGAAAACTAGCATTAATTGTACCTTTCTTATCCCGAGAGTTTCCCTAGTGATGTTGTTGTTTGCCCAGAAATACGACAGGTAGTTACCATAGTTCTGTAGATAAAAAAAAGTTAGAACATGATTCCAAAACACTTTTAAAATTGAAGAAACGTCTTAATGAGATTCCTTTTGTATTTGGTATCTCTCATAGAAAAATACTTATATATTTTGAATAACAATAAACTTGGTAGAAGAAAGATAAATGTTAGAAACTCTCAGAAAGCATATCGCACCAAGCTTAGGTGGGCTGTCTTTGTGTTAGTGAACAACAACTGATAGACCTTCAAAACTAAACCTAAACATAATGAACAATTAAATATCATTGTTTGGTCACTGATTGGCTGACCTAAGTTCACATCTTGTAATCTACTTTGTGTAAAATATCTATTATTCATCTCAATCTTGACAAGGACTTAAAAAAGTGTAGTCATCAATCAAGAGTGAGGAGAGGGAATTTTTGGGAAGTCAAAAGTGCTCGTCTCTAGAAGCTTTCCTAATATATGCTCCTTAAATTTTATTTGTGGTCTACAACTATATGTACACAATATAAAATTACTTCATGCCTCTGAATAATCCTAATATTTCGGTTCCAACCACGACTAGGATAGCAATATCACTGAAGGCATATGGCAAGCATATTTCCTTCTGAAGAACATTTTGTTTATCTTTATCATCTTCAACATCTATGCGTGGGCCTTTATATCGTGTTCATGGAGCACACTAGATACTTTTTTTTCACTATTCATTATATCGTGTAGCTCAGAATTCAAAGTACTTCAAATTTAGAATCTGCAACTTGTAGCATACATATCTAGATATTCATTTTAAAAAACATGGAAACATGATTTTGACTTATTAAAAATAAAGGTATCACTCAAACCCAGGAGCGAGAAATCCCTACTCCTTTTTTTTCTTGGTTTTGCTTGACCGGTTCCTTTTTATCATAAGATGATATTAGTTTTTTCGATAAAGACAGTTTTTATTAGCTCAATAGTACGCATCAAGGAGATACAACGAAACAAAGATGCACAGAGCTGAATGGAGTAAATCAAAGGTGAACTTACTTGGCAATCCATTGGAGGACGAGGTGGTGGGCTTTCTAGTACTCGGGCTTGCTCTGTCAGGATCTTTCTTTCTATGGTAGCACTGTTTGGGCGGGGAGAAACATAAAAGCACTTCTTATACAAAACGTGTGGATGAGAGATTTCATCATACAACTGCAGGGAAACATCAATTAGTTTTATCAAGAATAGCTAGAAGACAAATTAAGGTGTGATACAGAATCACATAATAAGTTTATCATGCAAGTGAAAAACTGGTGAATCTAATGGTCGAGGTAGGAAACAAGTATCCTTCATTTTTCACTGAATTTATACACAAATGGAGAGAGGGGAAGTCAAAGAAGTTTTATCCTTACTATGTCGAATTTTTCCATAGCTTGAGCGCAAAGCATGTTCTTGGGGGTGAGATATTTTCCTGCTTGGCAGTGCTCCTCTATCGCCTTAGGATTGATCATATGCAAGCACATGGACATGGAATTAAGAAACCTTGTGGTGGGGAATCTTTAGTACAATAGGTGATTCATCTAGATGAGTTGGAAACGTGTGTATAATTAAATACCTCATACAGCTGGTCTGAAATGATTCCCATTCCATGAAGAAACGGCACTCTCGATTCACCATCAATGCTTTCTCCTGTAGCGGGGTTGCCTACCAGATAGCCCTGACCATGTCACAAAGTTTTGTGAGATGTAGATCATGGCAGCTGAAGTTGCTGCCTATCAGTATAACTGAATGGACGTTGTGTGGATGTTAAATTACCTTAAGATTAATTAGCGGGCTCGTTCCAGCTTCAATATCTGAAACAAAGCAGCAGTGTTGAAGTATGAATAGAGATTATCCGCCCCTTGAAAGCACCTAACAGTAGGTTTCTAAATATGCTTATATTTCGGAACGGAGGTAATAAGTACCCTCTGAGATCTTCTGTGCGAGGAAGGGAACAAGCTTTCCACCGAGTGAGTCTCCTCCGACATAGAAAGGATTGGCGAGGAAATCCGGATGCTCAGTGAACCACTGATCGAAAATATGAACAAAAAATGGTAACTAGCTAACAGATGAAAACTATTTGCGCAGCAACGGCAAGCTTGCTGGACTTCCATGAAAAGCTCTTATTCGTTTACATACCTTGGTGAGAAACGTTTTGAGCTGCAGCGAAGAAGAGACATCTCCAACGTCATAGCCTTTGGGGTCCCGGGAGAAGGAAAACCCGGCGCCGACGGGCGAGTCAACGAAGAGGATGCTGGCGACCTTGGTCCACGAGTAGGGGTGGTATTGCAGGCGTGGCACGGTCCCATTCTGATCGTAGGGCTCTATGATGAATTTCAACGGGCCTGCAACAGCAATTACGGATAGTGAGCCCCCAACAGAAGGAAACTGATCGTAGGGCTCTATGCTGTGATCGGACATGGAGTTGCTGACCCACCTATCTCGAAGAAGAGCCCGCTGAGCACGGAGCAGCGGTCGCCGCCGGTGAGCCAGAGGACGACGGGGTCGCGCCGCGGGTCGCCGTCGGACTCGATGAAGTAGTAGAAGAGCTCGGCGCCATTCTCCTCGTCCACGGTCACGTACCTGCCAAAAGAGGAGGGTATAGCAAGGAGCTAGCTGATAAGCGAATACAGTTGCGATCGATGTATGCAAGGTTAGAACGTGTGTGTGGGATACCATACCCGGTCTCAAGGCGGAACGGGAGGGCGCCGTCGAAGCCCGGAAGGGTGGTGACCAACGTCGGAGCCGCCTCGGCGTGGAAGAAAGGAAGGAGAGCGGGGAAGAAGAAGAGTAGGAGGAAGACAAGCCGCAGGGTCGCCCCTGGCACTTGCGCCTCCATGCTTAATTTCCCGATGAGAATAGCTCGCCTCTCGATCCCCCTGTTGGGACTTAACTTGCTCAGCTCCGCAACATCACATCACGGAGATAAACAAGTGAGGCGCTGTCAGTTGGAGCTTGGGCTCTCGTGCGGCATGTGGCGTTCATCTCGGACAAACTAAAAATAGCTAGCCTCGATCGCCAGCGCAAAGTCAGCGCCTGCGCGCGAACCGCAAATGGGTCTTTTTCCAGTGTTTGCCGTTCCCGCGTGGGGCACGCGCGCTAACGTGTGAACTTGTATGACTCCAAATAAGGACAGACCACAAACTTGTCCTGACAAAACAAATGCGGAGCAACACCACGCACCTTCTTCTACCTCCAAGGCTCCAACACGCCCAGGGGCGGGCCCACTTGAAGTCAAGGGTATTCAAATGTTTACCCAAAATATAATATGTTCATAACACCTAAAGCATCAATCCGCGAGTCCATCGCCTCAAACACTGCGCAGTTCAAAGCTAGATATCTAGCTCGCTTGACATGGTCATTTAAGTGCATAAGATATATCTTGCGCCAGGGGTTGGCCTTTGGTGGTCATGACGAGTCAAGTGGTTCAAAAAACAAAGTAAATTTCAAGGAACTTTTGCAATGGCTGGCAGGGAATTTTGAAGAAGTTAATAAGGTGGTCCTGGACAATGCTCCACATAATTGTCAAATGATAGACCACAAGATTCAGAAAGAACTCATTATTTGTTGTGCTCTTGAAACAACTAGATGTATCATAGAGGAACTTGGTGATGCGTGTTTTGCAGTTCTTGCCGATGAATCTAGTGATGCATATCAACAAGAACAATTGGCTCTTTGCCTGCGCTTTGTCAATAAAGTAGGAGAACCAGTTGAGCGCTTTCTTGGTCTCGTTCAAGTTGAAGATACTGCATCATTGACTCCTAAAGAAGCAATTCAGTCTTTGCTTCTTAGACACCAGCTGCCTGATGACCCACAAGTATAGGGGATCGCAACAGTCTTCGAGGGAAGTATTACCCAATTTATTCATTCGACACAAGGGGAGACAAAGAATACTTGTAAGCCTTAACAGCGGAGTTGTCAATTCAGCTGCACCTGGAAACAGAATTGCTCGCAAGAGTTTATCAGTAGCAACAGTTTTATGGCAGTAGGATTAGTGAAATAACAGCAGCGGTGAAATAAAGACAGCAGTACTGATTATAGTAAGCAGCAGGATTAAAATACTGTAGGCACAGGGACGGATGAACGGGCGTTACATGGATGAGAGAATTTATATAACAATCATGATAGGGCATTTGCAGGTAATAATAAAGCGGTATCCAAGTACTAATCAATCAATAGGCATGTGTTCCATATATAGTCGTACGTGCTCGCAATGAGAAACTTACACAACATCTTTTGTCCTACCAGCCGGTGGCAGCCGGGCCTCTAGGGAAACTACTGGAAATTAAGGTACTCCTTTTAATAGAGTACCAAAGCAAAGCATTAACACTCCGTGAACACATGTGATCCTCACATCACTACCATCCCCTCCGGTTGTCCCGATTTCTGTCACTTCGGGGCCATTGGTTCCGGACAGCAACGTGTGTATACAACTTGCAGGTAAGACCATAAACAATGAATATCATGATGAAACAATAACATGTTCAGATCTGAGATCATGGCACTCGGGCCCTAGTGACAAGCATTAAGCATAACAAGTTGCAACAATATCATAAAAGTAACATCTACGGATACTAGGCACCATGCCCTAACAATCTTGTGACTATTACATGATCAATCTCATCCAATCCCTACCATCCCCTTCAGCCTACAGCGGGGGAATTACTCACACATGGATGGGGGAAACATGGCTGGTCGATGGAGAGACGTCGGTGGTGATGGCGGTGAAGATCCCTCCAATTCCCCGTCCCGGGTGCCGAACGGAGTTTCGGTCCCGAGGCGGAGTTTCGCGATGGCGGCGGCGTTGGATGGTCTCTGGAAATATCGACGTACCCCGGCATTTTTAGGTCGAAGACGTATATAGTCCGAAGGAGAGCGTCGGGGGCCGCCGAGGCGCCCACACCACAAGGCGGCGCCCCCCTTGGGCGCGGCCTAGTGTGTGGGGCCTCGGGCCCCCACCTTGCCCTTCGCTCCGTCGATTCTGGGAAAATAGGGCCTTTCGCATAAATTCCGAGGATTTTCCTGAAAGTTGGATTTCTGCACAAAAACGAGACACCAGAGCAATTCTGCTGAAAACAGCGCTAGTCCGTGTTAGTTGCATCCAAAATACACAAATTAGAGGCAAAACAATAGCAAAAGTGTCGGGAAAGTAGATACGTTTTGGACGTATCAACTCCCCCAAGCTTAACTTATTGCTTGTCCTCAAGCAATTCAGTTAACAACTGAGTGCGATAAAAGAACTTTCACGAACACATTTGTTCATATGATGTAGATATTCTCATGATATGGCAAGTGCTTAAGCAATTCATAATAAGGTACATGCAAATAAAGTCATCTAGTAACTGTGTCAATCATAAAAGAGATACCAACAAACTAATAACAAGCATCATGAAACACTTCAATAAGCAGGATTGCAATGTTCATAGAAAGATATGATAAAGTGGTATCTCGCTTGCCTGTATTTGTAGCAAAACATAAATGCCCAAGCACCTCTGAAGTTCATAGAAAGACTAGAAGTAAATTTGTCAAAGATAAAAGCATCAAAGTTATACCACAGCTGATCATATTTTGGGACAAGCATATTATACTAAGAATGACAGTCATGCTCTCAAGAAAGTGCTCAAAGAAAGGATGGTGACTCAACATAAAAGTAAAAGATTGACCCTTCAGAGGGAAGCAGGGATTAACATGTGCTAGAGCTTTTCATTTTTCAAAGACAGAAATAAAATTATTTTGAGAGGTGCTTGTTGTTGTCAACGAATGATAGTGGGTACTCTAACCACCTCGCCAACCAGACTCTCAAGAGCGGCTCCCATGAAGGACGTTATTTCCACCAGCAAGGTAGATCATCCCTCTTCTCTTTTGTTTACACATGTATTTTAGTTTCATTATGGATGACACTCCCCCCAACCTTTGCTTACACAAGCCATGGCTAACCGAATCCTCGGGTGCCTTCCAACATTCACATACCATGGGGAAGTGTCTATTTGCAGGTTAAGTTGCTTACTGATGAATCAGAGCAAAACACGTGAAGAGAATTATTAATGAAGGTTGATTAATTGGGGCTGGGAACCCCGTTGCCAGCTCTTTTTGCAAAATTATTGGATAAGAGGATGTGCCACTAGTCCATTGGTGAAAGTCTGTCCGGAGTAAATGACAAGGTTGAAAGACAAAACACCACATATTTCCTCATGAGCTATAAAACATTAACACAAATTGAGAAGTAGTTTGAAGGTTTAAAGGTAGCACATGAGAATTTACTTGGAATGGTTTGAAATGCCATGCATAGGTATTTATGGTGGACACTTTAGAACAACTTGGTTTCAGATGTTTGGAAGCACGAGCAGCATTCCCGCTCAGTACAAGTGGAGGCTAGCAAAAGACTGGGAAGCGACAATCAAGAGAGCAATAACTGTCATAATCATGCTTGCGACAAAATAAAATTAACAGAGGCATAAAAGTGATACAAGAACTCTGAAGCAAAGTAGATTAGCGAGGCTTAATTGACTTTTGTTTTGTCATATGCATGCGTGAGCATGTGCTAAGTCGATTCAAGTGAATTATTCAGAGGAGGATACCACAATGTCATACCGATCTATGAATAAAACAATGCAAGCAAATATCCATGACATGCTACTCATTATTAATAGATTGGAACTAATCATGAGAGATCATAAACTACTAGACTTTCATTAAATGACATATACCTCATATGAACCAACTAAGCATGCTCACATGGATGAGTATATGTACAAAAATGAAAACAAATAGAGTTCATACCAGCCTCTCACCACAGTCAAATTGCCGTAGATCGTCATTATTGCCTTTCACTTGTGCAGCTTGAATAATAATATGGAATGAAACCAAGCTCCAACCACCGGAGACCTCTGAACTCCCTAATGAACTTTACAAAACCAAAGAAGAACAACAAACATTTTTGGTGTTTTCGGGTTAGAAACAAGAACAAAAGGAAACAAGAAAACAAAGCAAAATATTTTTGGGTTTTCTCATAGCAAACTAACGATAGCAAATAAAGTAAAATAAGAGCAAATAACCAAATAAATAAATGGTGAAGAGAAACAACAGAAATATTTTTGGTCTTTTTGTGTTTTAGGAAAGAAACAAAGCGAAAACAAGAGAATGCAAACTCAGAAACACAGAAAAAGCAGGACGACAGAAATCTGCCAAAACCTGACAGCAGTACAGAAATCGAAATTAACAAAAATCTTCCGTTGCTCAGCTCAAAAAGTGTTCAACTAATGAAAGTTAGATAACAACCTGGGGCACATGCTCAAAAATTTGCAACTCAAAATAACGTTCTGGCTGTGCGTACGAATTTTTTTGTAACAGCACAGAGTCTGTTTTTGGACAGCACTTCCCCAAATATCATCTCCCTCTCATTAGAAAACCACTCTAAGAAACTAAACAAGTATGTACAAGTATCCAGCAACCATAATATGCAAAGAATGAGTGATGCCGGTATACCTCCCCCAAGCTTAGGCTTTTGGCCTAAGTGGAGTTCATTCCCACGGTCCCCATGAAGTGGTGTCTCCGTAATACGACGAAGAACGACCCGGTTCTAGGTATGTGCTTGAAGAAGCAACAGGGTATGTGACGGTGTAGTCGTAGGAGGGCTCAACGTCCTCGGAGTCATGTTGCTGGTGGAAGCCTTGTATCTTCAGTTGCTCATCCACCTCCTCCTTAGAGCGTGACGATGGTTTCCTGCCAATACTGAACAAATCCGTTTGGGGCAAGAGGACTTCCCTCTCATCCCCGTCAGCAAATAACATTCTATAAACAATATTATCCATACTAGAGTCAACTGTAACAAATTGGTGACTCTTCATAGCAGCAATATCTAACTTAACAGGTGGTATTTCTACATCAGTAGGGTCAAGAGGGAGATCTAGACGTGCCAAAATACGCGATGCAATTATTCCCCCATAAATAGGCCCCTTGTTAGACAAACGGCGAGCAATAACAGAACCAAGATGATAAGGTGTCTCACCAGTGAGTGCAGCAATTAAGAAAGCAAGATGATAACTAGAAATATTACTAGTGTTCTCCCTACCAAGAATGCTAGTAGCAAGGTAATAAGCAAAATACTTAATGGCGGGGAGTTGAATGTTTCTTATCTTGCCACGCTGAATGGTGCGGCAGTCATCATTTGTAATTTCTCGATAGAGCTCCAGCAAAACCCTGGGGTTGTCCTCAATCTTCCTTGCGGTACCTGCAGGGGCAATACCCAATGCAGCACAAAAATCCTTCAACTTCATAGTAACTGGATTACCATAGATCTTGAATGCAACCGTCGGGTTGAAGTGCTTGTTGTTGAACTTGAAGCTCTCCACAAAGATTTTAGTAAGCATGTAGTATTGCTTCCTCTCATCCTCCATATAGGCGGTTAATCCCGCCTTTCTGACGAGAGTCAAAAAATCATCCAACAACCCTGCATTGCTCAAAAATTCATAACATGGAAAAGATGAAGCATTAGGGTCTCCATCGAAGCTTGGTGCAATCACATCCTCATTATAGGATCGTCTAATCCTAGTGGATGCCCTCGAGGGCCTCCCCGTGCTCGTCGTCTCTCCTTCGAACACCTCTCCAAAGTTGTAGTTGTTCATTTTCCTTCTCTGAAATTTTTCAACAATCATTATAAAATTTGATTTCAAGGTATATAATTGAGGGGAACTACTATAGGAACTTGCTAGAGTACTAAACATGCATCAAAACTAGTTTCTACCACTTAGAACAAGCATGCAAGCTCACTAAACATGTTATCTACAGCAGCAAAATATTAAAGATATACTCAACCAAACAAAATTCTAATTGGACAATCAAAGGAGTCACATACCAGGGAGCAAATGTGCCAAATTTCAGACAGAAATCTGGGCTGAGCAAAGAGATCGAGAAATCGCGAGTTCTTGAGCAGAAACGCGAGTGAGAGAAAGTGAGTACGAGTTTTTTCGGGAGAGAGAAGAGAATGAGTGAAAGGGATGATGAAGTGGGGCAAGGAGGGGCCCACACACCAGGGCGCCCCCCACGCGCCGGCCTGTGGGGTGCCACCCTGGGGTGCCCCACTGGTCATCCCCAGTGCTCCCAGTGCCCCTTCGAAAAATAAGACTACCAGTATAATTTTTGTAAATTTTGAGAACTTCGAAAAATGCACATTTCGGGTGTTAAAGTAATTATTACTGCGCAGGAAAATGATTTCCAAAATCTTAAACAACTAAAGCATATTGCAAAACAAAAAGTGCTACAGCAAGTAAAACAAGTGGAGGAAGAAAGAAAGAAAGAAATGTTGTTTAGCTTTCTTATGCATTAAAATATACTTGTTAACAAGGTTGATCAAGTCTTGCTACCAAATAAATTTTATATGACATAAGAAGAAATAAACCTCAAATCAATCATGTTACCTTATATTGAATTGATATGGATCCAATCATAAGAGTTTGATATTCTTCTTTAGGCTCATATATAGGACAATCAATGGATCCCACCTTGATAGTTTTCACATTAAAAATTGTATTAACTCCATATACTTTATCAATCCTCTTGGGAAAATAGACGGTATGTTCCTTGTCATCAATATTGAAAGTAACCTTGCCTTTATTGCAATCAATAACAGCCCCTGCAGTATTAAGAAAGGGTCTTCCAAGAATAATGGACATATTATCATCTTCAGGCATTTCCAACACAACAAAATCAGTTAATATCAAGCAATGTTGAGTAACTTGAACAGGAACATTTTCACATACACCAACAGGAATAGCAGTAGATTTATCAGCCATTTGCAAAGATATATCAGTTGGTATCAACTTCACTAACACCTGCTCCCAAATCACATAGAGCAGTTCTAACATAATTATTCTTGATGGAACAAGGAATAGTCGGTATACCTGAGTCTCCCAGCTTCTTTGGAACCTTACCATTGAAGGAGTAATTAGCGAGCATAGTGGAAATCTCCTCATTGGGAATTTTCCTTTTGTTAGAAACAATATCTTTCATATACTTTGAATAAGGAGGCAATTTAATAGCATCAATCAAAGGGATTTGCAAAAATAAAGGTTTCATCCAATCACAAAATTTATTATAATGTTCCTCCTCCTTTGATTTTAGTTTCTTAGCAGGAAAAGGCATTGGCTTTTGAACCCAAGGTTCTCTTTCATTACCATGTTTCTTTGTAATAAAATCTTCTTTAGTGTACTTCTTATTTTTATCATGCTTTTCAGGTTCTTTTTCAATTTCTTCTTTATCAGGAGTATCATTCTTATCATTATCTTCATCATGTTCATTACCACTTTCAGTTTCAGCATCAGAAATAGAAATACTATTAGGATCATTAACAGGTTCAGAGGATTCTACAACAGTTTTATGTTTCTTCTTCTTTTTCTTAGAAGGACTACTAATTTCTTTAGTTCGTTGAGAATATTGTTCAATTCTTTTGGGATGCCCTTTAGGATATAGAGGATCCTGGGTAGAAACACCGCCTCTAGTTGTTACTTCATAAACATGTTTCTCTTCATGATTATTTTTTAACAAGTCATTTTGCACTTTAGTAAGTTGATCAATTTGAGTTTGAATCATATTAAAATGTTTAACAAGCATCTTAACATCATTGGAGGTTCTCTCCACAATATCATGCAATTTACTAATAGCTTGAGAATTTTCCATTAGATGATTCTCTACTCTCATATTAAAATTGTTTTGCTTAACAATATAATTATCAAATTCATCTAAACATTGATCAGGAGGTTTTGAATATGGAATATCTCCTCTATCAAAGCGTTAAAGAGAATGTACCTCGATTGTAGATGAAGGGGGAATTATCTTACATAGGTCTTCTATAGGAGGTAAATTCTTCACATCTTCGGATTTAATACCCTTCTCCATAAGAGATTTCTTGGCTTCCCTCATATCTTCATCCTTTAATTCAATCATACCCCTCTTCTTCAATATAGGTGTAGGGGTTGGTTCAGGTGTAGACCAATCATCATGATTTTTGCTTATCTTAGCCAATAATTTTTCAGCTTCGTCCGAGTTCTTTTCCTGAAAACACAATCAGCACAACTATCCAGGTATGCCCTAGACTCAATGGTTAGTCCACTATAAAATATATCAAGTAAATCATGCTTTTCCAAATCATGTCCAGGCCGAGCTCTAATAAGAGAGCAAAATCTTGCCCAAGCTTCAGGCAATTTCTCTCCATCTTCTTGATCAAAGCTATAAATTCTCTGCAAAGCCATATGTTGAGCACTAGCGGGAAAGTATTTCCGAAAGAAAACATCAAGCAAACAACTTGGACTATTAATAGAATCAGGAGGCAAATTATTATACCAAATCTTAGCATCATCCTTTAATGAGAATGGGAAAATCTTAGCAACAAAATAAGTACGCATCTTAACATCATCAGAAAACAAGCTACTTAAAGTAGAAAGCTTATTCATAAGTTCTACATCACTCTCTTTTTCAGTACCACAAAAGGGTGTTTTCTCAACAATAGATATATGAGATAAATCAAGAGAAAAATCATTATCTTTATCCTTAATGTTTATAGGAGATGTGGCAAATTTAGGATCAGGAGACGGTTTATATCTAACAGCATGTTGTGCAATAAGCTTTTTGAGGTTACTTGTACTAGTAGTAGCATTGCATTTATCAATAAAATCATCATCAAGTTCTACATAATCTTCATCAAGATCATCAATCTCAGGTGAATTAACAGGTGTAACAGTATTTTTATTAGGAGTTTCAGTAATTTCAATTTGTCTAGACCTAGCAATTGTAGCATCTAGAAAAGGACCTAATGAACCAGTATTATCAAGCACAGTACAAGCATCACATCCTCATTATAGGGGATCGCAACAGTCTTCGAGGGAAGTATTACCCAATTTATTGATTCGACACAAGGGGAGACAAAGAATACTTGTAAGCCTTAACAGCGGAGTTGTCAATTCAGCTGCACCTGGAAACAGACTTGCAAGAGTTTATCAGGAGCAACAGTTTTATGGCAGTAGGATTAGTGAAATAACACAAGTGAAATGAAGACAGCAGTAATGATTATAGTAAACAGCAGGATTAAAATACTGTAGGCACAGGGAAGGATGAACGGGCGTTGCATGGATGAGAGAATTCATAAAACAATCATGATAGGGCATTTGCAGGTAATAATAAAACGGTATCCAAGTACTAATCAATCAATAAACATGTGTTCCATATATAGTCGTATGTGCTCGCAATGAGAAACTTGCACAACATCTTTTGTCCTACCAGCCGGTGGCAGCCGGGCCTCTAGGGAAACTACTGGAAATTAAGGTACTCCTTTTAATAGAGTACCGGAGCAAAGCATTAACACTCCGTGAACACATGTGATCCTCACATCACTACCATCCCCTCCGGTTGTCCCGATTTCTGTCACTTCGGGGCCATTGGTTCCGGACAGCAACGTGTGTATACAACTTGCAGGTAAGACCATAAACAATGAATATCATGATGAAACAATAACATGTTCATATCTGAGATCATGGCACTCGGGCCCTAGTGACAAGCATTTTAAGCATAACAAGTTGCAACAATATCATAAAAATAACATCTACGGATACTAGGCACCATGCCCTAACAATCTTGTGACTATTACATGATCAATCTCATCCAATCCCTACCATCCCCTTCAGCCTACAGCGGGGAATTACTCACACATGGATGGGGGAAACATGGCTGGTCGATGGAGAGACGTCGGTGGTGATGGCGGTGAAGATCTCCTCCAATTCCCCGTCCCGGCGGAGTGCGAGGTTTGGTCCCGAGGCGGAGTTTCGCGATGGCGGCGGCGTCTGGATGGTCTCTGGAAATATCGACGTACCCCCTGGCGTTTTAGGTCGAAAGACGTATATAGTCCGAAGGAGAGCGTCGGGGGGGGGCGCCCGCCCACAAGCGCGCCCCCCTTGGGCCGCGGCCCTAGTGTGTGGGGGCCTCGGGCCCCCACCTAGCTTGCCCTTCTGGCTCCGTCAGTATTGGGAAAATAGGGCCTTTCGCATAAATTCCGGGATTTTCTGAAAGTTGGATTTATGCACAAAAACAAGACACCAGAGCAATTCTGCTGAAAACAGCGTTAGTCCGCGTTAGTTGCATCCAAAATACACAAATTAGAGGCAAAACAATAGCAAAAGTGTTCGGGAGAGTAGATACGTTTTGGACGTATCACTGCCCTTATCTAAGATCCGTGGGCAGGGGTATGATGGAGCTAGCAACATGAAAGGTCATGTGAATGGTCTTAAAAAACTAATTATGGAAGATTCACCTTCTGCTTATTATGTTCATTGCTTTGCCCATCAACTTCAACTAACCCTTGTAGCTGTTGCTAAGGAGAATATTGATTGCCAATGGTTTTTTGGACAGCTAGCATATTTGTTGAATGTCCTGGGGATGTCCTGTAAAAAGATCCGCATGCTTCGCATAGCTCAAGCTGAGTATATGATTCAAGTGTTGAAGTTGGGTGAAATTGAAAGTGGCCAAGGTTTGAATCAAGAGATGGGCTTATCAAGGCCAGGTGATACGCGGTGGGGATCTCACCACAGAACTGCAATGCATGTTATGTCTTTGTATCCTGCAATCAAGAAAGTTCTCTTCAGGGTTGGGAAAGAAAGTAAAGGGGCTGAAGCTTTAGGGGCTCAAACTATGTTGGAAGTATTTGAGTCATTTGAGTTTGTTTTCTTGGTGCACTTGATGAATGAAATATTTGTATACACAAATGGATTTTGCAATGCTTTGCAAAGGAGGGATCAAGATATTGTGACCGCAATGGACCTTCTTGCGGACACAAAGGTAGAACTGGATGTTTTGAGAGATGATGTTGGATGGAAATAATTTCTTGATAATGTTACTTCCTTTTGTGTGAAGCACCGTCTCAAAGTTGTTGACATGGATGGGAAGTACAAGCCTATACAAAGAGCAAAGAGGTTCTACAAAGATGCCTTTAATTATCATCGCTTTCATGCTGATATGTTTTTGGGTGTCATAGATAGGCAACTTCAGGAGCTTAATAACAGATTTGATGAGGTAAACACAGGGCTACTTAGATGCATGGCAGCATTTAGTCCAGCCAAATCATTTTCTTCTTTTAATGTTGAGAGCTTGGTTAAGCTTGCTGAATTCTATCCTCAAGATTTTGAATTTGAAGAATTGGTCCAACTTCCTTTTAAACTGAAGCGCTATATTAATGATGTGAGTAAGGATGAAAACTTTACAAATTTGAGCAGTCTGGCAGAGTTGTCTATGATGCTTGTTAAAACAGATAGGGTCCTTCGATACGACATTGTTTACAAACTTCTGAAGTTGGTGCTAGTTCTACCTGTTGCAACTGCTGGTGTTGAGAGGGTCTTTTCTTCAATGAACTTTATCAAAAACAAGCTAAGAAGTAAGATGGGCCAAAGATTCTTGAATGGGTGCTTGGTTACATTTATTGAGAGGGACTTCTTCTTGCAAGTTAAGGATGAGGAAATCATCACTAATTTTCAAGCCTTGACGGGTCGGAAAGTTATCCTGTAACTTGTAAGCTGTCCTTCCATTTTGCTATTTTCTGTCCTCTATATATTACAAATGTTTCCTCTTTGTAATCTTGAGAAATTGGAACTTATATATGTTTATCAATTTGATGTTATGATTTATTTCTTTGAATATGTGATATTATACTGTTAGAACTACGCGAATTATATGATGCTATAATCATAGTATATATACATGCAAAAAACTAGGCTTTAGACAGTATTTTTGTTTGTACCATTTGAATGTTTGAATACACACTATCAAAATCCTGGGCCCGCCGCTGAACACGCCCGGCTTGTTCCACTGGCTCAACAGGCAACAGCGCACCACTGCGTGTGTGTATCTGTGCTGAAATTTGGGCATGTCCGTTGATTCAAGCTGAATATCGGATGACATATTTCCGGCAAAAGAAAATGTACTACTATAAAAAAAAGTGTTATTCTGTTTGATGACAAGAGGGATAAGAGTATAAGATAGCATAACAAAGCAAGATGAATTGCAACACCCAATTACCCAATACTCATGCAATGAAGAAACAAATTTATGCCCAATTGTACGGCTAAGATAACTGATACGTCCCAAACGTATCTATAATTTCTGATGTTCCATGCCTGTTTTATGACAATACCTACATGTTTTGCTCACACTTTATAATGTTTTATGCGTTTTTCGGAACTAACCTATTAACAAGATGCCACAGTGTCAGTTCCTGTTTTCTGTTGTTTTTGGTTCCAGAAAGGCTGTTCGGGCAATATTCTCGGAATTCGACGAAACGAAAACCCAATACCTTATTTTTCCCGGAAGCATCCAGAACACCGAAGGAGAGTCAGAGAGGGGCCAGAGGGCCACCGACCATAAGGCAGCGCGGCCCCAGGCCTGCGCGCCAGCCTATGGTGAGGGGGCCCCAGGTGCCCTCCTGTGTCGCCTTTTCGCCTATAAAACCCCTTTCGACCTAAAAACGCAATACGGATTGACGAAACTCCAGAAAGACTCCAGGGGCGCCGTCGCCATCGCGAAACTCCAATTCGGGGGACAGAAGTCTCTGTTCCGGCACCCTGCCGGGACGGGGAAGTGCCCCGGAAGCCATCTCCATCAACGCCACCGCCTCCATCATGCTCCGTGAGTAGTTCCCCCATGGACTACGGGTTCTAGCTGTAGCTAGTTGGTATTCTCTCCCCCATGTATTTCAATACAATGATCTCATGAGCTGCCTTACATGATTGAGATTCATCTGATGTAATCGGTGTTGTGTTTGTTGGGATCCGATGGATTGTTACATTATGATTAGTCTATCTATAAGTTTGTGAAGTTATTGTTGCTGCAATCTTGTTGTGTTTAATGCTTGTCACTAGGGCCCGAGTGGCATGATCTTAGATTTAAGCTTTATACGTATTGCTTAGATTGTATCTACAAGTTGTATACACATGTCTATGTCCGGAACCCGAGGCCCCAAAGTGACAGAAATTGGGACAACCGGAGGGGAAGGCGTAGGTATGAGGATCACATGTTTTCACCAAGTGTTAATGCTTTGTTCCGGTACTCTATTAAAAGGAGTACCTTAATTACCAGTAGTTTCCCTTGAGGCCCGGCTGCCACCGGCTGGTAGGACAAAAGATGTTGTACAAGTTTCTCATTGCGAGCACGTATGACTATATATGGAAAACATGCCTACATGATTAAGAATCTTGATGTTCTGTCTTAATGCTATTTCAATCCTGTCTATTGCCCAACTGTAATTTGTTCACCCAACACTTGTTATTGGAGAGTTACCACTAGTGTAGATAGCTGGGAACCCCGGTCCATCTTTCATCATCAAATACTCACTCGGTCCTATATGCCATTAGAAGTAGTATCAACTAATTTTTGGTGCCATTGCCTTTTGCTATATGTTATCTACTTGTTAGCAACTATAGATCATTGCCTTGAGTCACTTCATTCATCTCATGTGCTTTGCAATAGTATGATTAAGATTATGTTGGTAGCATGTCACTTCAGAAATTATTCTTTTTTATCGTTTACCTACTCGAGGACGAGTAGGAACTAAGCTTGGGGATGCTTGATACGTCCCAAACGTATCTATAATTTCTGATGTTCCATGCTTGTTTTATGACAATACCTCAATGTTTTGCTCACACTTTATAATGTTTTTATGCGTTTTCCGGAACTAACCTATTAACAAGATGCCACAGTGCTAGTTCCTGTTTTCTGTTGTTTTTGGTTCCAGAAAGGCTGTTCGGGCAATATTCTCGGAATTCGACGAAACGAAGACCCAATACCTTATTTTTCCCGGAAGCATCCAAAACACCGAAGGAGAGTCGGAGATGGGGCCGAGGGCCCAGACCATAAGGCGGCGCGGCCCCAGGCTGGCCGCGCCAGCCTATGGTGAGGGGCCCCTGTGCCCCTCGTGTCGCCTCTTCGCCTATAAAACCCCTTTCGACCTAAAAACGCAATACGATTGACGAAACTCCGAAAGACTCCGGGCGCCGTCGCCATCGCGAAACTCAATTCGGAGGAGTCTCGTTCGGCACCCGCTGGACGGGGAAGTGCCCGGAAGCCATCTCCATCAACGCCACCGCCTCCATCATGCTCCGTGAGTAGTTCCCCCATGGACTACGGGTTCTAGCTGTAGCTAGTTGGTATTCTCTCCCCATGTACTTCAATACAATGATCTCATGAGCTGCCTTACATGATTGAGATTCATCTGATGTAATCGGTGTTGTGTTTGTTGGGATCCGATGGATTGTTACATTATGATTAGTCTATCTATAAAGTTTGTGAAGTTATTGTTGCTGCAATCTTGTTGTGTTTAATGCTTGTCACTAGAGCCCGAGTGGCATGATCTTAGATTTAAGCTTTATACTTATTGCTTAGATTGTATCTACAAGTTGTATGCACATGTCTATGTCCGGAACCCGAGGCCCCAAAGTGTCAAATTGGGACAACCGGAGGGAAGGCGTAGGTATGAGGATCACATGTTTTCACCAAGTGTTAATGCTTTGTTCCGGTACTCTATTAAAAGGAGTACCTTAATTACCATAGTTTCCTAGGCCCGGCTGCCGGCTGGTTGGACAAAAGATGTTGTACAAGTTTCTCATTGCGAGCACGTATGACTATATATGGAAAACATGCCTACATGATTAATAATCTTGATGTTCTGTCTTAATGCTATTTCAATCCTATCAATTGCCCAACTGTAATTTGTTCACCCAACACTTGTTATTGGAGAGTTACCACTAGTGTAGATAGCTGGGAACCCCGGTCCATCTCTCATCATCATATACTCGTTCTACATGTCATTGGAAGTAGTATCAACTATTTTCTGGTGCCATTGCTCTCATATTACTGCTACTGCTGTATTCTGTTACTGCTCTCATATAATGCTGCTTTCACATCACCCGTTACTAGTGCTTTTTCAGGTGCAGCTGAATTGACAACTCAGTTGTTAAGGCTTATAAGTATTCTTTACCTCCCCTTGTGTCGAATCAATAAATTTGGGTTTTACTTCCCTCGAAGACTGTTGCGATCCCCTATACTTGTGGGTCATCAAGACTATTTTCTGGCGCCGTTGCCGGGGAGGCATAGCTATACTCATAAGTTCACCTAGGGAGTACACTCTACCTCTCTCTCTGCTTTTATTTTATTTTGTCTTTTTAGTTTATTTCTGTCTAGTTTTATTTTGCTTAGTTTACTTTTGTCTAGTTTATTTTTGTCTTGTTTTATTTTCCCTATATAACCGAAAATCCATAAAAATTTGAAAAACCTAAAAATGAAAAATTGCTATTATGGGAGAACCTACAACCTATTTAGAGCTTATATAATTATATAATAATTATAGATAATCGAGAAAGGGTAAAGTTATGAATGCTGTGATAAAAAAATTAAATACAATTGCTAAAATCTTGCTTAAACGCCATGATATAAACTGTTGCTCTAAACAGGATACTAAACATCTTAAATTTCAATGTGGCTTTAGTGAGGAAATTTTAATTAAGAACTATAATTGGAATAGCTATATTCATTTTGGGTTCGAAGAGGTAGAACAATTTGTCTTATTTATGGGAGCCTCTGAGATAGAATCATTCATGTCTAAAAATTATGAAACTTGTGCTGTTTGTAAGGACCTTAAAGATTATGTCTCTTCTATCCTTAATTTTTGCATAGAAAGCTACAGTGATAATCCTTATATCATTGATTATAAAGAGAGAGTCATTAATGCACAAGAATGCACTCACAATTTGTAGGAACCAGTGGAAGAAGAAATTGATGAACCTGAAAGCTCATTGGATGAAAAAGAGGAGGAAATTGATGAACCTGAAAGCTCATTGGATGAAAAAGAAGAGGAGAGTGATGAACAAAAGGAGGAATAATGGATTAGCTACCCATGCCAACCTTCTAATGAGAGTAACTCTTTATCTCTTACACTATTTGATTGTCCTCCATGCTTACCAAAAGAGGATGAATGTTATGTTCCTGTGGATTCTCTTGAAATATTCCCTATGAGTAAAACTTGTGAGAATAATTATGCTACTGTTGTCTATGATAATCCATGCTACTTTGATAAATTTTATAATAATGCTTTGTTTGTGCCTGATGTCGAAATGCATGGTACTAAAGAGTTTTGCTTGGCAAATGTTTATGATAAATCTCTAGATGATGGTCCTATGTTACTTGATAATATTAATTGTACTACTAATGAAAATGGGATTGGAGAGTTCTTGACTTTATCTATGAGTCCCATATCTTTTGAGATTGATCAATCATCTTCTTATATTATTGATAAAAGTGGGTTTGAAAGTTTTAATCCTATTATTTCTGAGCTTGATAAAAATTATGTGTTTGTGAATCATGAAAAGCATGCTTTATGTGATAGTTATATTGTTGAGTTTATCCATGAAGCTACTGAAAATTATTATGAGAGAGGAAAATATGGTTGTAGAAATTTGCATGGTACTAAAACACCTCTCTATATGCTGAAATTTTTGAAGTTACTCTTGTTTTATCTTCTTATGCTTGTCACTTTGTTCTTCATGAATTTATTTGTGTACAAGATTCCTATGCATAGGAAGTGGGTTAGACTTAAATGTGTTTTGAACTTGCCTTTTGATTCTCTCTTTTGCTTCAACTCTCACCCTTATGTGAGCATCATTAAAATTGCTGAGCCCATCTTAATGGCTATAAAGAAAGCACTTCTTGGGAGATAACCCATGTGTTTATTTTGCTACTGTTTTGTTGTGTCTTGGAATTTGTTACTACTGTAGCAACCTCTCCTTATCTTTATTTTATTGCAATGTTGTGCCAAGTAAAGTCTCTAATAGAAGGTTGATGCTAGATTTGGATTTCTGCGCAGAAATAGATTTCTATCTGTCACGAATCTGGGCAGATTTTTCTGTAGGAAACTCAGAAAAATCTGCCAATTTACGTGCGTGATCCTCAGATATGCACGCAACTTTCATTAGTTTTGAGTTTTCTGATTTGAGCAACGGAAGTACCTCGTAAAAATTCGTGTTTACTGGCTGTTCTGTTTTGGCAGATTCCGTCTCTATTTTTTGCATTGTCTCTTGTGGACTTTAAGTGAGGTTTTCTAGACATGGAGAGCTGTAGCTAATGTTTTATTAAGTTCTTGCAATGTGTCACTACAGGACCAAGGTGGATTAAAGTTTTTTGAGTACTAACCCCTCTAATGAAGTTTATGAGAAGTTTGGTGTGAAGGAAGTTTTCAAGGGTCAAGAGAGGAGGATGATATATGATCAAGAACAGTGAAAAGTCTAAGCTTGGGGATGCCCCGTGGTTCATCCCTGCATATTTCAAGGAGACTCAAGCGTCTAAGATTGGGGATGCTCAAGGCATCCCCTTCTTCATCAACTTATCAGGTTTCTTCTATTGAAACTATATTTTTATTCAGTCACATCATATGTGCTTTACTTGGAGCGTCTGTGTGTTTTTTATTTTTGTTTGTGTTTGAATAAATTCGGACCCTAGCAATCCTTGTGTGGGAGAGAGACACGCTCCGCTTTTTCATATGAACAATGGTGTTCTTAGCTTTATTTTAATGTTCATGGCGGAGTTGAAAACCGCTGCACTTATTGTTATTTGGTTGGAAACAGAAAATGCTTCATATTGTCTTGGATAATTTGATACTTGGCAATTGTTTTGAGCTCTCAAGTAGATCATGTTTCTCTTGCACCATGTAGTTTAAACCTATTAGTGGAGAAATATCGTAGAGCTTGTTGAAAATTGGTTTGCATGATTGGTCTCTCTAAGGTCTAGATATTTTCTGGTAAAAGTGTTTGAGCAACAAGGAAGACAGTATAGAGTTTTATAATGCTTGCAATTTGTTCTTATGTAAGTTTTGCTGTACCGGTTTATACTTGTGTTTGCTTCAAACAACCTTGCTAGCCCAAAGCCTTGTACTGAGAGGGAATGCTTCTCGTGCATCCAAAACCTTGAGCCAAAACCTATGCCATGTGTGTCCACCATATCTACCTACTATGTGGTATTTCCTGCCATTCCAAGCAAATACTTCATGTGCTACCTTTAAACAATTCAAAATTTACTATCTCTTATTTGTGTCAATGTTTTATAGCCTTGAGGAAATATGTGGTGTTTTATCTTTCGATCTTTTCATTTACTTCTGACAGACTTTCACAATGGACTAGTGGCTCATCCGCTTATCCAATAATTTTGCAAAAAGAGCTGACAACGGGGTTCCCAGCCCCAATTAATTAACTTGCATTAATAATTCTCTTCACATGTTTTGCTCTGATTTATCAACTTAATTTTGCAAATAGACACTCCTCCATGGTATGTGAAATGTTGGAAGGCACCCGAGGATTCGGTTAGCCATGGCTTGTGAAAGCAAAGGTTGGGGGAGTGTCATCCATAATGAAACTAAAATACATGTGTAAACAAAAGAGAAGAGGGATGATCTACCTTGCTGGTAGAGATAACGTCCTTCATGGGAGCCGCTCTTGAAAGTCTGGTTGATAAGGTAGTTAGAGTACCCGCTACCATTCGTTGACAACAACAAACACCTCTCAAAACTTTACTTTTATGCTCTCTATATGATTTCAAAACTTAAAAAGCTCTAGCACATGATTTAATCTCTGCTTCCCTCTGCGAAGGGCCTTTCTTTTACTTTTATGTTGAGTCAGTTTACCTACTTCCTTCCATCTTAGAAGCAAACACTTGTGTCAACTGTGCATTGATTCTTACATACTTGCTTATTTGCATTCATCATATTACTTTGTGTTGACAATTATCCATGAGATATGCATGTTGAAAGTTGAAAGCAACTGCTGAAACTTATATCTTCCTTTGTGTTGCTTCGATGCCTTTACTTTGAATCTATTGCTTTATGAGTTAACTCTTATGCAAGACTTTTGATGCTTGTCTTGAAAGTACTATTCATGAAAAGTTTTGCTATATGTTATCTACTTGTTAGCAACTATAGATCATTGCCTTGAGTCACTTCATTCATCTCATGTGCTTTGCAATAGTATGATTAAGATTATGTTGGTAGCATGTCACTTCAGAAATTATTCTTTTTATCGTTTACCTACTCGAGGACGAGTAGAAACTAAGCTTGGGATGCTTGATACGTCCCAAACGTATCTATAATTTCTGATGTTACATGCTTGTTTTATGACAATACCTACATGTTTTGCTCACACTTTATAATGTTTTTATGCGTTTTCCGGAACTAACCTATTAACAAGATGCCACAGTGCCAGTTCCTGTTTTCTGTTGTTTTTGGTTCCAGAAAGGCTGTTCGGGCAATATTCTCGGAATTCGACGAAACGAAGACCCAATATCTTATTTTTCCCGGAAGCATCCAGAACACCGAAGGAGAGTCGGAGAGGGGCCAGAGGGCCACCAGACCATAAGGCGGCGCGACCCCAGGCCTGGCCGCGCCAGCCTGGTGAGGGCCCCAGTGCCCTCTGCGTCGCCTCTTCGCCTATAAAACCCCTTTCGACCTAAAAACGCAGATTGACGAAACTCGGAAAGACTCCAGGGCGCCGCCATGCGAAACTCCAATTCGGAGGACAGAAGTCTTCCGGCACCCTGCCGGGATGGGGAAGTGCCCCGGAAGCCATCTCCATCAACGCCACCGCCTCCATCATGCTCCGTGAGTAGTTCCCCCATGGACTACGGGTTCTAGCTGTAGCTAGTTGGTATTCTCTCCCCCATGTACTTCAATACAATGATCTCATGAGCTGCCTTACATGATTGAGATTCATCTGATGTAATCGGTGTTGTGTTTGTTGGGATCCGATGGATTGTTACATTATGATTAGTCTATCTATAAAGTTTGTGAAGTTATTGTTGCTGCAATCTTGTTGTGTTTAATGCTTGTCACTAGGGCCCGAGTGGCATGATCTTAGATTTAAGCTTTATACTTATTGCTTAGATTGTATCTACAAGTTGTATGCACATGTCTATGTCCGGAACCCGAGGCCCCAAAGTGACAGAAATTGGGACAACCGGAGGGGAAGGCGTAGGTATGAGGATCACATGTTTTCACCAAGTGTTAATGCTTTGTTTCGGTACTCTATTAAAAGGAGTACCTTAATTACCAGTAGTTTCCCTCGAGGCCCGGCTGCCACCGGCTGGTTGGACAAAAGATGTTGTACAAGTTTCTCATTGCGAGTATGTATGACTATATATGGAAAACATGCCTACATGATTAATAATCTTGATGTTCTGTCTTAATGCTATTTCAATCCTATCTATTGCCCAACTGTAATTTATTCACCCAACACTTGTTATTGGAGAGTTATCACTAGTGTAGAAAGCTGGGAACCCCGGTCCATCTCTCATCATCATATACTCGTTCTACATGTCATTGGAAGTAGTATCAACTATTTTCTGGTGCCATTGCTCTCATATTACTGCTACTGCTGTTGTGTTACTGTTACTACTGCTCTCATATTACTGCTGCTTTCACATCACCCCTGTTACTAGTGCTTTTCAGGTGCAGCTGAATTAACAACTCAATTGTTAAGGCTTATAAGTATTCTTTACCTCCCCTTGTGTCGAATCAATAAATTTGGGTTTTACTTCCCTCGAAGACTTTTGCGATCCCCTATACTTGTGGGTCATCAATAACATACGCAAAGCAACGGTGAAAAATCGTGCCACGAAACTATGTACTTTCCATGAGAGCAAATATATATTTAAAAAAAGAAGCACAAATTTTGAGACTAGGGTTTCATAGAACCACAACTGAACCGTTCCATTTATCAGAAAAAATAACTATTGGGGGCAGACGGTATTTTGGCTCATGGGAATAGCTGCTCTGATTACGGAGAATGTATTTTAGAATGGCTAAAATATTTTCATTCTTTGATAATTGTACATGTTTGTATCTTTTGCATTTTGTACTTTTTATAAAGAAACATATGTAATTTCGACGCAAAATAATTTCCGACGAAAAGTCCTCTGGGAAACCGAAAACTTTATGTGCGCACAGAATATGTAAAGTGTGTTTTCTCACAATTGGAACAAAGTGGATTTTTGTTACCAGGATAATTCAGTTGTTTCATAAATCTCAAACCTCACGATTGAGACATTTTGACTGAATACTTGACAGCTAGGCCCAACTAGGAAGGTGCCACATGGCATAGTGGCTGGTCCACCCTACAACCGGCTTGACTTAAATCCAAGCTTATAAGTTTTGATATTATAGTTCACTTTCGGTTAAGAAAATATTTTTTTTAAGTATCAAAAAAAAGTTACAAAAGCCTTAAGTCATTCTTGTATGTCAAACTACATGTACGGAGTATACTATGAAATACTGAGCTCATTTTGCTTAGACATTTTAAGTTTTCATATTTTTGTAGCTTATATGCAAAATTTGTTGAAATTCAAACTTTAGTAGAAGAAATTTAAAAAAATTAGTAACTCAATATATATTCATGAATAAATGGGACATTTTGAGCTCGATTTTCCTAGCCTTTTTATGTTTTCATGATTTTGTAACTTTTGGTGAAAATTTAAGTTTTCAGAAATGGAAAATTTAAAACAACTCAATACAAGTTCATGGCCAGAGGGAATAGCTGGATTATTTTTAAATTTTCTAAAAATCTTCAAATTTGAACAATTATTGGCCAAATTTGCAGAATCTTAAAGAAGAGAAAATGACGGGCTAAAAGAATTATTAATTTACATATTTACTCGCTCCATGTCATTTTAATTACATATTTTATTGAATTTTTATATAATGTTGGGTGAAAGTTATTTTTTTGAAAACTTCCAAAATATTTGGTTCAAGTATGGTTTGCAAGAAAAATATTAATGGTGAAGTAGCCACTCTGCCAGGCGGTAACTCACTAGTAGTTTCGACAGTCAGAAATTTCCACCCAAGTTTAGTTTGAAAAATCGCTATGT
This sequence comes from Lolium multiflorum, assembly GCA_030979885.1. Taxonomy (NCBI): domain Eukaryota; kingdom Viridiplantae; phylum Streptophyta; class Magnoliopsida; order Poales; family Poaceae; genus Lolium; species Lolium multiflorum. The sequence continues at coordinate 158,899,300 of CM061750.1, forward strand.
TTATAAAACAACCACATAGAATTTTGATAAGGCCACAAAAGGAATTTCTAGTGTTTATTAATTCTATATTTTCTTTTGGAAGATCCTAAATAGGCATGTCATACATATAAATCAATTTGAACAAAATGTAACCATGCTTCAAATATAATATTTCCTATACAAGTCTATTATGTTAAATAAGTTTGGAAAATATTTAGATGCCACTCAAATTCAACTTGTTTAAGTTAAATCTAACAAAACGGTTGGATTTGACCAAAATTTCCCAACCAAGATTTATGGTTTGTGATATTCATTTTAATCCACTCTTGTTTAATGTCTTAAATCAAGGTTGAGAAAAGTTTAAGCAAGTCTTATTTTTTGTTTGTAAGGAATTTCACAATGTCAAAGCAATTCAATAAAATTATTTAACTAGTTTACATTTCCAAGACCGCCAAGCCAATTACTAATCTTCCCAAGAACGATAATAAGTTCGCCAAGCCAATAACTGATCTTCTAAAGAAAGATAAGGCTGGAGAAAGCTTCTAGGTTTCAAAAGCCAAGCTGATTACTTCTCATGTACTTGTTATTTCGGACACAAGCAAGGACTTTGTTATCTTCTATGATGCTTTTCTCCAAGGGCTGACATATGTGTTGATGCAAGATGGCCATTTGGTGGCTTATGCCTCTCGACAATTGAAACCACATGAGCTCAATTATCCTACTCATGATCTTGAGCTTGCGGTTGTAGTACATGCTCTTAAGAAATGGCGGCCTGACCTTTTCGATAATCTTTGCGAGTTGTACTCGGATCATCAAAGTCTAAAGTATCTCTTTACCTAGCCAGATATGAATTTCAGACAGAGACGATGGTTCGATCTCATCAAAGATTATGACCTGGGTCTAAACTATCAAACCGAAAAAGCAAATGTCGTTGTTGACGTGCTAGGTCGGAAGTCCTATTGCAACAATATGATGATTGAGAAAGATCAACCTTTTCTCCAGGAATTTGCACGACTTAATTTTGAAATTGTTCCTCGTGGTTTCCTAGCTAATTTAGAGGTAAAGACCTCTCTTGAAGACCAGATCAATGTAGCTTAGAACCAAGATCAAGCAAAACATTGCTAGATGAGTGTCAAAATATTTCTCTATTGATGATGTAGGTACTATTTATTTAGGTAAGCGTCTCATTATGTTGTAGAAACTGGATCTAAAAAGAGATAATCCTTAAGGAAGCTCATTAATTGCCTCTTTCCATCCATCCTGGGAGTACAAAAATGTATCTGGATCTTCATCAAAGATTCTGGTGGTCTGTGATGAAGCAAGAAATCGGTAAGTTCATTGCTGAATGCGACATTTTTCATTGCGTAAAAGCTTAACATCAAATACATGTTGGTACTCTCAACCGCCATCTATTCCTCAGTGGAAGTGGGATGAAAATTGTGGATTTCATTGTCGGTCTTCTTAAGACTTAAAATGGAAAAGATGCTATACGGGTAGTCGTTGATCATCGTCTATCCAAGGTTGCTCATTTCCTTCTCGTTCGGGAGAATATTCGTGCTAACTAATTGGGCAGATCTATACATATCTCTAGTAAAAACTCACCATGGTATTTCCTAAGAAGATTATCTTTGATTTTGGAAGTTCTTTTACAGCCGGATTTCAGGAGAGCCTTCATCGAGCTATGGGAACTCTTCTTTCTTTTAACACATCCTATCATCCTTAAACCGGTGGTCAAACTGAAAAAGTGAATCAAATTCTGTTATATCCTCCGGTAAAGATTGGGAAAAGTGTCTTCCATTTGCCAAGTTCACTTGTAACAATAGCTTCCAACCTAGCTTGGGTGTGGCATCTTTTGAAGCTTTGTATGTCAGAAAGTGTGGAATTCCGTCGAATTGGTCCTAAACCTGTGAAAGAAAGTTCTTTGGAGCGGATATAATCAATGAAGCAAAAGATCAAGTTCATACCCAAGCTTGTCAATAACACTATTTTTGACATGCCACCAGCATGCTACTCCACAGTAGTGAAAACACCCTTTATAAGAAAAGGTTCAAAAGCTAGTAGTAATAGCAAGTGAAATAAACATAAAAATTAGTAAATACAAATCTAGTATGCAAAATATGAAAAGAAGTTCTCCATGAAATAGAACCCATATCCTCACATAATATTTATTTTGAATCAAAACATTATGTATTTGTAGATCACACACATTAATCAAAAACTTTAATCAAAGGGGTCCACCATAAATCCAACGGCTGAACATAGAGAAGCATCTCTCTGGTTCGAACTCCGGTGCAGTGTGTCCACCACCCTATATTTCAGAAATATATGATATGATTAATACATAATCTACTCAAAATTATGAAGTCCACTAGATATACAACTCTTATGTTTTCGACTGTTGAATGTCAATTGCCAAATTGAATGGTCTGATGATAGTGAATGTAATAAGAAGACAATTTTTGTATTTCAAATCTCAGCGGGGTGCCTGAAAAGAGGCTCGATATAGATAGCATATTACCTTTATGGTAGCGAACATCAGGTTATTTGTGTATGTTATCGTGAATCTGCAAATATATTATATTTAAAAACATAAGGGCGTTGTACAAAGCGGCTTATGAGTAGTATAGAAGAGAGTAATGACAATAGTTAATGAACATGTTTTGTGGTTGTTTTTATTACCCAGCGGACTGTCCATCAAGATGCCAGGCTCTCCATTCATCCACGATGGGGAAATTGAGTGATCTCACCCAAGACTGTGTACCCAGAAATGGTACAACAGCATCATGGTCTCCACTGTAAAAGGAAGTGAGTCGGGAGGTTGGAAAAATGAAAATATGACAACGACATATTTGAATATGTACATTGAAGCATCTCCTATTGTATGGTTGTATGTAGGATAATCAACTTTCAGTAATTGTCTCTTGAACAATTAATATAGCATCCTTCCAACCATAAAATTAAAAATTAGACATATTGTTTTAATATTACTAGCATTTACCTGTAAACCAAGGCACGATAACCTTTTGTCGTCATATTACGGTGGTACTTTATGCTGCTCTTGATGTCTGATGAATACGGTAGATCTCCATCATGGCACCTCACCCATTCGTCCATGCTCCCCTAAGTGATTTCAGAGAGAGAGAGAGAGAGAGAGAGATATGTAAAGGGAGAGAAAGGGCAGAGCTTGGGAGGAGAGGCTCGAGCCGCTACTGATCCTCGTCGGCAGCGCAGAGGAAGGAGATGGTACGAGGGGAGAGGGGAGAGGGGGAGAGCGAACATGCGTGGTGGCTGCTGGCTGGCTGGTGGCTGCTAGGTTTAGCAAGTGGGTGAGGGTCTGAGGGGTTAGTTGGGCTGTTTAGTTGGGCCGTGCTGGGCCTGGCCGGCCTGGCTGCGATAGATAACAGGCCAAGTTTGCTAATATGCTATCAATGGGCTATGCAAATGACATAATCAGGTGATGTAGTGCCATGGCGAGTTGGGGTGACTAATCAAGCCAAGTCGTTGAGTCAAGTCAGCAAGTCACTAGCCGCAGCCATGGCGACTTGGCTTGACTCGGCGACTCAAAAATCATGCTTAATACCTGCTTGAAAATCTGAGATATGAGATTGAAATTTTGATATGCTTGCTTGCTGTTGGTTGGCTCCATTCTGACATATACAAGATGGTGCCTAGCATCTTGTTTACTGTAGATCCAATTTTTGGTATAGTTTTTTTTCGAGAAACCGCAGGAGATGTGCACGTCATTTCATTAAGAAGGAAAGAGAAAATTCGGTTACAGAGATGGTCCTAAAGAAGACACCACAATACCAGTCCAACAAACGGTGGAAGCGCAACCCTAGGTCACACCTCCCTCTAACCCACGCCTACTAGAGAGCCAAAGGCTCTATTCTTGAACAACCTCTCATTACCCTCGAGACCCAAGGATCTGAGCACAAGCATGAGTTAATTTTTTGTATAGTTAGCCGAGTTAACACCCCTTTACCCATCTGGTAAAGAGCGGTAGGAATATTTTATTCTAGATAATACATCCCTTCAAAACGTATTTGGACCAGTGATATTCTAGGAAGTATTCTAAAATTATAAGTGTATGAGAGCCATTATATGCAATTGCTGATATCACGAGTTGACTGAATAAAGAAAAGATAATTTAATCATGCACAACTGTGCAGTATTGGGTACATATATTTGAAGCATGCCACATGGGTGGCTTTGCATCTAACTAGCTATCTTTTAAACTTTTTTAAAGGCATCAATTGCTAAATTGAATTTATAGTTGCTTACATTGTAGGGAAAATCGTTGGTAGGTATTAACACAAGATGAGCAGGAATGCTTAAGGAAATATCTTTGCAGGCCTGGTAGTCCAACGTGGCAACCTGATTAAGATGTCTCGTTTTTAGCATAACTTATTTGGTCTTCGTAATTGCGCCATGTGGGGTTTTAATGATGTAGAAGTTCTCACTAGCTCTGTGTTCTGTATTGTTAGATGGCACAAAATTAGCTGAACCGAACACTCAATTAAAGTTGCTTTTTGCATATGCAGTACATGTGTGTTTTGGCTGTGGGAGCTGTGCAGCTCGTCGGCGGGCTGCAACCACGGCTGCGCTTTTGCCGACGCCACGCCATGAACACCCCTGCCCTAACCTAGCGACCCAATGCTGCTGATCCCAGTCTTTGTGGAATTGGTTCTGCCACAGGGAGGTATAAATCCTTAATTATTAGGTCCATCTAGTGTTGTTATCTGTGTGGTCTGTAGCTTAGTTCTTCTTTGAACCATCTAGTGGATCAATTGAACTTTCAGAAGACGCATTCATAACTCATGTTAGTGAGGTACATACAATTTTTCCTCAAACCATCTACATGATCAGAGCATGGTTTGGAGTAGTTCATCATAGACTGGTGCAATCTGGTTATTGTTATATTGATTCACCATATTTACATATTAGTGCCACGTACATGAATATATGATGCTTTTCTTCTGTCCCTGAGTGCCTCTATCCTTGTTTCAGGTTTAGTTAGTCGATAGCGTTAAGTATGGTATAGTCGTGTTTCTATTCTAGTATGTACTTGCAGTTACAGAAGTAGTGGTATAGGCATATGCATGTTTGTATGAACTATGAATGTTCATATCATTTGTGTGTTGTTTGGATTGGCGTGCGATGCTTGTGCATGAAATAATACGGGTTTATGTTCCTTTGGCAGTAGCGGGTCTAGCACGTTCACATCAACCCGATTTTATGTACCAAAAATTAAGGAATATCATCAATTTGTGTGGTTGATTCAACATTTATATGCTGCCTGCAGATGTATCACTGTGGTCTTCTTATATGCATCATGAATTGACTATCAACTTGGCTCTGTTATTCATCATTTGAACATTTTTCTAGTGCATGTATGCATTTTGGGTAACCGAATCTATGGTAAAAAACTGGAAAGCTATTGGGATACACTTGCTTAGACAGCTGAGAAGCAGTCATGATTCGTGTGCATAACCCTCTTCCCAATGTGGTCATTTATCTAAGCCAACTTTTGAACATAATACATAATGTATTTCTGTAAAAAAGTATAAAATATTCAGTTTTTTCCTCTATATAAAAATATTGTAGACTTGACAATTAAATCAAGCATCATTCCAGTAAGTGGCGACCTCAGCTGCTAGCATGGCTGCCACACCATGTGCGCTTGTGCTCAAGCGGTCAAGCCTACCCACAGCCAGGACCAAGAGAGCCGAGAGGCGTGCAAGCACCCCTGCTAAGAACTATCTGACGACGCTAGGCTGCTGCTGCTGCTGATGCATGTCTTCGACGAGGTGGTTTGGCCATTTCTAGTGAGGTAGATCAGTCATCTCTATGTCCGTTTCTAGTGCTGCTATGTGTGTTCTTCTCTCAATTTTAAGATCCAATCAAATGTTCATAACCTCTATCGGCGAACTGCATATCTCTTTTTGTAAAGAATGTAATGGATAAAAAAATTGTTTGTAGTCTAGTTGATAATAGCGAAGATCAATATAACCTTCATGTGCTGAACATGTGAAGATTGGTTGATGTAAAATTATATTACATTGTTTTGTTGCTATATGATGGTTCTGTCTAAAGCGTGATTTCTTTGGAAGGCTTCTTAATTTTCTGGAATGCATGTCAATGATCTCTGGTTTGTAGTTTGCCCCCTGGCATATTTAGAGGACCAATAAGTTTGTATTTAAGTAGGACATGTTACTACCTTGTTGTGATGTAAAGGTGTTTGCTTTCCTAACAATATCGAACTGTATTCTGGTTGCAGCATACATATTTAATACCTTCCGTCCACTAATTAAATAGTTGATTTTGCTATATGATAAATTGATTGGCTATGTGGAGATACCAGAATATGTTTCTCCATTTGTTTGTGTGATTTATTTTGGTGGTTGCATGCCTGGTAATATAGATACACTATCATGTTCCGTTGGCATCATTGGTTGTTTGTTACGCTTGATTTCGTATGCTGATAGCGATTGAAACAAATACCTTAATCTCTACTGCGTGCCGCTGAGTTCTCTCTTCTCCCCCTTCATATATTTTGCTAAAGTTTGGTTTCTTTATTTCTTTTAGAATGTGTGGAGGAAATCATCTGCATGCATGAATGGAAATATTGTTTCACTCAATAAAAAGTTACTTTCTGCATAGGCAGTAGATGTATGCTTTCGTGGGTAGAAGACAGAGACAACGAAAGGAGATGTGAAGCTCGCTGGCGGCCTGCAACCACGGCGGACACTACGCTGTGAGCACCCCCGGTCCTGACATAGCTGCAGGACGACCCAAGGCTGCTTCTGCTCCCCTTCTTCTCCGAGGTATAAATCCTTCATTCTAAGGTCTATCTAGTGTTGTTTTATCTGTGCTCTGTAGTTTAGTTCTTCTGTGAATCATCTAGTCAATTAGAGCACACTTTCGGAGCTCGGTGAGATGCATTTTTTTTCTTTCGCAAAGCACCTCTCGGGTCAGAGCTTGGTTTGGAGTAGTTCATCATAGCCTGATGCAACCTGGCTTGTACTTGCTGATGTGTGTTGATAGTAGTGTAATTTTAGTCCTTATTTGGCTACTAGTAATGCTAGAATTCTGGATCTATTTGTTTCTATTTTGTGATCTGCTTGTTTATTTATTGTGTATAGCTAGATTCTTTTCTTGCTTAGCGTATGATTTTTTTAGAAACATTGATAGTACATTTTTTTATTCTTTTCTCAATTGTCTTAATTCAGGATAACTGCCCATATTGTTGCGAAGTAAAGGAACTGGATGGTCATCTTGTTATTGAATTAAGAAAAGCTCATTTATGCAACATGACCTCAATTACCACAGGTTTAATCCTCCCCCTCCATATTGCTCTGGGTTCTCTCTTGTTTGCCTTCCTTGAGATATACTTATGGATTTTGGACATATAGAAGCTACCTTACTTAATGCAGAGTGATTTTACTTGTGAACCACCCGATTTGTCCATGTGCTGGTTATGCTACTTGAGATAATGCCGACAAATTGTACTCGTGAACAACCTGATTTTGGACCTGTACAGTCTTACACATGCATGTAGTCTCTGTTAGAAATAAGCACTCCGGCCGCACGACACCGTACACTCCTGTATACGAGAGGTATACGTACAAGTCTAAACCGGTTTGTAACCAGACTAGTTGGGTGTTACCGAGTAGGTTTAGAACTTGTAATCTAGTAGGATTGGTGGTGTTTGTCTGCGCGTGTATATAAGTACACGGCCAGACCTGTAAGCTGAACCACCGTGAGTTGAAATCAATACAAGTAAAACACCAGGTGCGATATGCACCTGTGGCTATAGATTGTTTTGATTGTGTGTTACGTGAGTACGACTAGAAGCGCTAGCTGATCTTAAACAGATCGATCAAGGCAGAGCTTGAGCTAGCTGAGTTTGTACGTCACGGCGGAAGTACTGGCTATTGTACGTGCGCATCTCGTTGGAAATCACTTCGTCGTCTACGTCGGAAAGTACTCGAGGTACAGGGCTGTGTTTGGTATCAGATCGGCGAGAGTACTGCCGGGTCTGGGCCAACAATTGGTATCAGAGCCTCGTGGAGGATCTCCTAGTAACGGGAGGTCATGGCGAAGGAGATGGGCGAGTATTCCGGCGTTGCGGCGCCGGTGTCGACACAGTATCCGCAGTACATCCGCGACAACTACACGGTGTGGGCGACCACGATGATGTGGGCGCTCGAGTCCAACGAAGTCTGGGAGGCTGTCGATCCCGGCGGCGACGAGTTCAAGAAGGGCGCGTCGATGTACCGCAAGGACCGACAGGCACTCACGGCCATCTGCTCGGTGATGCCGATGGACGTGAAGCAGCACCTGATCTCGAAGAAATCTGCAAAGGAGGCGTGGGAGACGATCAAGACGCTAAATCTTGGTCACGAGCGCGTCCGCGAGGCGGCCCTACAAACCTTGCAGAAGAAGTACGAGAATCTGGAGATGGGAGAAGATGAGACGGTGGACGCCTTCGCTTCGAGGGTCGCTACATTGGTCAATGGGATTCGCGCGCTCGACGAGAAGCTTGAGGAGATCTCGATCGTAAGGCGTTTCCTTCGCGCGGCGTCGCCGCGTTATTTGTCCGTTATTTCGGCGATCGAGCAGTGCGTTGATCTCAAGACTCTCACGATGGATGATGTAGTTGGACGGTTCAAGGCTCATGGCGAGCGGATGAAGATCACCTATGGTGATGCGGTACCGGATGAGCACGTTATGCTTACCTGTGCCCAGTGGCAGGCGGTGGTCGCCAAAGAGAAGGGCGATAAGGCAACTAGCAGTAGAAGTGATGAAGAAGCTTCTCGCCCAGCGAAAAAGTACATCGCAGGGGAGGACGAGGACGACGCTTCGCCGAGGAGGAAGTTTGACATCAAGAAAGTAAGATGTCATAACTGCGGCAAGCTCGGTCACTTCAAGGTTGATTGCCGGAAACCACCGAAGCCGAAGGATAGGGCTCTCCTCGCCCAGGAAGAAGATGATGGACCGATGATGCTGATGCTCGAAGTATGCGAGCAGAAGGACGAGGAGGAGCTACCTCCTCCATCACCGACTACGGAGATTGTGATGGATCATAGTCTACCGTGTGTGGATCATGTGGACAAGCTATGCGACGAAGGTGTCGTCGAGAAGCTACGGAGTGCCCCGTACCCACGTGAAACCACGGATCAGGCAAGTGAAGCTTTGGAGATCGTTCATGGCGATATATGCGGTCCAATTTCACCCGCAACCCCGTCCGGCAATGAGTACTTCATGCTTGTGGTAGATGATCACAGCCAATACATGTGGATTGTGTTGCTGAAAAGTAAGGATCAAGCTATACAAGCATTCGAGAAGATCAAGGAAGCTGGAGAGGTCAAGGCGAGGGCGAAGAAGTCCCTACGCATAGATCGGGGTGGTGAATTGAAGCATACGGTGGTGGCCATGGCACGGAGCATGATGGAGAGCAAAGGCTTGCCAGGAAAGTTCTGGGGTGAGGCAGTCAACACGGCTGTCTACTTGCTGAACAGGGCGCCAACTAGGAGTATGGTTGGTGGGACTCCGTACGAAGCATGGTACGGACGAAAACCCTCAGTTGATCATCTTCGCACTTTCGGGTGTGTGGCGCATGTCAAGACGGTGTCCGGCCATAAAAGAAACTTGGCAGATCGGAGTACTCCAATGATCATGACTGGCTATGAAGAAGGCTCGAAAGCGTATCGTTTGTGCAATCCCTCGACCAACAAGGTGGTTGTCACGTGTGACGTAGTCTTCGAGGAAAACCTATCATGGATTTGGGACTCCACGGAACCGGTACACGACGAGATTTTTGCTGTTGAGTGTAACAGTGATTTTCAGTATGCAGATGATCAATACGGAGATGCGAGTTCATCGGCAGGCGTGGCAGCGCCTGGAGGCGGGCGTGGTGATCGAGGGAGCAGCAGCTCACGCGCTGGCTCAGCCATCCCAGGCGACCGAAGTCCAGGGAGCGGGGCGCGCAGAGGCAGCAGTGCTCCATACGGGAGCACCGAGGCGACCAGCAGCAGCGATGCACCTGGTGGCTCGTCAGCGAGCTCAGCAGCAGCCGCGAGCGAGAGCGCTCGCTCTGGCTCTCCGCACGGGAGCACACCCAGCAGCTCAGGAGGGGCTCAGAGCAGGCCAGTGGGTCCGGATGTTGCTACTGCAAGCAGTTCGAGTGGAGCTGCACCACCGCATGAAGCTGGACCACGCAGAGGCCTGTCGGCAGGACGTGATCCTAGTGGAGCTTCGTCGAAGACCAGTTGCCAAGGGAAATTGATCCAGAGGCGATGAAAGGCACTCCCACGGCTAGTACGTCTGAAAACGCTGAGGCAGAAGTAGGAGCTCCACCAGGAGGTCCAGGAAGTGAAGAAGGGCTCACTAGCCCAGAAACAAGGCCGGATGGGGGCAACCGTGTTGCTGTTCTGACCGAGCCAGAAGAAAAGAGGAGCCTATCTCAGGCTGCATCAGACGGGATGGAAGTTGACATCCTAGCAAGAAATAAACAGCCACATTATGCATGTCTACAACTAATTGATCTAGCTACAGGTGAGTTGCCACGTACGTGGATGCATGATGGACAAAAGAATCAGCCGGATTTGCATCGTCCATCAGGCAAGTATCTAGCTAGAGTTGCTATTAGTTGCAGCATGTACGTCCGCGTGAATCTCGACGAGAAAGTACTTCGGAGAGACCGCATAGGCGAGTCGCAAGGGAGCGACGTGGAACCTCAGCTAGGAATTGATGGATCCAAAAGTGAAGAAATAAGTGCGATGTCGGGCGCAGAAGAGTACGCCGTGCTATCTCCGACCGCACTGGAGATGAGACGACTACGACCGACGAGAGCACGCATGCGACGCGTGTTGGACAACTATCCGAAGAAGGAACTTCGGATGGTAAATAATCCGGTGATGATGAAGCACAAGAGGAAATGTTTGTTCATCAAGGTACCGGTGAAGACTGAAGACGCGGACAAGAAGGACGGTCGGCGTGAAGCTTTGGAGAAGCCGGCGAAAGTAAGGTCGGTGACATGGGTTCCGCGAGGAGTGGCGAAAGCAATGCCGAGGAAGACACCTGCGAGAAGCAGCTGGCGCATTTGGGACCCAGGTCGAAGTGAAGTGCACGTCGTGCTTAGGGGGTGATTGTTAGAAATAAGCACTCCGGCCGCACGACACCGTACACTCCTGTATACGAGAGGTATACGTACAAGTCTAAACCGGTTTGTAACCAGACTAGTTGGGTGTTACCGAGTAGGTTTAGAACTTGTAATCTAGTAGGATTGGTGGTGTTTGTCTGCGCGTGTATATAAGTACACGGCCAGACCTGTAAGCTGAACCACCGTGAGTTGAAATCAATACAAGTAAAACACCAGGTGCGATATGCACCTGTGGCTATAGATTGTTTTGATTGTGTGTTACGTGAGTACGACTAGAAGCGCTAGCTGATCTTAAACAGATCGATCAAGGCAGAGCTTGAGCTAGCTGAGTTTGTACGTCACGGCGGAAGTACTGGCTATTGTACGTGCGCATCTCGTTGGAAATCACTTCGTCGTCTATGTCGGAAAGTACTCGAGGTACAGGGCTGTGTTTGGTATCAGATCGGCGAGAGTACTGCCGGGTCTGGGCCAACAGTCTCTATTGGTGAACAGTGCATTTCCGTATGTGCACTTCCGTTTGTTATAATTTCCCTCTTATACTCGTGCAATGTTGTTTGGAATTAGCATCTCTAAGCATGCCTTGAAATATAATATCTCTGGAGCTGGAATTTGCAGCTCCTGATAACACATGTCTTGCCTTGTTGACAATCTGCACAAGTCTTTTCTTTTTTGACATGCTGATCTAAACTAGGGAACATAATTTATTTTTGCATGTATGTTGTCATTTCTTTTGATAACAATTCACTTGTTGTCAGTTATCATCTTGCTTTAGAAGTTATTTCTAGAACCTATTTTAGTATTGGCATGACTCTACATTTGTATAAATGATCATGCTCGTACCCATGCAGAAAAGGGGAAGATCAACGCTGACCTCCGAGAGACACCGAGACCGAGTCCACCCCGTCCTTGATGGCCTCGTCGAGGCTGGCTAATATGTCCGATGAGTTGCAGCTTTCATCGCCACACACCTTGTACATGGTAATGTGGGCGGCAGGTGCAATTCTGGCCGCAGTGCCCACGCCCACGCTGTTGTAGGATGCGCCGGCCACGAAGTTTCCGGTAGCCATGGACGAGGTGTATCTATGCAACGTCTCGAAGACCCCTGGGACATCATCATATATACATATGTCTTGGTCGTTGAGCTGCATCTATGCAACCTCTGGAAGACCGAAGACCCCTGGGATGTCATCGTATACACATATGCCTTGGTCGCCGAGCTGCATCTATGCAACGTCTGGAAGACCCCTGGGACGTCATTGTATATACATATGCCTTGGTCGTCGAGCTGTATCTATGCACCTCTGTGATATGTGAAGAGGAACAAAGAGTGAAGTGAATGATTGATCTTTATTGATGAACAGTTCAGGTATATATAGGTCCTGAACCGGTGCTTTACAATGTCGGTTTACACATTGGTGTCTCTTGGAACAGACATGATGTCCCTTTGGGATCGACAGCGTTTGATCAACGCTAACTGTAGGCAGTTAGCTTATAGGAAATACTAACCGCTATCTTAGCCTAAAACTGACGCTAATAACTCTCTACTTATTATTTCCTAACACTCCCCCTTGAGCAACGGTGTCTATAATATCTCCAATGTTTTGAAGTTTTCCATAGCGTCTTGACTGCTTGAAAACCTTGATAGTCCATAATCTTGAAAGTTTGAGAATCTCCAATCTTGTCCAAATTTATCCTCGAAAAATCCTGTGGAAAAATAGAAGGATAATATAGGAATCCGATATACCGTTGGTATAATAATTGTATCATTAAGACCTATATGAGAAATCCGTTGGAGAACTCATAAGGAAAGAGTACAATATATTATTATCGGATGATAAATACTAAGTTTAGTCCTGGGAGATTTCTCCCCCTGAATTTTGCAAATTTCTAAGTCGTCTCATACCAATGCCATGAATGCATTTTTGAAATGCAGCTGTTGGTAAAGACTTAGTGAACAAATCTGCAAGATTGTCACAAGATTTTGTTTGCAAAATATTTATTTCTCCATTTTTCTGTAATTCATGAGGAAAGAACAGTTTTGGAGCAATATGTTTGGTGATATTACTTTTAATATATCCTATATGCATTTGAGCAACACATGCAGCATTATCTTCATAGATAATAGTTGGTGATTCTAATGAACCTATACCGCATGAGGCCTGGATGTGATTAATCACTCTGCGAAGCCATACACACTCACGTGAAGCTTCATATAATGCAATTATTTCAGAGTGGTTAGTGGAGGTTGCTACTAAAGTCTGTTTAGTTGATTTCCATGAGATAGCAGTTCCACCATATAAAAATACAAATCCAGTTTGTGATCTAGCATTATGGGGATCAGAAAGATAGCCAGCATCAGTATAGCCAGTCAAAGTCATATCTTGATTCTTCTTATAGAATAAACCAATATCTTTGGTACCTTGTAAATATCTGAAGATATTCTTCACTCCAGCCCAATGACGTTTTGTTGGAGCTGCACTATGTCTAGCCAGTAAATTTACTGCGAAGGCAATATCTGGTCTAGTACAATTAGCAAGGTACATTAGTGCTCCTATCGCACTAAGATATGGAAACTCAGGTCCCAATACATCTTCGTTATCATCCCTAGGTCTAAAAGGATCCTTTTCCGTATCAAGGGATCTAACGACCATGGGTGTTTTGGATGGATATGATTTATCCATATTGAATTTTTCCAAAACTTTCTGAATATATGCGGGCTGATAAACGAGTATTCCTGAGGGAAGATGCTCAAGTTGTAAACCTAAGCAGAATTTGGTTTTTCCCAAATCCTTCATCTCAAACTCCGTCATTAAATGATTGCGTGCTACAGATATATCTGCCGCGTTACCAATGATGTTGAGGTCATCAACATAAACTGAGATGATGCAAAATCCTTTTGAGGATTTCTTTATGAAAACGCATGGGCAATCATCATTATTTGAGTATCCTTTCTGAAGAAGGAACTCACTAAGCCGGTTATACCACATTTTACCCGACTGCTTTAAGCCATAGAGTGACTTTTGTAATTTTACACAATACATGTTGCGATTTGTGTTTGGATTAGGGATTTTAAGTCCATCAGGGACTTTCATATAAATATCCGCATCGAGTGACCCATATAGATATGCGGTCACTACATCCATTAACTGCATTGATAAATTCATTTGTACTGCCAATGATATTAAGTATCGAAACGTAATTCCACTCATTACAGGAGAATATGTATCGTCGTAGTCGATACCGGGTCTCTGCGTAAACCCTTGTGCTACTAGTCTCGCTTTATATCTCACCACCTCATTATTTTCGTTCCTTTTTCGAACGAAAACCCATTTAGCTCCCACAGGGAAGACTTTTTGAGGAGTAGGTATTACTTTAGAGAATACCTCTCTTTTATTAAGCGAGCGCAGTTCTGCCTCAATTGCCTCCTTCCATTTAGGCCAATCCGAGCGCTTCAGGCACTCTTTCATAGACTTTGGCTCTGGATCCAGTTGAAGGGTTTTAGCAATTTTAGAGGAGAAATATGTGTCGACAAGTGTAGTCTTTCTATTGTATGATTCTCCCGAATCGATATAGTTTATGGAAATTTCATTGATTTCTTCAGTCACCGTGTGATTTCCCATAACAACGGCGTCTGGTTGTTTCGATGTCCTAGCATTAGAATTTGTGTGCACAATTATGCTAGGTTCTTGATGTTGAACATCATCTTGGTGTCTATCAACTTCAGGTTGATTTGCATTTACCGTCATAGATTTCTTTTGTTTCCGCGGTGGCTTTGGAGAAGCCTTTTCCCTTGAGACCAGATTTCTCCCCCTTTTATTTGCAATTGGGAGTTGAGTAGTTTTATTTGGTACCTCTACTCGTTCTGGTGCATTGACTGCAGGGATATATGATTTAGTGACACATTTGTGATCAGTAAATGCGTCTGGCAAGTTATTTGCAAAGTGTTGCAAATCTATTATTCTCTGAACTTCAGATTTAGATTCTTTAGTACGTGGATCTAGGGATTGGATGCCTGTTACATTCCAATCTATTTCCTGGCATTCTTTGTGGTTTGTTTCTCCCCCTAATGCCGGGAAATGATCCTCATCAAAAATTGAATCAGCGTACCGGGCTGTAAACAGGTCCCCTGTTAGGGGTTCTAAATATTTTATAAAGGAGATTTATATCCCACATAGATTCCAATTTTTATATGGGGGCCCATGGAGGTACGCTGCGGTGGTGATATCGGTACGTATACAGCGCAACCGAATTTTCGCAGGTGGGAAATACTTGGCTGATTGCCTCGTACTATTTGAAATGGGGAAGTTTCATGATATGCAGTTGGTCTGACTTGTATCAGATCTGCGGCGTGTAAAACCGCATGTCCCCAACAAGAGGTTGGTAAATTGCAATTCTGCAACAATGGTCTAGCAATTAATTTTACTCTTTTGATTAAAGATTCAGCCAATCCATTTTGAGTATGAACATAAGGTACAGAATGTTCTAGATGAATGCCTAAGGCCATACAATAATCATTGAATGCACGTGAGCTGAATTCAGCCGCATTGTCCATTCTTATTGTTTTAATCCTGTGTTCGGGATGATTTGCTCTTAATTTGATAATTTGAGCTATTAGTTTTGCAAAGGCATGGTTACGTGTTGATAATAAACACACATGTGACCATCTAGTGGATGCATCAATTAGCACCATAAAGTACCTAAATGGTCCTGATAGAGGTTGTATTGGACCACATATATCTCCTTGAATTCTTTCAAGAAAATTAAGCGACTCATTTTTCACTTTGAGGTAGGATGGCTTAATAATTAATTTCCCAGTAGCACATGCAGTGCATACGAAATCTGATGACTTAGGAAATCTTTTAATTGGTAAATTATGACCAATAGAATTTCTTATAATTTTTCTCATCATACCTATTCCAGGATGACCAAGGCGATCATGCCAAGTCTTGAATTTATCAAGGTTTTGAAAAATTATTTTGTACGCAACAAAAGGTACGGGTTTGATGTATGTAAAGTATAATCCGGATGAAAATGAAGGGAATTTTTCAAGAGTTTGTTCCTCATATCCGTCGCTTTTTGTTAAAAGCAAATATTCTTTCTTATCCATCTTAACAGTTTTAAGATGGAAATCATTTGATCGGATATCTTTGAAACTTATAAGGGTACGTGTTGATTCAGGATACAAGAGTGCATTCTGAATTACAATAGTAGTACCCATAGGGAGTGTGAATGTGGCTCTTCCTGAACCAATTATTGCTTTGTTACTCCCGGTTATAGTCATAACATCTTCCTTTCTCTTAGTAAGAGTTTGGAAGTATTTTGTTTCCCTTAAAATTGTGTTAGTAGTAGCACTATCCACTAAACATAATTCTTCTTCCATCGGATTTTTCCCGTAAAATTTCTAAAAATAGAAAGAGAATATTTTAGAATAAATTT
Source organism: Lolium multiflorum (assembly GCA_030979885.1). NCBI lineage: Eukaryota > Viridiplantae > Streptophyta > Magnoliopsida > Poales > Poaceae > Lolium > Lolium multiflorum. Next base: position 158,915,879 of record CM061750.1, read on the forward strand.
ATTTTATTCATATATTCATCAAATTACATACATAGTATTTATATTACAAATTCGAAATATAAATACATTACAATATTATGTCTGATTCACATAATACAATACATGTAGTCTAAAAGACTTTATTCTACTTGTTGTTATACAATATATAACACAACGTAGTATGTGAGTAGCTAAGTGACATCAATTGTTTAGGAGATCAATTGAGGTCTCCAAAAACATCTTGGGTGTAGTCCACAAGCATGTCTTCATCGAGGATGATATTGTCCTTTGGCTTGAATTCTTCAATAGCACTTTGAGAAGGACTAGCTTGAGGGTTGTCTTCAATGGCGTTGAAGTGAGCTTCAGCCTTGTTTCCATGAACTTGCTTCCCTTTTCCTCCATACTTCATGTATAGGTCCACTAGGTGCTTGGGAATACGACATTTGTTTGTACGATGATTCACACATCCACACCTTTGACAAACTTGAGAGTTGTCATTTTGATCATTTTTCTTGAAATGACCTTTCCCCTTAAATTGACCATTGGTCCTTTGACCATTGTTTTTCCACTTTCCCTTGAATTTTCGGAAGTTCCTTTTACGGTTTCCAAATTTATTAGTAAAATGAGCATTAGCATGTGCTTCAGGGATCGGCATGGCACCCGTTGGACGAGCATTGTGATTTTTCATGAGAAGTTCATCATGCTTCTCGGCCTGAAGTAATGTGTATATAAGCTCAGAATACTTTGTGTATTTGTGTTGACGATATTGTTGTTGCAATATCCTCATCGAGGGATGGAAAGTGCATAAGGTTTTCTCGATTAAATCTTCATCTGAAACTTGCTTGTTGCAAAATCTCAGTTTGGAGTTAACTTTATGCACGGCAGAATTATATGCCGCAACGGACTTAAAGTCCTGAAACCTTATGAGAGACCATTCTCTCTCGGCTTCCGGCAACATAACCGCTCTTTGTTGGTCATATCTCTCCTTGAGGGAGTTCCATAAAGCTAGTGGATCCTCCTCCATCAAATATTCATTTTTTAAATCGGGATGGAGGTGGTGCCTTATGAAATGTAATGCCGCATACTTTGCCACTTGGGGTATTTCTGGAGCATTTTCGGGGGGTGTGATAATCACGGGACCAAGGCCACGACCATTTAAATTTATTTTCATATCCATGGCCCATGATAGATAGTTACTTCCATCAAGTTGTAGTTCTTGGAATTCTTTTTTACTGATGTCACCCATTTTTCCTGCATGTATGATCATGCATTTAATTAATTTTACTTGATAGTAAAATTTATTTTGGTAAACAACAAATTTGTTCTTGAGGAACAATTTGAACGCGGATAAATTTGGAGCACGGATAAAATTGTTGTACCAAATAACATGTTATAATACGCTAGAGGCAAATATATTAATAACATGGCACATTACATACTTGTGATCTCTAATAGACATAGGGTCTAGAAATATGTATTTATATCACAATACACAGTTAAACTGAATAAAAACAGTTGATACGCTACTTGTTAAATCTACAAGTTGCTAGAAACATCAGAGCTAGACTGCTATGGTTACAGAAGTAAATATGCAGATTATAATAGTGACCAGACTGAAATCACGTAAATACTAAATTTCTGCCTTTTATATTCATGGCACATGGCAGAAGAAAGTGCGCTGTCCTTTTGATCCAACAGGTGTGGGCTTGGATCAGTATAGAAAGGGATCTGGGAGGAGCGACTTGGGGAAAATATCCCGTCGTCCTCCTCACCTTATCCTCTCGACACTTCTCCTCGCCAGCGCATGTTGAAGCTTCAGCGGCGGCTCGACCCCTCCGCTGAGGAGGAGATGGAGTGGTGGGCGGCCTCGTTGAGGCGGAGCTCCGCGAAGCGGCCGGTGAGGCCGAGAGCCTCGGGCGACCAGGTCCCTCTGCGGATGCCGGCGGGGCGGGCCGCCATGGCCGACGCGAAGCGACGGAGCAGCACCCTGGCCTCCGGCGAGGGCGTGGGGAGGGCAAGGGACGGCGCCGGCGGCGCGTCCTCGTTCTCCTCCTCCGTTTCTTCTGCCGCTGGGAGGTCGAGGTCGGGGAGCGTCGGGGCGACGTGAGCAGCGGCTGCGACATCGTTCTCCTCCTCCATCTCCGGCAAGGGGTCGTAGCCCGGCGGAGCGAAGTGCGCCGGCTCCTCGCCGGAGGGCGTTGGAGATGGGAGGCAGGGGCCAGACCCGTGGCGCTGGTAGTACAACAGTGGAGGCAGCGCCTCAAATTCCTCATCGTTGAAGTCAATCTCGGGGTCGTCGATGAGCCATCCGGCGCTCGGCCCGCCCAGCAGCCATTCCATGGGCGGGACTACGAAGGCCGGTGGAGGGGGCAGCAGGTCGTCGACATCGGCGGTGATGTTGGAGGCAGAGGCCCCATCCTCATATTCGGCATCGACAACATGTTCTGCAACAACTTCCGGCCCGACGGCGATCTCCGGTGCCGCAACGGCGTCTGGTACTGCTGCGACAGTCTCCGCCACGGCACCAACCTCTGGCGCGGCCGGAATCTCTTCCCGGGGCACAACTGCCCTGGTACTTGGTCGTGGTGCTCTAGGGGAGTGGCGGCACTGCACCCAACGGTTACCACGGGGGTGGTTCCGATTGTGGTGGTGGCGGAAAACACCACCAGGGCCGTAGCGACGGCGAGGGGCTCCAAGTGGTGCCCTGCGGTGGTGGAGGCCACCGTTCTTGTTATGGCGACGCTGAAGGCGGCGGCCAAAATTCCGGCCGAAATTCCGGCGACGTGCAGTGGCACGGCCGAATGTCCGGCGACGAAAATAGGAGCGGCGATGCTCCCTGGCAACAAATCGTGCAAAGGAAAAAGCTAGTTCCTGCAGCGGCCGGAAAGCCATTCTTTTCTCACTTTTCTCTGTTCTTCTTCTGGCCTGTGCTCTCCTTTTCAGAGCATTACGTGCTGATAACGTGAAGAGGAACAAAGAGTGAAGTGAATGATTGATCTTTATTGATGAACAGGTCAGGTATATATAGGTCCTGAACTGGTGCTTTACAATGTCGGTTTAGAGCAATTCCAATAGTATAGCCAGCTGCTAGCTATAAGCCAAGTGTCATGTCATTTATAGCTAACATAGAGCCAACATATACAATAGTGAGCTATAAAAGTGTAGTACTTTTACAATACATGGCCCACCTTTTAGTCTCACATAGTGCCTAGGAGCACGTGCTAGAGCTGGCTACAAGATAATAGCTCACTCCTCTTCTCTCTCCTAATCTCTCTCCTCCAACTAAGCAAACTTATAATATTTTATCTCTTATAGCCAGCTGAGTGTACCTTATTGTACTTGCTCTTACACATTGGTGTCTCTTGGAACAGACATGATGTCCCTTTGGGATCGACAGCGTTTGATCAACGCTAACTGTAGGCAGTTAGCTTATAGGAAATACTAACCGCTATCTTAGCCTAAAACTGACGCTAATAACTCTCTACTTATTATTTCCTAACAATATGTATGATTTCACATTCGGAATAATCTAGCGTCACTAGTGGAAACATGGCCTTTTGCACCGGTTTTTAAAGGCCATATGCACCGGATGGGCAACCGGTGCAAACCATCCGGTGCAAAAGGCCCCCCCCTTTTGCACCGATTGGCTTACGAACCGGTGCTAAAGGGGTCTCCACGTGGCCGGCTGTGGGGCGCTCGGCGGGGAAGCTTTTGCACCGGTTCGTAATACGAACCGGTGCAAAAGGGTTGCGCGGCAGCATTTTAGTGCCCTTCCCTGCCGCGGCAGACTCTGCCGTGGCAGGGAATTGCACTAAAACGCTGCCGCGGCAGAGACTCTGCCCCATTCGAAACACGGTATAATATTAATAATGCAGACAATTCAAATATATATATATATATAGGAAACCATTATATTACATATATCGATCAAAGTGACACACGTTCATGCATATATATATGTCTACATCAACTTTGATACTGGATGTCGGCCACATAGTGTTCTCCGTCTGGAGCTAAGACTTGCTCAACTAAGAATCCCGCCAGCTCTTCTTGAATTGCTCGTACACGCTCGGTTGCTAGAAGACCGTCCCGCAACCGTTGGATCTAATAATTTGAATAAGGTACGGTGGTCAATATATATGTGTGTGTATGTGAATGAAACAGAAGGTGATAAAATAAAGCCATGAATGTTGTTTACTTACATCAAGTTGTTCCAAAATGTCCCTCTTATGGTGGGTATTCTGGCGGATGAACTCGCAAACGTAATACCCGCATAAATTATTCCCGTCCTCCTGCCTCAAGCACTTTACGAGAACAAAATTCAATCAAAATAATATATATATATAATCAAGGATGATAATAATGGTATTGAAACTAGAATCATCAAAGAGATGCGCGGCGTAGCCAGTATTAATATTACTTACCGGTACTTGTTTTATTCGAAGTTCTTTATTCTTTAAACCCGGAGACTTGTTGGTGAACCGTTTCCAAGCCTTGAGGAGGATATCAGCCATGTCCCCCCACGCCTCAAGGGGTTTACTCTTCGAGTCCATGACTTCTACTATCCCGGTGTCGGGTTCAATGACTAGCAGGATATAGTGAAACCTGCGGACACACATATATATGCATAACTCATCAATTACACTTAACACATGGAGTAAGCGAAAAAGATTTAATGTGTGAAGACAGTAACACTCACGAGAAGTTGTAAGGAAATAGTATTGCCCTTTTGTATGAGTTTTTCCTTAAGACATATACCAAGTTATTCTCTGTGTCCTTGGGAGAGTTGTGGACAGTATACCCATTCACGGTATATGGGTCAACGAACCCAAGATCATAGATTTGCCCCTTGCGGCATTCGCGGATCTTCATTCTGCATAATACAATGAGAGTATCGTTATATGCATGCAATGGACGAGCCGCGGTAGAGACTTAATTACATAAATAATACTTACAGACAGTAGGCACTCAGCAGAGATTTGTCGAGGGCGTCTTGGTTGAATAACTGAAATAATTCACAAAATTCGATGTTCATCACGTCATTTCGCCCGTAGTGCTCATCTGTGATTGCCACCATGATCCAGTTCTTACCATCCTTACATTTTTCCATGTACCAATTATGCAGTCTTCGCAGTTGCGTTGATAGATTAGGCAACTCCTCAGCTCTGACAAGAGGTTGCCCGTACTTGTACTGGTATGCTATTTGGACATCATCACCCGTACTTGTACTCAGGAATTGTGCATCGATGCGGCTTAAGTACTCAGGAATACTCATACCGACCGCATCTGCCTCATCTTTGTATAGTCTTACCATCTCCGGATCAAAGCACGCTGTGACATCGGGATACACTTGGAGCGGGGGGCACGAGTTTTTCTGGTTTCCAAGCTGGGGAACTGGATTCCCGTCTACCTTACTTTTTTCCCACCGATCTCTTGCTAACACATTTGACTTGCGAATAGACCGGTCATAGTTCGATGAAAGACTTGGCTCAGGTTGATGAAGGCTCTTCAGCAGTTTCAACTTCTTTTCCAGAGATATAGCTGGCTCCGGCTCAAGCTGGGGCTTTTTCAATTTCAACATTTGTTGCTTGTGTTGTTCAGCTACGATCTTGGCATTTTCCTCAACTGTATAGTCATAAGGTCTCTTGGGAGGAACCTTAGGCACTCTTGGGAGGGGCTCTTGTTTGCGTCTCGGTGATCTGTTACGACTCAGCTGTGTCGTAGCGGACCGCCTAATTTTGCTCTTAGACTTGGGCTGCGGCGGCGGAGAAGGCTCACGCGGCGGCGGAGAAGGCTCACGCGGCGGCGGAGAAGGCTCACGCGTCGGCGGGGAAGGCTCACGCGCCGGCGGGGAAGGCTCACGCACTGGAGACGGCTGCATCGGTGGAGAATGCTGCCTCGGTGGAGACCTTGTTGGCGCCTTCCAACCCGGAATCACAATGAATTCTTTTCGCCATAGAACTGTAGTGTTCTTGGCTTCTCCCAGCTCTAGCAAATCCCCTTCACCGGCTGGGTGGTCAAGCCTCAGCGGCCCATACCCATCCATAACTTGATCCACCCCGGCAACAGCGTAGCCAGGTGGAACCGGCTTGAAGTGGTATCTTTGATCGGGTACTGGCGGTAAGACATAGCCGACCGCCGCCTTGAGCGTTAAGTAGCCCATCGTTTGGAAATGTAGCTCACAAGGTGTAGACTCTGTGATAAAGTCCACAGGGTAGAGATCAAGATCCATCTGCGGTTCCACAGGGGAGGGAGGAGCCATCTGTGCATCATCACCAGGCAGCTCCGTGGAAGCCACGCTGCTTTTCCGCTGAGATCCCTGGCCGGTAGCATCGAATGCAACTTCTTCTATCTGCGGATTAGGTTGAGGTTGGGTGACTGTGACTGAGCCTGACATTATCATCCTCACTTGCTCCTCTAGCTTAGCAACGCGTTCGTGAACCACATCCTTTTGCCTCTGACGGCTTCTATCGGGATATTTCTTCGTTTCTGCAGGAAACCCAATACACCACGGCTTGCCACCTGATGTGGTTCGTGTTCGTCCTGAGTGTTCAGGATTCCCAAGGGCGCGTGTGAGCTGGTCCTTCTCTCTTTCGGGACGGAACTTCCCCTCTTCAACTTCCTTTGCAACATTTCTAAAGGCTTCGATGGGAAGTGGGTTTTCCTTATGTCTTTGTGTATATATGCATAACCCTTGTGCGTCCAACGTGCCCCCATGCGCGTAAAACCAATCCCTTGACCGCTGGTTCCATTTCAGTACCTCTGGCTGGATCCCCTTTTTAATTAGCTCGTTCTCCCATTTCTCCCACTTAGGTCTGCCAGCATTGTACCCTCCTCGCCCCATGGTATGGAAGTACATCTTATTAGAAGCATTTTTCGTATTGGTGTCAGACCTTTTCTTTGCCTTGTCCGATTTCTTTAACTTCACAAATTCCTCCCAGTGGTCTTTTATCTTCTCATAGGGGCCTTTGAAATCAGGAGTCTTCCCTTTCTTGACAAAGAAGCTGTCCAATTTCTTCTTGTAGTCGTTGAACTGTACTGCCATCTTCTTAAGAGCCCACTTCTTAACTCTTCGCTGTACGCTATTCAGCTCGGGATCCTCAGGGTCTGGCCTGTCATTCTCACTATCAGAGTCAGTTGGCTCCGGAAAGATGAAATTTTTCAGCAGATTCCTAAACATCACACTTTTTAATCTCGTGTCGACATAAGTAACTCCTTCGCCCCCTTTACAGGTTTCTTCCATTCTTGAGTGGTGATCGGGACGGTGTCCCTAACAACAACTCCACATTGACTTACAAACTTTTTTGCGAACTTCTTGGGAGAAATCGGTTCGCCATCTATCGCGATTTCCGTGATGGTGCACCTTTCATGGTCTTCCATCTTTCTGGCCGCGCCTCGTTTAGTTCTGCCAGTAGAGTTTGTTGATCGGGAGGTCTAAAAGAAGAAACAACGTTAATACATGTATATGCACAAATCTGGAGGCTTGGTTAATTAATATTTATACACCTCGGCGGCGGCGTGAGCTTCTCCCTCGCAGTCGTCACCTTCTCCCTCACCGGAGCCGTCTCCACGGTTGTCTTGCTCATCTTCCTCACCGGAGGCGTCTCCACGGGTTCGCTCGTCTCCCTCGCCGGATTGGTTTAGGTAAAGAGAGGTGATATCCTCATCATCACGGATAATCTCCTCGACCATGTATTCTTTTTCTAGGTCTCGTTCCATAGTTTCTGCAAAGACTTACAAGTTATTCTAACCAAGATAATGATATAAATAAATGATCAAATATTAGAGTTACACATATATATAAGTTCAAATAAAGGATAATGCTGAATACATAATCAAAGATCTGAGTTACACATATAGCTCGATCGGTCCCTAATACATCACACTACAAGCTCTCAACGGCGCCGACCGGGTCCCGAGCCGCGCCGGTGAACACCCAAAGCCACGGAACAGTAACGGGAGCATAGCTAACATGAGATCCCCGCATAACTGACCATCCGGTCCTATACATGGTGTCTAACGCATACATGTAACGGCGAACATGCTCATCCTCCGCTGCAATGCGCTGAGCTACCACCTCCGGCGGGGCCGGCTCCCTCTGAAACGAACGTGGCCCATAAGACCTCCACCAGAGAATATCCGGGTCGACGACGGGACCCGGATTCCGCACCAAGGTGCGCGCCCCGGAAGATAACACCTCCCAGTGCCACCCCGGCGGAGCCCAGTCCCGAACTTCCCCCAACTGCCGCAACTCCTCTAAAATTGTCCTAGCTCCAGGACGCGGCGGGCGCGGCATCGTATGCAAACTAATATTTGAATTTGAATAAATTATTTATGAATATATATATATATCTTAGTAACAAATATTACTACTTTTGTCTAACACATACATTTTTATCTAACAAATATTTCTAACATATAAATTTCACTAATATTTTCTAACATATAAATTTCTAACAAATTTTTCTAACTCTAAATTAATTAATATTTTCTAACCCTAAATTATCTAACAAATATTCTAACATATAAATTTCTAACAAATATTATCTAACAAATATTCTAACATATATATTTCTAACAAATATTATCTATCAAATATTCTAACATATAAATTTCTAACAAATATTATCTAACAAATATTCTAACATATATATTTCTAACAAATATTATCTATCAAATATTCTAACATATAAATTTCTAACAAATTTATCTAACAAATATTATAACATATATATTTCTAACAAATATTATCTATCAAATATTCTAACATATAAATTTCTAACAAATTTATCTAACTAATTGAACTACTAAATTTCCAAACTAATTAAAACAAAAAAAATGAAAAAAAGGAGGCCGGGCAGCTCACCTGGCCTCTTAGCCGCCGGGAGAAGGGTGGCGGCGGCGCGGCGCGGGGCGGCGGGGGCGGCGGCGGGGGCGGCGGGGGCGGCTCGCGGGGCGGTGGCGCGGCGCGGGGGCGGTGGTGGCGGGGACGGCGCGGAGAGGCGGCGGCGCGGTAGACGGCGGCGCGGGCGGGGGCGGCGCGGTCGAGGGCGGCGGCGCGCGGGCGGCCAAAAAATTTGGCAGAGTTTTGCCTCTATTTTGGTCCTCGCGCGAATGGAGAAGAAGGGGCGCGCGCGCGGAATAAATACATGGGACCTTTTGCACCGGTTCGTGGCTGGAACCGGTGCAAAAGAGTCTTTTGCACCGGTTCCAGCCACGAACCGGTGCAAAAGGTCCCAATTTTGGCTGAATTTTTGCTTCTTCCCGCCTTTTTTCGCTGTTTCCGCCACGACGCTGCGCGGTTCCCGCCACGACGCTGCACGGGATATGTTCCCGCCACGACGCCGTGCGGGACATTTTCCCGCCACGACGGCAGGCGGGATATTTTCCCGCCACGACGCCGCGCGGGATATTTTCCCGCCACGACGCCGCGCAGAATATTTTCCCGCCACGACGCGCAGCGTGGGATATTTTCCCGCCACGACGCCGCATGGGATATTTTCCCGCCACGACGCGCAGCGCAGAGATTTCCCGCCTACACGCCCTCTATAAATAGTACGCCCCCGTCTCTCCCATTTCACTCATCACCAAACCCTAGCCGATTGCACAATGCCCCCAAAGCCGCACCCGCCGCCGGTGGAGGTGGACCCGCAGCTCGCGGAGATAGAGGAGTGGGAGGAGCTGCAGCGGCAGGAGGCGGCAGCAAGGAGGGCAGCAGAGGATGAGGTGGACCCGCAGCTTGCAGAGATAGAGGAGTGGGAGGAGGCGGCGCTAGCGGCTACCATAGAAGCATTTGAGAGGCAGAGTCTCCAGGAGCTGCATAAGCGGCCGCGTGTGGCGGATCTGGATAGTGAGGAGATGTATAAGCGTCGTCGTGAGGAGGAGCTGCGGCAGGAGGCGGCAGCCAGGAGGGCAGCAACGGATGCGCGGAAGAACTAGTAGAAGTTGTTATTATTTTAGTTTAAATTTAGTTAATGTTAAATTTCAATAAAGTCGTTGTCGTTGTTTTAGTTTAAGTTTAGTTAATGTATCTTGTTAAATTTCAATAAAGTCGTTGTCTTTAGTTTATATACCCTTTTATCCCGGTTCCTGGCTTGAACCGGTGCTAAAGATGGTGGATTGGTTTATATACCTCTTTTATCCCGGTTCCTGGCTTGAACCGGTGCTAAAGATGGTGGATTAGATTATATACCCCTTTTATCCCGGTTCCTGGCTTGAACCGGTGCTAAAGATGGTGGAATAGTTTATATACCCCTTCGGTTCCTGGCTGGAACCAGTGCTATAAAGATGGGGGCTAAATCTGGGGAGGCTTATCTGGTGTTTGCCTTATCTGGGGTGGCCTCATCGGGGGGGATTATCTGGAGGCACATGTTGCTATATATAGCCCCCTCCGGGGAGAGTAGAGAGAGCAGCCTGAGAGGCAACGACCAAGAAGGAAAGAGCCTCTCCGGCGAAGCTTCTCGAAGATGTCTTAGATGGCTGGCCGTCTTAGACATCTTCGCTGTAACTCTTCCCACAAGTCATGCTCGGAAGCTGCTAGTATACACCCAACAACCAGTAGCTCAGGGTAAGGAGGGCTTCCGGGAGCTTTTCGAAGGAAAGAGCCTCTCCGGCGAAGCTTCTCGAAGATGTCTTAGATGGCTGGCCGTCTTAGACATCTTCGAAGCTTTGCCCGAGTAACTCTTCCCGCAAGTCATGCTCGGAAGCTGCTAGTATACACCCAACAACCAGTAGCTCAGGGTAAGGAGGGCTTCCGGGAGCTTTTCAAAGGAAAGAGCCTCTCCGGCGAAGCTTCTCGAAGATGTCTTAGATGGCTGGCCGTCTTAGACATCTTCGGAAGCTTTGCCCGAGTAACTCTTCCCGCAAGTCCCGCTCGGAAGCTGCTAGTATATATACCCAACAACCAGTACCTCAGGGTAATTAAAGAGGGCTTCCGGGAGCTTCTCGAAGGAAAGAGCATTTAGTTCAAACGACCAATATAATGTTACTGATACATATCACAACAAACGCTTCACAATATGAGCTCATCAAGGTACATGATAATAATTAATACATTATGATCGCTTCGACCGTAACCATGGAGTATCTTCAGCATTTAACGCGATGGTTGGATCAATGTTCACTCTGAAGGGTGGAATTTCAGCAAACTTATTATAATCCTCTGACATGTCTGTCTTGTCCTCGACTCCCACGATGGTTCTTTTCCCTGAAAGAACTATGTGACGCTTTGGCTCATCGGATGAGCTCGTTTCCTTATGTTTTCTTTTCTTCGGTCTGGAGGACATGTCCTTCACATAGAAAACCTGAGACACATCATTGTCTAGGACGAATGGTTCGTCTCTGTAACCAAGATTGTTGAGATCCACTGTTGTTATTCCGTACAGCTGGTCTACCTTTACCCCTTTTCCATCAAGCTTGAACCATTTGCACCGAAACAAAGGGATCTTAAAATAAGGTCCATAGTCAAGTTCCCATATCTCCTCTATGTAACCATAATATGTGTCCTTTTCCCCACTGTTAGTGTTTGTTGCATCAATGCGGACACCACTGTTTTGGTTGGTGCTCTTTTTATCTTGGGCGAACGTGTAGAAGGTATTTCCATTTATCTCGTACCCCTGGAAAGTCAGTATAGTCGAAGATGGTGACCCGGCCAACAAGTACAATTGATCATCAATGGCGTTGTTATTCATGAGATGTGTTCGGAGCCAACCGCCGAATGTCTGCATATGTTTATGTGTAATCCAGTCTTCAGACTGCCCCGGATATTCGGAGCGTACAATATTCTTGTGATCGTGATATACGGGGCCACCAAGGTGGAACTTTGTAGAACTGTAGTGTGCTTGAGTGAAAGAAATGCCGTCCCTACATATCATTGATTTCCTTCCTAGCGTGACTTTTCCACTTAGTCGCCCCTCATGTCGCGATTCAGGAACACCAATCGACTTAAGGTCGGGAATAAAGTCAACACAGACTCGATGACCTCCTCTGTTCCATAGCCCTTGGAGATGCTTCCTTCTGGCCTAGCACGGTTATGAACATATTTCTTTAAGACCCCCATGAACCTCTCGAAGGGGAACATATTGTGTAGAAAGACAGGACCGAGGATGGCAATCTCTTCGACAAGGTGAACCAGGAGATGTGTCATAATATTGAAGAAAGATGGTGGAAACACCAACTCAAAGCTAACAAGACATTGCACCACATCCTTCTGTAACCTTGGAAGACTAGCTGGATCGATTACCTTCTGAGATATTGCATTAAGGAATGCACATAGCTTCACAATGGGTATTCGAACATTTTCCTGAGAAGCCCCTCAACCAAGCACGTCATAATAATGTGGCAGTCATGCGACTTCAGGTTTTGGAATTTTTTCTCCGCCATATTTATAATTCCCTTTATATTTGATGAGAATCCAGACGGCACCTTGATACTGTAAAGGACTTCAAAAAAGATTTCCTTCTCTGCTTTGGTAAGAGCGTAGCTGCCAGGACTTAAGCGACTCCCTGTATCCGTCTTGTAATCCTGTTCTTGCTTGTTCTTTGGGACTTTCATACGATACTGGTCCTCCCTTGCTTCTGGTGTATCTTTTGTCTGCCCATACACGCCTAAGAAGCCTAGCAGGTTCACGCAAAGATTCTTCGTCACATGCATCACGTCGATTGAAGAGCGGACCTCTAGGACTTTCCAATAGGGTAGATCCCAAAATATAGATTTTTTCTTCCACATGGGTGCGTGTCCGGTAACAACCTCTTTGGGAACAGATTTTTTCTTCGAAGCCTTTTTTTTGGGAACAGATTGGCCGCCAGGACCCTTTCCAAATATTACTTTTATGTCCTTGACCATATCAAGTAAAGCATCACCTGTACGGAGTTCAGGCTTCTCCCGTGATCTGCCTCACCTCCGAAATGATTGCCTTTCTTTCTGACGGGGTGCCTCTTTGGAAGAAATCGACGATGCCCCAGGTACACAACCTTCTTACATTTCTTCAAATAAGCACCTTCGGTCTCATCTAAGCAGTGCGTGCATGCATTGTATCCCTTGTTTGTCTGTCCTGAAAGGTTACTAAGAGCAGGCCAATCATTGATGGTCACGAAAAGCAACGCTCGTAGGTTGAATGCCTCCTGTTTGTACTCATCCCATGCAAGAACACCTGGTTTGCTCCACAACTGTAAGAGTTCTTCAAATAATGGCCGTAGGTAAACATCAATGTCGTTGCCGGGTTGCTTTGGGCCTTGGATGAGCACTGGCATCATAATGAACTTCCGCTTCATGCACAACCAAGGCGGAAGGTTATAGATACATAGAGTTACAGGCCAGGTGCTATGACTGCAGCTCTGCTCCCCAAAAGGATTCATTCCATCTGTACTTAGACCAAACCTTAAGTTCCTCGCGTCATCTGCAAAGTCCGGGAACTCTCTATCGATTTTCCTCCACCCATCAGCGGGGTGTCTCAGCATCGCGTCTTTCTTACGGTCTTCTTTGTGCCATCGCAACAACCTGGCATGCTCTTTATTTCTGAACAGACGTTTCAACCGTGGTATTATAGGAGCATACCACATAACCTTGGCAGGAACCCTCTTCCTAGGGGGCTCGCCCTCAACATCACCAGGGTCATCTCGTCTGATCTTATACCGTAGTGCATTGCATACCGGACATTTTTCCAAATTTTCGTACTCATGGCGGTAGAGGATGCAGTCATTAATGCATGCATGTATCTTCCACCTCTAATCCTAGAGGGCAGAGAACCTTCTTTGCTTCGTACGTACTGTCAGGCAATTCTTTGGAAACCTCCTCTTCATTATTTTCATAACTTCTCAAATGGCTTGTCACATATACCAGCTTCTGCCTTCCATTGCAGCAACTCCAGTGTGGCACCGAGCTTTGTGTTGCCATCTTCGCAATTTGGGTATAACTTCTTTTTGTGATCATCTAACATGCCCTTTAACTTTCGCTTCTCGTTTTCAGTTTCTGCATCTCTGTGTGCATCAGCGATGGCCCGACGAAGATCATCATCAACGGGCTCATCTGATGCCTCTTCATCTTGATCACCTCCACCTGCCTCCTCATCTTCATCATGCCCGTTGCAGTATCACCGTAGTTAGGGTACATATCATCATCCTCTTCTTCTTCGTCGTCGTTTTCCATCATAACCCCTCTTTCTCCATGCTTGGTCCAACAATTATAGCTGGGCATGAAACCTTTCCAAAGCAGGTGGGAGTGAATGACTTGCCATTCAGGGTATTGCTTTAAGTTCCGGCAATCAACACATGGACAACATATATAACCATCCGCCTGTGGGTTTTCCTCAGCCACACGGAAAAATTCTTTCAGGCCCGAAGTGAACTCGGGCAGACGTCGGTCAACGTACATCCATTGCCGCCGGTTCATCTACATCAAATAATTAAGTTTATCAAAAAACCATTACAAAACATCATAATATATATATATATATAGTGGATATTAGCACCGTACAAATGAAAGGATAAAGTTGTTTAACCTTGATTGAGGAGGGAAAGAAAGAGGAGAAGCTTAAGTGTCGCTCCGGCACCTCATCTCATTTTTGTTTTGTGTAAAATCAAGCGGCATCATTCTCTCAGACATTTCATCGAGCACCTTGTGTGCATGCCAAAGAAATGCAAGGTAGCACTCAACACACACACCTTTCTCCTAGAAAAAGTGAAGTTGTGAATTGGCTAGTTGGAGGTGAGCTGATATAAGGGCTGGGGACCTTTTGCACCGGTTCGTGTTACAAACCGGTGCAAATGAGCTATCTTTTGCACCGGTTTGTAACACGAACCGGTGCAAAAGGGTCCTCGGCTGACACGTGCTTGGCGACAACCGTTTGTGTTACCAACCGGTGCAAAGATATCTCATTTGCACCGTTGGTAACACAAACCGGTGCAAAAGGTCCCTCGGCCGGCTGCTCCCCATGAACCGGTGCTAATGACCCCCTTTAGCACCGGTTCGTGCCAAATCCGGTGCAAAAGCCATTTGGGGCAAAAAACCAAAGCCCTTGTTTCTACTAGTGCGTGTTGTGTTGTACTACTTGTATGTTACTGTCTCATGATGGGATGGCATTGCCTTCGCTGTTGTGTGATTGTTGGATAATTTTTCTCGTTGATTGGGTGTCACATGAGTTGTCTTACTTGAAGTAAGTTATTCGTTGTGCATGCTCGAATGTCCAAAAAAGCAATAAGGTCATGCTGATATTTTGATTTATTTGTCTGGCTTAATAGCTATAGAAAATCTGGCTCATCTTTTTAAGCAAGTAGAAAGAAGAAATCGTTGGATAAGAACCTATGATAGCAAACACTAGAGCTGTGACTGGATCATTAGTTTGCTAGCCAACAAGCTCGGTCGCGAAAACACTGAAGCCACTTCTCACCGCCAACCTTGCCCCGCTCCCTCTTGCCTCCATCTCCAGTGCCTTTTTGTTAGCATTGTCATATGATTTGGCTGCTACTAATATGTGATCCAACTTTTAGTAGTTTGACTATAAATGGGGTCGGTGAAATGATACACCTAGTATATGACATGTCA
The DNA here is from genome assembly GCA_030979885.1 of Lolium multiflorum. Taxonomy (NCBI): domain Eukaryota; kingdom Viridiplantae; phylum Streptophyta; class Magnoliopsida; order Poales; family Poaceae; genus Lolium; species Lolium multiflorum. Next base: position 158,931,398 of record CM061750.1, read on the forward strand.
TTCTTCCTAATGTGCACTGTAGTAGAAATGGTGTCCTGCAATTCTTTCCAAATAATCAAGCCCCCATGGCGAATCAATATTTCAATTTCAATGTTTTTTTTTTGAATAGTCACCGGGGGAGGGAGAAGACCCTCCACCTGAATTTGTATTCATTTTGCCTATAAGGCTTTGCAGCCTATTACAAGATGGGTTCAAGTGAACCAGAATTTTACATGGGGGAACTTGAGGGAAGACAAAACAAAAAACACACACCAACACACACAACAAGGAGGATGGGGGTGGGGGAATAGGTGCACTTGAGAAGCACAACCGGGCGTGCGAGCACGACGACCATCACCAGGAAGACATGCATAGGCAAATGCATCGAGGAGTGTCACCGTGCAATCGAAGGGCCTCACAATCCCGAGACTTTACAGGTTGCAGCACCACAACCTGCTTGCATGACGACTATCCCACAAGGTGGCAAACCAGGAGCATATGAGGATCAACGAGTGAAGCTGGCATAGTCGAAGGGCCTTACTCCGCCGAGAGAACGATGCAAACACGAAGCTCGCGCGGCTGATTGAGTGCCAGAACTGCGAGGAGTTTCTGCAACGCAATCGAAGGGCATCGCAAGACCGAGATTCCACCAACGCCACGAACCTTGATCGTGAACTCGGCCAAAGGGACAACCCAAGCACTTTGCGAGGTGGGGAGACGACCTGCGCCATCGAAGGGGGCCGATCAGCCGAGATCGCACCAGTAACACGAAGCTCGCGACAAAACCGCAACCCGTCACCATCGGATTTAGCCAAGCTTTGCACGACCAACAAGAGCTCAAGTCGAGGGCACCAACCAAGCCCAAAAAGCAGCCACCGGACAAGCAGCACCTGGTTCACTTGCGACGCCTTCAACAAGGTAAACGGAGCATGTGGGCGCCGTCGCCGCGGAGCTTTCGCTCGGAACCGCAGCAAGCAGCAGCTGACATAGTGCATCTCCACGACCACGCCCCCAACGAGGTTGAACGACGCCAAACAGCGTCGTCGTGGACGGCTATGGCAGAGACCAGAGCAGGGATTTCTCCCAGGAGACGCACCTCAATGGGAAGCCGCGCTGTCGTGCACCTGCAGGGGCCGCAAGCTCCACCACCTGCCAAGCCGAGAGGCCGCAGGGGGATGGCCGCCGGCCAGACCTTGTCCCTGCGCATCGGGAAGGGTCGGATCTGGAGCGATCCATGGCGGCACAGGCAGGGGCTTCAGCCGTGCAGCCGGACCTGGAGCGGGGAGCTCATCTCCGGTGCGAGCTCCAGGAGGGCGGCGACGGACCAGAGCACGGTCGCCGGCCAGCGGCCGAGGTGGAGGGGCGAAGCGGGGTGGGCGGGAGGGGCGGTGGGGCGGGAGCTGCAGCGCTCCAGGGACGAGTCCCGCCGCCACCAGCCGCCGGCGGGCTTTGCCCGTCGACGCGTGCCGGCGGCGGCGAGGGGGCGTGGTGGAGGAGGGGTCCGGCGGCGGTGGATCTGGGGTTCCACCCGAGCCGCCTCACAGGGAGACGACGCGGGGGCTTCTCGTCCGTGTTGATCTGGTCGTCTCAATGTTAGCAATTCTTACTTCCTCCATTTCAATTTCAATGTGAACAATATTTAGATGCAAAAGGAAAAATATTTTGCTGAAAAGGGAAACTTATCTACTAAAATCAAGTTGAATACACCAAGGAATGACCCAGCAAACCTGTCGGTGATGAAAATAAAAGAGAAATATCATTCTGGGACTGTTCCCGTAGTACCTAGGAGTACGGAACGACCCTCTCTTTTTAGTGGAAGCAGTTAATAGGGTAATCAGTCATCGGGCATGCAAAAGCCACATTAATTCCTTACCACAGCAGCAATCCGTAGCCATCTCCATCTTGACCGTCCATCATCTTCAGTTCTCTTCCCTGCAAGAGGCAAACTTTGAAGAACCGAAATGTTCCAGCACGTTGCTCTATTCCCTCCAATTTCCGTTTTCTATAAATACAAAGCTATCTTCACAAACCGCGTGCGGGATGCGTGTGTGACTTAGACTTTGACTTTTGTTAGATGTATATATCTGTATATTGTAGTTTCCCCATGTGTTAGGGGGCTTTCTGGATATGTGCATCTGTACATGTACTATATATTGTGGCCTTTGGCCCCCTGGTAATACAACAAGCATATTGCTCTAACATGGTATCAGAGCGAAAACAATTGATCCTCTAGTCCCGGCCGGCGTTGCTTGTTCCCGTCGCCCGTCTCCGCCCCGCCCGCTTCTGTCCGTCGCCGGCCGATTCCCTGATCCAAACAGCTTGGCGGCTGCTCTTCCGCGCGTGGCGGCTGCTCTTCCGCGCGTGGCTCCTGCCCGGCCGATTCCCTGGTCCGCCCGGCGCGTGGCCTCTCCGCCCGGCTGATTCCGCCGCCCTGCTTCCGCGCGTGGCTCCTCCTGCGCCCGTGGCCAACCTCCTGATCCCCTGATCGATCTGATCGGCCCAAGCTGGCTGCCCATATTCTTCTGATCTCCTCTGGCCGATTCCCGATCTCCTCTGGCCGATCAACGTCTTCCGTTCTCCTCTGGCCGATTCCCGTCTTCCGATCGGCCCAAGCGTGTTCGTTCTGTTGACTTTCAGTTGAAAAAAAAAAAAAAAAAAAAAAAACTATCGTCGGCTGTTGTTACCCGATGTCTTCTTCCGCTGATCCCGCCTTATCTTTGGGCCTCCCTTCGGTACTTGCTATTTGTCCGCTGCCTCCGTGTATGCCTCCGTTTGCGGCCTCTTCACGCGGCTCTGCCCGCGCTTCACCGACTCCGTCTACGTCGGCCCACCGCTCTACATCGACTTTTGCGGCCTCTTCATGCGGCTCTGCCCGCGCTTCGCCGACTTCGTCTACGTCGGCCTCTTCATGCGGCTCTGCTTGCGCTTCACCGACTTTTGCGGCCTTTTCATGCGGCTCTGCCCGCGCTTCGCCGACTTCGTCTACGTCGGCCCGCCGCTCTACATCGACTTTTGCGGCCTCTTCCCGCGGTTATGGCCGTGCTTCGTCGACTCCGTCTACGTCGGCATGCCGCTCTACATCGACTTTCGCGGCCTCTTCACGTGGTTATGACCGCGCTTTGCCGACTCTGTCTTCATCGGCGTGTTGCTCTCCGTCACCCCCTTTGGTGGCCTCTGTGCGTGTGGGTGATAGCTCCTCGTCGGCACCTGATTGTACGTCGACCTCTCCAGTCGCGCCCCTCTCTGCGCATGAGATAGCGCAGCTTCACCGCCGCTTGATGCTTGGGATTCCACGTCAGCAGCCTCGCGGTCCGAGTCTCCGCCCTCGTCCTCATTGCACCTACGTGGCAAGGTTGGCCACACTTCCTCCACCTGTTGGACGCGGGATCCCGCTTACGTCAGCAGTTCCAGGACCGTGCAGTGGGCTCTTCAGATCTTCTCGCAGTTGCACTCTCTCGATCAGGACATTCTCGGGGTCTTCGTGGTCTACTCGCTACCGCACTCTTCGCTCCGGCGCTGCTGGTTCTGATCGGCTCTTCTCGGCACCGGCGACCACCACTTTCTACACAATCAGGTACGTCCCCGTGGTATCTCGATTCTGGAGCTTCCTTTCATATGACCTCTGATTCCTCTATTCTGTCTGCTCTTCGGTCTCTTATTTCTCCTGTCCGTGTTGTCACGGCTGATGGTACCTCTATTCCTGTTTCTAGTAGCACCCTTTCTACTCCCTCTTTCTCCGTCCCCGATGTTTCTCATGTTCCTCGCCTTCAGAAACCTTTTCTCTGCTAGCCAACTCACCGATTCTGGTTGTCGCGTCATTCTTGATGCTGAGTCTTGTGCGGTTCAGGATCGTCGCACACAGCCCTGGTTGGAGCTGGCCCTCGTAGCCGTCCGGGCTTTGGGAGTTAGACGGCTTCGTGTTCCTTCCGCTGCCACTTCATCTGTCGCTTCCTCCGGTTGTTGCCTCACCGGCTCTTTCAGCAGTGGCATCATCGTCTTGGTCACCTTTGTGACTCTCGCCTGCCGTCTTTGGTTCATCGCGGCCTTCTGGGGTCTGTTGAGATGGGTCGTTATGTCAGGGTTGTAGGTTAGGCAAACAGATTCAGCTTCCTATCCTACTAGTGTGTCTGTCACTCAGCGACCGTTCGATTTAGTCCATTCAGATGTTTGGGGTCCGGCTCCCTTTGCTTCAAAGGGGCCATCGATACTATATCTTATTCATTGATGATTTTTCACGGTACACCTGGTGTTTTTCATGCACTCTCGCAGTGAGGTGCTCTCTATTTATCGGCGTTTTGCGGCCATGGTCCGCACTCAGTATTCCTCACCCATTCGCGTGTTCCGTGCTGATTCTCTGGTGAGTATATCTCTCAGCACCTTCGTGGTGTCCTTGCCGAGGAGGGCACCCTCGCTCGCTTTCTTGTCCCGGCGCGCATGCTCAAAATGGCGTCACCGAGCGTAAGCATCGTCATCTTCTTGAGACCACCCGTGCTATGATGATTGCCTCTTCTCTTCCGCCACATTTCTGGGCTGAGGCTGTCGCTACGTCGGCCCACCTCATTAACATTCAGCCTTCCGCTGCTCTACAGGTGGCATTCCTCTCGAGCGTCTCTGGTGTTTCTCCAGACTACTCGACTCTCCGTTCTTTTGGTTGCGTCTGCTATGTTCTTCTCCCTCTCGCGAACGCACCAAACTGACCGCTCAGTATGTTGAGTGTGTTTTCTCGGATACAGTGATGAGCATAAGGGCTATCGCTGTTGGGACCTGTTGGTCGTCGGATGCGCATCTCTCGTGACGTCACGTTTGATGAGACGCGTCCCTTCTATCCTCGCCCCACCTCGGGTACTTACCCGGTGGATGATATCTCTTTTCTTCTTTTTCCGGATGCACCCCCTCCTGTCCCTCCTCCCCTCCCTCCTACTTCTGATGCGCCCCCTTCAGCGCCATCCTCTCGTTCGTCTAGTCCACCTAGTACTCCTCGTTCTTCGGCTCCTTCCGATGTTGTCCCTTCTTCCTCTTCTTCGATGACTTGTCTTCGCAGATGAGCTTCCCCTTCCCGACCTGTTCGTCGTGTCGTGCTCCGGCCGTTACTCTCCTAGTCGTATGGTCTCTCCGTCGTTTCCGAGCCGACTTCTTATCGGGATGCCGAGCGTCATCCTGAATGGCAGCTTGCCATGGCTGAGGAGATCGCTGCGCTTGAGCGCACCGGCACTTGGGATCTTGTTTCTCCCCTTCTGGTGTTCGTCCCATCACGTGTAAGTGGGTCTATAAAATTAAGACTCGCTCTGATGGATCTCTTGAGCGCTATAAAGCGCGTCTTGTGGCTCGTGGTTTTCAGCAGCACGGCCGTGACTATGATGAGACTTTTGCCCCGTGGCTCATATGACTACTGTTCGTACCCTTCTTGCGTTTCTGTTCGCCACTGGTCTGTCTCCCAGCTTGATGTTCAGAATGCTTTTCTTAATGGAGAGTTGAGTGAGGAGGTTTACATGCAGCCTCCTCCTGGGTATTCTGTTCCCGATGGGATGGTTTGTCGTCTTCGCCGTTCTCTCTATGGTCTCAAACAGGCCCCTCGTGCCTGGTTTGAGCGCTTCGCCTCTGTGGTGACTGCTGCTGGTTTCTCTCCTAGTCTTCATGATCCCGCACTTTTCGTTCACACTTCTCCTCGTGGACGTACTCTTCTTCTTCTCTATGTTGATGATATGATCATTACGGTGATGATCCTGCGTATATTGCCTTCGTCAAGGCTCGTCTTCGTGATCGCCTTATGACTGATCTTGGTCCTCTTCGTTATTTTCTTGGCATTGAGGTTTCCTCCACTTCTGATGGCTTTTCTATCTCTCAGGAAAAGTATATTCAGGATCTTCTTGCTCGTGCTGCTCTTGGGGATGAGCGCACAGTTGATACTCCGATGGAGCTTAATGTTAAGCTTCGTCCTACTGATGGTGATCCTCTTCCTGATCCCACTCGTTATCGACATCTTGTTGGGAGTCTTGTTTATCTTGCTGTCACTCGTCCTGATATTTCTTATCCTGTTCATATTCTGAGTCAGTTTGTCTCATCTCCTACCACTGTTCACTATAGTCATCTCCTCCGTGTTCTTCGTTATCTTCGTGGCACGATCACTCGTCGCCTTTTCTTTCCCCGTTCCAGCTCTCTCCAGCTCCAGTGTGCTATTCGGATGCTACGTGGGCGAGTGATCCTACGGATCGTCGTTCGCTTTCTGCTTTGTGTTTCTTGGTGGTTCGCTTGTTGCTTGGAAGACGAAGAAACAGGTCGCAGTTTCCCGTTCGAGTGTTGAGGCTGAGTTGCGGGCTATGGCTTTGTTGATTGCTGAGGTGACTTGGTTACGGTGGTTGCTTGCAGATTTTGGGGTCTCTGTTACGACACCCACTCCACTTTTGTCTGACAGTACAGGTGCTATCAGCATTGCACGTGATCCGGTCAAGCATGAGCTGACCAAGCATATCGGTGTTGATGTTTTTTACACGCGTGCACAGGTACAGGATGATGTTGTTGCGGTTCATTATGTGCCTTCAGATTTGCGTTGGCGGATTTCTTTACGAAGGCACAGACTCGAGCGCAGCATGATTTCTTACTCTCCAAACTCGTGTTGTGGATCCACCATGAGTTTGAGGGGGGGTGTTAGATGTATATATATGTATATTGTAGTTTCCCCATGTGTTAGGGGGCTTTCTGCATATGTGCATCTGTACATGTACTATATATTGTGGCCTTTGGCCCCCTGGTAATACAACAAGCATATTGCTCTAACAACTTTTACTTGTCGAGGAGAGGAGAGGAGAGGAGAGGAGAGCAGAGGAGAGGACTCTCTGAGATCGCTTATGGTCGCTTCGAGCAAGAGACCTCCGACGGGAGATCAGTGGGACGCCAAGGCGAGGTCTTCTCGCGACCAAGCAAGCCGGTATTTCATCATATCTCTTCCTTTCATTGCGGCAGCCGCGGCGTGCGCATCATCGTCTTCTTTTCCGATAGTTTTTTCGGGGCCGCGATCTGTTTTCCTTGCGTGATTCATTCGTTTATGTAGCAACTGCTCCTACAGTCCTTAAATCAGCTAGTCATTCAGATATCTCTTCACATATTTATCTTTTCTCTCTTTTGGTAATGGTATCATCTCTTTTTTTGCTTCCCCAAAACCTCACGATCGAGACATTTTGACTGAATACTTGATAGCTAGGCCCAACTAGGAAGGTGCCACATGGCATAGTGGTTGGTCCACCCTACAACCGGCTTGACTTAAACCCAAGCTTATAAGTTTTGATATTATAGTTCACTTTCGGTTAAGAAAATATTTTTTTTAAGTATCAAAAAAAAGTTACAAAAGCCTTAAGTCATTCTTGTATGTCAAACTACATGTACGGAGTATACTATGAAATACTGAGCTCATTTTGCTTAGACATTTTAAGTTTTCATATTTTTGTAGCTTATATGCAAAATTTGTTGAAATTCAAACTTTAGTAGAAGAAATTTAAAAAAATTAGTAACTCAATATATATTCATGAATAAATGGGATATTTTGAGCTCGATTTTCCTAGCCTTTTTATGTTTTCATGATTTTGTAACTTTTGGTGAAAATTTAAGTTTTCAGAAATGAAAATTTAAAACAACTCAATACAAGTTCATGGCCAGAGGGAATAGCTGGATTATTTTTAAATTTTCTAAAAATCTTCAAATTTGAACAATTATTGGCCAAATTTGCAGAATCTTAAAGAAGAGAAAATGACGGGCTAAAATAATTATTAATTTACATATTTACTCCCTCCGTGTCATTTTAATTACATATTTTATTGATTTTTTTTATATAATGTTGGGTGAAAGTTATTTTTTTGAAAACTTCCAAATTATTTGGTTCAAGTATGGTTTGCAAGAAAAATATTAATGGTGAAGTAGCCACTCTGCCGGGCGGTAACTCACTAGTAGTTTCGACAGTCAGAAATTTGCACCCAAGTTTAGTTTGAAAAATCGCTATGTTTATAAAACAACCACATAGAATTTTGATAAGGCCACAAAAGGAATTTATAGGGTTTATTAATTCTATATTTTCTTTTGGAAGATCCTAAATAGGCATGTCATACATATAAATCAATTTGAACAAAATGTAACCATGCTTCAAATATAATATTTCCTATACAAGTCTATTATGTTAAATAAGTTTGGAAAATATTTAGATGCCACTCAAATTCAACTTGTTTAAGTTAAATCTAACAACTTGTTTAATCCACTCTTGTTTAATGTCTTAAATCAAGGTTGAGAAAAGTTTAAGCAAGTCTTATTTTTTGTTTTTAAGGAATTTCACAATGTCAAAGCAATTCAATAAAATTATTTAACTAGTTTACATTTCCAAGACCGCCAAGCCAATTACTAATCTTCCCAAGAATGATAATAAGTTCGCCAAGCCAATAACTGATCTTCTAAAGAAAGATAAGGCTGGAGAAAGCTTCTAGGTTTCGAAAGCCAAGCTGATTACTTCTCATGTACTTGTTATTTCGGACACAATTAAGGACTTTGTTATCTTCTATGATGCTTTTCTCCAAGGGCTGAGATATGTGTTGATGCAAGATGGCCATTTGGTGGCTTATGCCTCTTGACAATTGAAACCACATGAGCTCAATTATCCTACTCATGATCTTGAGCTTGCGGTTGTAGTATATGCTCTTAAGAAATGGCGGCCTGACCTTTTCGATAATCTTTGCGAGTTGTACTCGGATCATCAAAGTCTAAAGTATCTCTTTACCTAGCCAGATATGAATTTCAGACAGAGACGATCGTTCGATCTCATCAAAGATTATGACCTGGGTCTAAACTATCAAACCGAAAAAGCAAATGTCGTTGTTGACGTGCTAGGTCGGAAGTCCTATTGCAACAATATGATGATTGAGAAAGATCAACCTTTTCTCCAGGAATTTGCACGACTTAATTTTGAAATTGTTCCTCGTGGTTTCCTAGCTAATTTAGAGGTAAAGACCTCTCTTGAAGACCAGATCAATGTAGCTTAGAACCAAGATCAAGCAGAACATTGCTAGATGAGTTGCAAAATATTTCTCTATTGATGATGTAGGTACTATTTATTTAGGTAAGCGTCTCATTATGTTGTAGAAACTGGATCTGAAAGAGATAATCCTTAAAGAAGCTCATTAATCGCCTCTTTCCATCCATCCTGGTAGTACAAAAATGTATCTGGATCTTCATCAAAGATTCTGGTGGTCTGTGATGAAGCAAGAAATCGGTAAGTTCATTGCTGAATGCGACATTTTTCATTGCGTAAAAGCTTAACATCAAATACATGTTGGTACTCTCAACCGCCATCTATTCCTCAGTGGAAGTGGGATGAAAATTGTGGATTTCATTGTCGGTCTTCTTAAGACTTAAAATGGAAAAGATGCTATACGGGTAGTCGTTGATCGTCTATCCAAGGTTGCTCATTTCCTTCTCGTTCGGGAGAATATTCGTGCTAACTAATTGGAAGATCTATACATATCTCTAGTAAAAACTCACCTGGTATTTCCTAAGAAGATTATCTTTGATTTTGGAAGTTCTTTTACAGCCGGATTTCGGGAGAGCCTTCATCGAGCTATGGGAACTCTTCTTTCTTTTAACACATCCTATCATCCTTAAACCGGTGGTCAAACTGAAAAAGTGAATCAAATTCTGTTATATCCTCCGGTAAAGATTGTGAAAAGTGTCTTCCATTTGCCAAGTTCACTTGTAACAATAGCTTCCAACCTAGCTTGGGTGTGGCATCTTTTGAAGCTTTGTATGTCAGAAAGTGTGGAATTCCGTCGAATTGGTCCTAAACCTGTGAAAGAAAGTTCTTTGGAGCGGATATAATCAGTGAAGCAAAAGATCAAGTTCATACCCAAGCTTGTCAATAACACTATTTTTGACATGCCACCAGCATGCTACTCCACAGTTGTGAAAACACCCTTTATAAGAAAAAGTTCAAAAGCTAGTAGTAATAGCAAGTGAAATAAACATAAAAATTAGTAAATACAAATCTAGTATGCAAAATATGAAAAGAAGTTCTCCATGAAATAGAACCCATATCCTCACATAATATTTATTTTGAATCAAAACATTATGTATTTGTAGATCACACACATTAATCAAAAACTTTAATCAAAGGGGTCCACCATAAATCCAACGGCTGAACATAGAGAAGCATCTCTCTGGTTCGAACTCCGGTGCAGTGTGTCCACCACCCTATATTTCAGAAATATATGATAGGATTAATACATAATCTACTCAAAATTATGAAGTCCACTAGATATACAACTCTTATGTTTTCGACTGTTCAATGTCAATTGCCAAATTGAATGGTCTGATGATAGTGAATGTAATAAGAAGACAATTTTTGTATTTCAAATCTCAGCGGGGTGCCTGAAAAGAGGCTCGATATAGATAGCATATTACCTTTATGGTAGCGAACATCAGGTTATTTGTGTATGTTATCGTGAATCTGCAAATATATTATATTTAAAAACATAAGGGACGTTGTACAAAGCGGCTTATGAGTAGTATAGAAGAGAGTAATGACAATAGTTAATGAACATGTTTTGTGGTTGTTTTTATTACCCAGCGGACTGTCCATCAAGATGCCAGGCTCTCCATTCATCCACGATGGGGAAATTGAGTGATCTCACCCAAGACTGTGTACCCAGAAATGGTACAACAGCATCATGGTCTCCACTGTAAAAGGAAGTGAGTCGGGAGGTTGGAAAAATGAAAATATGAAAACGACATATTTGAATATGTACATTGAAGCATCTCCTATTGTATGGTTGTATGTAGGATAATCAACTTTCAGTAATTGTCTCTTGAACAATTAATATAGCATCCTTCCAACCATAAAATTAAAAATTAGACATATTGTTTTAATATTACTAGCATTTACCTGTAAACCAAGGCACGATAACCTTTTGTCGTCATATTACGGTGGTACTTTATGCTGCTCTTGATGTCTGATGAATACGGTAGATCTCCATCATGGCACCTCACCCATTCGTCCATGCTCCCCTAAGTGATTGGTGTAGAGACAGCTATAAGGGGTAATTTAGGGTATATCTATAGTAGGATTAATTTTCCCCTTTGGGCAGAAATCTACAATTTTACCTTCCTAATCCCAAGAGTTTCCCTAATGATGTTGTTGTTGGCCCAGAAATACGACAGGTAGTTACCATAATTCTGTAGATAAAGAAAAGTTGTAACATGATTCAAAAACAGGTATAAAAGTGAGGAAACATATTAATGGGCTTCCTTTTGTATTCGGGATTTCTCAAAGAAAAATATTTAGATATTTTCGATAACAATGGACAAGGTAGAAGAAAGAGAAATCTAGGAATTCTCCGAAAGCATAACACACCAAGCTTAGGTGGGTTGTCTTTGTGTTAGGGAACAACAACTGATAGACCTTCAAAACTAAACCTAAATATAATGAACAATTAAATATTGTGTTTTGGTCACCGATTATTTGACGTAAGATCATATCTTGTAATCTATTTTGTGTAAAATACCTATTGTTCATCTCAATCTCAAGAAAGACTTGCATATCATACTGACAGATCTAAAGCGAGGAGAGGGAATTAACTAGATGTCAAAAGTGCTCGTCTCTAGAAGCTTTCCTAATACATGCTCCCAAAACTTTATTTGTGGTCTACAACTATAGAATAGAAATTTAGTTCATGCCTCTAAATAATTCTAACATTTCGATTCCAACCACGACTAGGATAAGAACATCACTGAATGCATATTGTAGGCATATTTCCTTCTCAGGAGCATTTTGTTTATCTTTATCATCTTCAGCATCTATGCATGGGCATTTATGTTGTGTTCATGGAGCATACTATATACTTTTTTCACTATTCATTATAGTCATATTCATACTTTTTATCATTATCGTGTAGCTTAGAATACAATGTACTCCGAATTTAGACTCTTCAAGTTTGTAGCATACATCTGTAATTATATATTTTTAGACTTGTGAACATGATTTTGACTTATTAAAAATGAAGGGACCAATCGAGCTCAGGAGCCAGAAATCCCTACTCCTTTCTTCTTGGTTTTGCTTGATAGATGGCTTTAGTTTTTTCGATAAAGATAGTTTTTTATTAACTCAATAGTATGCATCTAGGCGATACGACCAAACGAGTTATACCTAGCCTCTGCACAATAAAGATACACACAACCTAATGGAGTAAATCACGGTGAGCTTACTTGGCAATCCATTGGAGGACGAGGTGGTGGATTTTTTAGTACTCTGGCTTCCTCCTTCAGGATCTTTCTTGCTATGGTAGGATCGTTGGGGCGGGGAGACACATAAAAGCACTTCTTATACAAAACGTGTGAATGGGAGATTTCATCATACAACTGCAGGGGAAACATCAATTAGTTTTTGCAAGAATAGCTAGATGAAAAATTAAGGTGCGAAACAGAAACACATAATAAGTTTATTATGCAAGTGAAAAACTGGTGAATGTCATGGTCAAGATAGGAAACAAGTATCGCTCATTTTTCTCTGAATTTATACACAAACCGAGACGGGGGGATGTCAAAGAAGTTTTATCCTTACTGTGTTGAATCTGTCCATAGCTTGAGCGCAAAGCACATTCTTGGGGGTGAGATAATCTCCTGGTTGGCAGTGCTCCTTTATCGTCTGAAGATCGATGATACGCAAGCAATGTGAGAACATGGACATGGAATTAAGCAACCTCATAGTGAGGAATATTTAGTACAGTAGTTAGCTGCAGGTCAATAGGTGATTGAGCAAGATCAGTTGGAAGTTTGTATATAATTGATCACCTCGTACAGCTGGTCTGAAATGATCCCCATTCCGTGAAGAAATGGCACTCTGGATTCACTATCAATGCTTTCGCCTGTAGCCGGGTTGCCTACCAGATATCCCTGACCATAGCACAAATAAGTGTTGTCAGCCAGTGGAAGTTGGTGCCTATAGGTACAGCTGGAATGGATACTGTGTGATTGTTCGAGTACCTTAAGATTAATTACCGGGCTCAATCCAGCTTCAATATCTGAAACAAAACATCATAGTGTTGAAGTATGCAACGAGCAAGTATTTCACTATTTACCTTTCCAAAGAAGCATAAACGAGTCACAATATATAGTAATGTACTACCTTCTGAGATCTTCTGTGCGAGGAATGGAATGAGCAACCCACCGCGCGAGTCTCCTCCGAGGTAGAAAGGATTTTCGAGGTAATCCGGGTGCTCAGTGAACCACTGATCGGAAAGATGTATACACAAAAAAGTAGTAACTACTAGCGAACAAATCAAAACTATTTTCTCTTACAGAAGAATTCCAGCAGCGGCAGCATAGCTAGGGAAGCTTGATGGGACCTCGATGAGAAACCTTTTTCCTTTACATACCTTGGTGAGAAACGTTTTGAGCTGCAGCGAAGAAGAGACATCTCCAACGTCATAGCCCTTGGAGTTCCGGGAGAAGGAAAAGCCGGCGCCGACCGGCGAGTCAATGAACAAGACACTCGCGACCTTGGTCCACGAGTAGGGATGATACCTCAGGCGTGGGACGGTTCCATTCTGATTGTATGGCTCTATGATGAATTTCAACGGGCCTGCATAAGCAATTGCGTTAGTACTGCATACTGAACCCGAGAGAAGGAAACAGAGGTTTTCATGGGCGTCTGAATGTCTGATCATAGCCAGAGGTGAAGTTGCTGACCTATCTCGAAGAAGAGCGCGCTGAGCACGGAGCAGCGGTCGCCGCCGGTGAGCCAGAGGAGGACCGGGTCGCGCCGTGGGTCGCCCTCGGACTCGATGAAGTAGTAGAAGAGCTCGGCGCCGTTCTCCTCGTCCACGGTCACGTACCTGCAAAAGGGAGCTGGTAAGCAAACGCACCTGCCATCGACGTATCACTCACTGGTTCAGACAGCCTTGAGGAATAATGGCTACCCGGTCTCGAGGCGGAACGGCAGGGCGCCGTCGAAGCCCGGAAGGCTGGTGACTAGCGTCGGAGCCGCCTCGGCGGAGCAGAAAGGATGGAGAGCGGGGAAGAAGCAGAGGAGTAGGAAGACGAGACGCAGGGGCTCCATGATTTCCCTGTGAAAATTCACACGGTGGCCTGCTGGGTCTTGGCACCTAACTTGATCCTTTCCTCGACCTGGTCCTTAATTAGTCTCGGACAATTTTGCGTGTCTACATCACACACGTCAGATTTAGATGAGATAAGGAAGTGAGGCGCTGTGGTTAGAGTATGATATGTCGTGGAGCTAAAATAGCATGGAGTCAGCGTCCGCGAACAACAAATATGGGTCTTTTTGCAGTGTTTTTCGTTCCCGCGTCCGCGTGTCTCAGCGGTGACCTTGTATGACTCCAAATACGGACAAAAGCTTTCCTGTCAAAACAAAAGCAGAGTACCGACACACCAGATTTAAACACCGCGCGCCTTCTTCTACCGTTGATCGCTCGGCAGCAGGCTTATTCTAGCTGAATAACGGACGACATATTTCCCGCAAAAAAGTAATTTCTTCCGTTCCAAATTAGTTGTAACAGATTTGGTCTAAAATCGGCAAAGCATATCTGCCTTTCAGGTGTGTAGTTGTTGGATGTAGATGGGTTGTTGTCCTATAGCCTATAATTTAATAAATGTAAGCATGCCCGCTATCCTACACCGGGAGGCAGACGATAAGATTTTTGGGAAGTGTCTCGCCGTGACTACCTAGCTCGAGTTCTTCATCGCCGGCTTACTTCGACCTAGCCGGCTTGCTGCTTCCTCGCCAACCTCCATGTATTCGGTGACCCCGACAAAACTATGGGCGACATCGACAATGATGATGGTGTGCCAACCTTACCGATCGGCATGTGCATGCTCTTCCCCTCTTACTTTGCACTAGTTCTAGTCCATATGCAGCTCTGCTGCATGTAATCGGTCTCATGCATGTGGTTAAGTCGGCTAGTGCTTGTGTGATGATGCTTTTGAAAATTAAACTCACACATAAATTTGCTAACAATCTAATAATCCAAAAACCATATACATTTAGGAAACTTTCACTGTATGGTTTTGCTGGTGCGCTTAAACAGAGCCCATTTACAGGTTCTCATTTCAAACAATGGCTGACCAGAACCTACTTGTGCCTCACTGCTATAGGTGTGCACCAGATTGTGGATGCCACCGTTCTCTTTGTGGGTGCCATCTTGAGTGCTTGGAGACAATTTGGTGGATGCTTATTTGCACATCCGAGATGGGAAGGAACCGCGGGACGCGTTGGCGCTAAGTTCGGTGCTGCCGATGCTGGAGGTGAACTATATGCTACTAAGCATTTTTGTGACTACAGAATGATTGAGAACCAATATGTACTTGAATAAGCTCGTGAGATGTAGAACACGGAAAATAAATTCGAGCTCTTCACGTATATGCTATAGAAAAGTTTGTCGCAGGATGCATTGACACTAAGCTTCCCCTTTGTGGAGGACCTTTGCCACTTCCCTAAATCATCAAAGGCATGAGTTCTCCATCGAGAACATCATAGGGCTCTAGATGTTGAAGAGAATGCAAAGGACAAAGAAAAACACATTAGTGGAGTCAAGGGATGTTCTGCTGCCAACATGTACATAAAAAACACCCACAAGTCCAAAGGAAAACAACAAAATATCCCATACTACCAACTTTAAGAAGAAGAGTAAACAAAGAAGGAAGAACCTTGTTGGGTTAACGATGAGAAGGGTCATTGGGCTCATTGTCCTCAACGCAAGGGGAAGAAGGGTCGAGCAGGGCATAATTTCAATTCTGTCAACATGATCATTGGCAACACAGAGGAAAGAACTTTAGGGTATGGTGCCTATTGGTCTTTGGGTGTTTCAGCCCAAAGAATGGCGGGTTGATACATGTGCTAATGTTGATGTGTGTGCCGACATCTTCATGTTTACCTCTTAACAAGCCAGAGGTTCAGCTGTCATGATGTGTAACGAGTTGCATGCTATTGTTCTTGGTGTTGACACGACGGACCTGAAGTTCACTTAGGAAATATCATGTAGTTGAAGAACATTGAGCATGCCCCTTCTATCAAGAAGAACCTAGTTAGCGGTTCCGCCTTATGAAAGATGGGTTTAAGTTGGTGTTTGAGTCCAATGAAGTTATACTTTCTAAGTATGGAACCTTTGATGGAAGACTATGAATGTTGAGCCATGTTTCGTTTCTCTTTGCATAATTTGATAATATTGTTAATCATGTATACATTGGTGTTTTGATGAGACTAATGTTTGGCATGCACAACCTTGTCACGACAGATGGCCTTCCTTGTTGCAGTTCACACATCACAGATTAGATGCACACTCATCTTACACATGGCCAGGTTGCCCACATTTGTAATATATTATTCGGGCCGCCTCTTGAGCAATGACCTCTATCATCCCCTCTGTAGCCACCACCGGTGTTGAGGAGGATGGGGCCACCCTTGGAGGCTTTGGCATGTGTGGCCCTACACCCTGACCACATTTGCGCCCTCACGTGTTCTGGTGCGAGGGAGAAGGGGCAGGAGCTCGATGTCCGGCCTAGTGTCCTCGAGCCGCCACTTCGAGGAGTTGGCATTGTCCCACTGTTGTCGTCGTGCTCTTAATGCTCATGGCCGAGGCGTTGACGCAGATACTTCTTGTGGTGCCGCCTATCACCGCCCGAGACCTCCTCATAGGGTCGCTTCCCTCAGTTGGCCTCATATATGCTAGTCTCGCTCCATGCTCACCAGACGTGCATAGAGAGCACTGTAGCTTGGGTCGCTCTCCTGTATCAGTCACTTCGCCTTTGATATGTGCTTGTTGCCTTCTCGCGAAAGATCTAGTGCATGTTCCTGGAGGTAACCACACCCACTTCTTAAGTGCCATCGGCGGCTTCCCACCGCGAGACACTCCGAGGGTACGACCATCACACCTCAACACGGAAGAATAAGAAGTGATCTCGTCCACAGAAAAATGCCCCTAGACACGTGGACAGCATATGGCTCCACGAATGGATAGGTACGTGAACTGGGGCCTCCAGACACTAGCCCACATGCCCCAACCGGCCCGCAAACCACTAGACTCACACCAGCCACCGAAGGGATCTCCCCTTACCGTAGCTACCTCACCCCACTCCCAGCCAGCGGCGGAGGAAGTAAGATCAGCATAACTACGACCAAGATCACGGATATCGGGGCCTCCTAGCAATTGACAATAGGGGTACGAGCCGCCGCACCCGCATCCGCTGACGGTCGAGAGGGAAGTGGAGGGAACTCCGCTTCGCACAAGCCGGAGCCGAACGCACCGGCGTCACAGCAGAGGGAAGGCAAGGCGAGGCAACCAATGACGGCCCCCACTGGCCACCACGGCATGGCTCATCGGCGCGACAGTCCCAGATCCAAACGCCTATGCCATGAAGCATCCTAGCTTCACCGCCTTTGGACCTGGAGATATCACCACTTCCATCTTCGAGCACGAGTCCTCCTGGTCACAGCTATCCAGGTCAAGAACCTCAAACATCTTTCTCCGGCAGGCGCGATGCATGGATGACGCTCCGGCCCTAACGACGCGCAACGACAGAGATGGACGGCGGCAACCCTAACACCGCGTCCTTCTCCCCCCATGGAGTGGGAGTGCCACTCAACGAGAGGCTTGAGGTTCTTGACCTGGAGACATCACCACTTCCATCTTCGAGCACGAGTCCTCCTGGTCACAGCTATCCAGGTCAAGAACCTCAAACATCTTTCTCCGGCAGGCGCGATGCATGGATGACGCTCCGGCCCTAACGACGCGCAACGACAGAGATGGACGGCGGCAACCCTAACACCGCGTCCTTCTCCCCCCATGGAGTGGGAGTGCCACTCAACGAGAGGCTTGAGACACATCTCCTTCCTCCGATTATACCTCTCGTTGCTTTTTCGTTAGTTGTGGCAAACAGGTTAAAAAAATAGTTGTAATCACGATTCTAGGAAATCCATAAATACTACATCCATACCGGTTTACATGGCAACTACGTATTTCGAGAAAAAAAATTGACCACAAATTTAGTCAATAAAATATAAGATATATGCCTGATGCGCGTAGATGTACACGTCCGCTGGGAACCCCAAGAGGAAGGTGTGATGCACACAGCAGCAAGTTTTCCCTCAGTAAGAAACCAAGGTTATCGAACCAGTAGGAGCCAAGAAGCACGTGAAGGTTGTTGGTGGAGGAATGTAGTGCGGCGCAACAGAAACCGGCGCCAACATGGAACCTGCACAACACAATCAAAGTACTTTGCCCCAACGTAACAATGAGGTTGTCAATCTCACCGGCTTGCTGAAAACAAAGGATTAAGCGTATCGAGTGGAAGATGGTGTTTGTTTGCAAAGAACAAAAAAACAGTAGAATGTATTCTGATGTAAAAGAATGGACCGGGTCCACAGTTCACTAGAGGTGTCTCTCCAATAAGATAACTAACAAGCTGGGTGAACAAATTACAGGCGGGCAATTGACAAATAAAGATTCAATACATATCAATGATGATTACTATGTGATTTAATCAGGGCATTACGACAAAGTACATAGACCGCTATCTAGCATGCATCTATGCCTAAATAATCCACCTTCAGTTATCATCCGAACCCCTTCCAGTATTAAGTTGTAAACAACAGATAATTGCATTAAGTATGGCGCGTAATGTAATCAACATAAATATCCTTAGATAAAGCATTGCTGTTTTATCCCGAGTAGCAACAGCACATCCACAACCTTAGAACCTACTGTCACGATCCCAGATTCAATGGAGGCATGAACCCACTATCGAGCATAATTACTCCCTCTTGGAGTTACAAGTATCAACTTGGTCAGAGCCTCTACTAGCAACAGAGAGCATGCAAGAACATAAACAACACATATATGATAGATTGATAATCAACTTAACATAATATTCTATATTCATCGGATCCCGCCAAACACAACATGTAGCATTACAAATAGATGATCTTGATCATGTTAGGCAGCTCACAAGATCTAAACAATGATAGCACAAGCGGAGAAGACAACCATCTAGCTACTGCTATGGACCCATAGTCCAAGGATGAACTACTCACGCATCAATCCGAGGCGGGCATGATGATGTAGAGCCCTCCGGTGATGATTCCCCTCTCCGGCAGGGTGCCGGAGGCGATCTCCGAATCCCCGAGATGGGATTCGCGACGGCGCGTCTCTCGGAAGGTTTTCCGTATCGTGGCTCTCTGACAGGGGTTTCGCGACGAAGGCTATTTGGCGGGTAGGTCGGGGCGTCACGAGGGCCCACACACTAGGCCGCGTGGCGTGGCCCGGGGCGCGCCGCCCTAGTGTCCCACCACATGGCCCCACTTCGTCTCCCTCGGTCTTCGGAAGCTTCGTGCAAAAATAGGACCGGGCGTTGATTTCATCCAATTCCGAGAATATTTTCTTACTAGGATTTCTGAAACCAAAAACAGAAAGCAACTGGCGCTTCGGCATCTTGTTAATAGGTTAGTGCCGGAAAATGTATAATAATGCTGTAAAGTATTTATAAAACATTCAAGTATTGTCATAAAAGTAGCATGGAACATAAGAAATTATAGATACGTTTGAGACGTATCAAGCATCCAAGCTTAGTTCCTACTCGCCCTCGAGTAGGTAAACGATAACACAAATAATTTCTGAAGTGACATGCTACCAACATAATCTTGATCAACATTATTGTAAAGCATATGAGATGAATGGAGTGATCTGAACGAAAGATTGCTAACAAAGATAATGACTAAACAAATGAATCATATAGCAAAACTTTTCATGAATAATACTTTCAAGACAAGTATCAATAAGAGTTGCATAAGAGCTAACTCATAAGCAATAAATTCAAAGTAGAATGAATTGAAGCAACACAAAGAATGATTAAGTTTCAGCAATTGCTTTCAACTTGTAACATGTATATCTCATGGATATTTGTCAACATAGAGTAATATAACAGGTGCAATAAGTAAACATGTAAGAATCAATGCACACAGTTAACACAAGTGTTTGCTTCTAAGATAGAAAGAATGGGTAAACTGACTCAACATAAAGTAAAAGAATGGCCCTTCGCAGAGGGAAGCATGGATTACTATTTTTGTGCTAGAGCTTTTGTTTTGAAAACATAGAAACAATTTTGTCAACGGTAGTAATAATTCATATTTGCTATGTGATGACCCACAAGTATAGGGGATCGCAACAGTCTTCGAGGGAAGTATTACCCAATTTATTGATTCGACACAAGGGGAGACAAAGAATACTTGTAAGCCTTAACAAATGGAGTTGTCAATTCAGTCGCACCTGAAAGACTTGCTCGCAAGAGTTTATCAAGTAACAGTTTTATAGCAATAGGAATAGTGAAATAACAGCAGCGGTGAAATAAAGACAGCAATAGTGATTATAGTAAACAGCAGGATTAAAATACTGTAGGCACAGGGACAGATTAACCGGCGTTGCATGGATGAGAGAAACTCATATAACAATCAAAGCAGGAGCATTTGCAGATAATAATAAAACGGTATCCAAGTACTAATCAATCAATAGGCATGTGTTCCATATATAGTCGTACGTGCTCGCAATGAGAAACTTGCACAACATCTTTTGTCCTACCAGCCGGTGGCAGCCGGGCCTCTAGGGAAACTACTCGATATTAAGGTACTCCTTTTAATAGAGTACCGGAGCAAAGCATTAACACTCCGTGAACACATGTGATCCTCACATCACTACCATTCCCTCCGGTTGTCCCGATTGTCACTTCAGGCCATTGGTTCCGGACAGCGACATGTGTATACAACTTGCAGGTAAGATCATAAACAACGAATATCTTCATGAATCAATAACATGTTCAGATCTGAGATCATGGCACTCGGGCCCTAGTGACAAGCATTAAGCATAACAAGTTGCAACAATATCATAAATGTGACATCTACGGATACTAGGCACTATGCCCTAACAATCTTATGACTATTACATGACCAATCTCATCCAATCCCTACCATCCCCTTCAGCCTACAGCGGGGGAATTACTCACACATGGATGGGGAAACATGGCTGGTCGATGGAGAGGCGTTGGCGGTGATGGCGGTGAAGATCTCCTCCAATTCCCCGTCCCGGCGGAGTGCCAGAACGGAGACTTCTGGCTCCCGAGACGGAGTTTCGCGATGTGGCGGCTCTCTGGATGGTTTCTCACGACTTCGACTTCTTCCGTGCGTTTTTAGGTCGAGGCCAATAAGTAGTCCGAAGGAGAGCGTCGAGGCCGGCCGAGGGGGCCACACCATAGGGCCGCGCGGGCCCCCTAGGCCGCGCCGCCTTATGGTGGGGGCCCTCGGGCCTCCACCTTACTTGTCCTTCGGCTCCGTATTCTGGGAAAATAGGGCCTTCGCATAAATTCCGAGGATTTTCCGAAAGTTGGATTTCTGCACAAAAACGAGACACCAGAGCAATTCTGCTGAAAACAGCGTTAGTCCGTGTTAGTTGTATCCAAAATACACAAATTAGAGGCAAAACAATAGCAAAAGTGTTTGGGAAAGTAGATACGTTTTGGACGTATCACTATGCATAATACTTCCTACAAGTTGCATGTCTCATGCATAGAGTACTAATAGTGCTCGCACCTTGTCCTACTTAGCTCGGAAAACACGGATTATCATCGCATAACATATGTTTCAACCAAGTGTCACAAAGGGGTACCTCTATGCCGCATGTACAAGTGTCTAAGGAGAAAGCACGCATTGAATTTCTCGTTTTTGATTATTCTCAACTTAGACATCCATACCGGGACAACATAGACAACAGATAATGGACTCCTCTTTTAATGCTTAAGCATTCAACAACAGTTATTCTCATAAGAGATTGAGGTTGTATGTCCAAACTGAAACTTCCACCATGATACATGGCTTTAGTTAGCGGCCCAATGTTCTGCTCTAACATATGCATACTCAAACCATTTGATCATGAAATCACACTTACTTCAGACAAGACGAACATGCATAGCATCTCACATGATATCCAACAAAGGTAAAGTTGATGGCGTCCCCAGAAACATGGTTACCGCTCAACAAGCAACTTATAAGAATTAAGACACATAACTACATATTCATCACCACAATAGTTTTTAAGCTATTTGTCCCATGAGCTATATATTGTAAAGGTAAAGAAATGAAATTTTAAAGGTTGCACTCAAGTAATTTACTTTGGAATGGCAGAAAAATACCACATAGTAGGTAGATATGGTGGACACAAATGGCATGGGTTTTGGCTCAAGGTGTTTGGATGCACGAGAAGCATTTCCTCTACAAGGTTTGGGCTAGCAAGGTTGTTTGAAGCAAACACAAGTATGAACAGGTACAAAACTCACACAAGAACATATTACAAGCATTATAAGGCTCTACACTGTCTTCCTTGTTTTTCAAACACTTTACCCGAAAATATCTAGACTTAGAGAGACCAATCATGCAAACCAATAACAAGCTCTACGGTAGTTCTTCATTAATAGATTAAACTACATGATGCAAGAGCTTAAACATGATCTATGAGAGCTCAAACAATTGCCAAGTTGCCAAACCATATGCAGCATTTTCTGATTCCAACCGAATAGCAATTTATCGAAGCAATTTAGCCTTCGTCATGAACATTAAAGCACAATTAAGAACACAAGTGTTCCATATGAAAAAGCGCGTAATATCTCCAATATAAGAATGGTGGGATCCAACTTTATTAAAACAAAACAAAAATAAAAGAAAACCGACGCTCCAAGTAAAGAACATAAGATGTGATGGAATAAAAATTAGTTTCACTAGAAGTGACTTGATAATGTTGTCGATGAAGAAGGGGATGCCTTGGGCATCCCCAAGCTTAAATGCTTGAGTCTTCTTAAAATATGCAGGGATGAACCACCGGGCATCCCCAAGCTTAGACCTTTCACTCTTCTTGATCATAGTATATCATCCTCTTCTCTTGACCCTTGAAAACTTCCTTCACACAAACTTCAAGAAAACTCATTAGAGGGTTAGTGTATAACCAAAAATTCACATATTCAGAGGTTACACAATCATTCATAACACTTTTGGACATTGCACAAAGCTTTTGAAAGTTAATGGAACAAAGAAACTCATTCAACATAGCAAAAGCGGCAATGCGAAATAAAAGGCAGAATCTGTCAAAAACAGAACAGTCCGGAAAGATGAATCTGGCAGGGGCACTTAACTTGCTCAAATGGAAAAACTCAAAACTAATGAAAGTTGCGTACATATATGAGGATTACGCTCGTAAATTTTCAGATTTTTTCGATTTTTTTACAGAGACTTCTGCGAGAATTCGTGACAGACAACAATGCTGTTTCTGCGCACCGATCCAAATCTATCATCAACTTTAACATAGAAACTTTACTTGGCACAAAAACATCATAAGGAGAGGTTGCTACAGTAGTAAACAACTTCTAAGACTCAACAATACAGTAAATAAAATGAAACTTGGGTTATCTCCCAAGAAGTGCTTTTCTTAACGCCTTTCAGCTAGGCGCAGAAAGTGCAAATCAAGTAACATCAAGAGAAGAAGCATCAACATCATTATTTTGGGAGTTGGGAGTTTTCTCAACAATGCATGTTATCTTATATATGTAAGTTTCAGAGGCTCCCTTTTCATTATTCTTAGGCTTGCTATTCTCATCAAACAAATTTTCAGGAACAATCCAATCATAATTCTTTTCTAGTGCCTCGATCATTCCTACGAGCTTGCAAGGTATTGATGTCTTAATGTCCCCTCCATCATTAACATTATTAGTGTACTTTATCCTATAAATGTCCATCTTTTCAAGGGTACTAGCAAAGTGGGTGTAAGAACCAAGCATTTTATAATTAGTAAAGACTTTTCTAGCCTCTCTTGCTACACCACCAAATTCTTTGAGAAGAGTTTCTAAGACAAAATCTTTGTTTTCTCCTTCCTCCATATCAGAGAGTGTAAGAAACATATGCTGAATTATAGGATTGAGATTAACAAATTTAATTTCCAACATGTGTACTAGAGAAGCAACAACAATTTCATAAGTAGGAGCAAGTTCTACCAAGTGTCTATCTTCAAAATCTTCAGCTATACTAACATGAGTGAAAAAATCTTCTATGTTATCTCTTCCAATTATAGACCCTCGGCCTACCGGTATGTCTTTTAGAGTGTACTTAGGAGGAAACATGATGAAGTAAACAAAAAGTAAACTAAACAAGTAAAGTAAAGACAAGTAACTAATTTTTTTGTGTTTTGATATAGAACAAATAAACAAGACAGAAAGTAAAGTAACTAATTTTTTTTGTGTTTTTAAATATGAAGCAAACAAGACAATAAATGAAGTAAAGTAAAGCAAGACAAAAACAAAGTAAAGAGATTGGAAGTGGAGACTCCCCTTGCAGCGTGTCTTGATCTCCCCGGCAACGGCGCCAAAAAACAGCCTTGATGCGTAGATGTACACGTCCGTTGGGAACCCCAAGAGGAAGGTGTGATGCACACATCAGCAAGTTTTCCTCGCAAGAAACCAAGGTTATCGAACCAAGACGAGCCAAGAAGCACGTGAAGGTTGTTGGTGGAGGAATGTAGTGCGGCGCAACACCGTGAAACCGGCACCAACGTGGAACCCGCACAACACAATCAAAGTACTTTGCCCCAACGTAACGTGAGGTTGTCAATCTCACCGGCTTGCTGAAAACAAAGGATTAAGCGTATCGAGTGGAAGATGGTGTTTGTTTGCAAAGAACAGTAAAAATAGTAGAATGTATTCAGATGTAAAAGAATGGACCGGGGTCCACAGTTCACTAGAGGTGTCTCTCCAATAAGATAACTAACAAGCTGGGTGAACAAATTACAGGCGGGCAATTGACAAATAAAGATTCAATACATATCAATGATAATTACTATGTGATTTAATCAGGGCATTACGACAAAGTACATAGACCGCTATCCAGCATGCATCTATGTCTAAATAATCCACCTTCAGGTTATCATCCGAACCCCTTTCAGTATTAAGTTGTAAACAACAGATAATTGCATTAAGTATGGCGCGTAATGTAATCAACATAAATATCCTTAGATAAAGCATTGATGTTTTATCCCTAGTAGCAACAAGACATCCACAACCTTAG
Source organism: Lolium multiflorum (assembly GCA_030979885.1). Classification (NCBI taxonomy): domain Eukaryota; kingdom Viridiplantae; phylum Streptophyta; class Magnoliopsida; order Poales; family Poaceae; genus Lolium; species Lolium multiflorum. Next base: position 158,956,506 of record CM061750.1, read on the forward strand.
AACCTCTGTCACGATCCCAGATTCAATGGAGGCATGAACCCACTATCGAGCATAATTACTCCCTCTTGGAGTTACAAGTATCAACTTGGCCAGAGCCTATACTAGCAACGGAGAGCATGCAAAAACATAAACAACACATATATGATAGATTGATAATCAACTTAACATAATATTCTATATTCATCGGATCCCGCCAAACACAACATGTAGCATTACAAATAGATGATCTTGATCATGTTAGGCAGCTCACAAGATCTAAACAATGATAGCACAAGCGGAGAAGACAACCATCTAGCTACTGCTATGGACCCATAGTCCAAAGATGAACTACTCACGCATCAATCCGGAGGCGGGCATGATGATGTAGAGCCGGAGGCGATCTCCTGAATCCCCCGAGATGGGATTCGCGACGGTGGCGTCTCTGGAAGGTTTTCCGTATCATGGCTCTCGGTACAGGGGGTTCGCGACGAAGGCTATTTGTAGGCGGAAGGGTAGGTCAGGGGGCGTCACGAGGGCCCACACACTAGGGCCGCGCGCCGGGCCCGGGCCGCGCCGCCCTAGTGTCTGGCCACCTCGTGGCCCCACTTCGTCTCCCTTTCGGTCTTCTGAAGCTTCGTGCAAAATAGGACCCTGGGTGTTGATTTCGTCCAATTCAGAATATTCCTTACTAGGATTTCTGAAACCAAAAACAGCAGAAAACAGCAACTGGCGTTTCGGCATCTTATTAATAGGTTAGTGCCGGAAAATGTATAATAATGCTGTAAAGTATGTATAAAACATTCAAATATTGTTATAAAAGTAGCATGGAACATAAGAAATTATAAATACGTTTGAGACGTATCAATGCCACAAAAAATATACCATTGGATTCCTGTTCAAAAGAACTTTTCAATAGTATAATTTTTATGATATATATCTTATATTTTACTGATCAAATTAGTAGTTAAAGTTCTTTCTTGAAATGCGTAATTGCCCTATAAACAGGTATGAAGGGAGTATATTAATGATTTTATCTATTATTTAGACAACAAATGGTTACATGTATCTTTTATTTTTCCTATTAGTCATGTACATATCTTTCTCCTTGGATCAAGCGAGGCATTGCCAAAGGAGTTACTAACGGGGCTCAAGGTTTTCAAAACATAACGAGTCAATATATGATGTGTCCAAAGTAGTCCTAGGAGGAAATCATTTCTACCTCAATTGTTACAAATTTCTTCCGAAAAGTTGTACTAATATAAATATAAAAATTCAGTTTGTGCATGTGATTTGGATAATAAATGACCATATATATCTAGCGTATATCCAGTTTACAAGAAAACATAATCTAGTAGATTTCCTATATATTCTGATTTATTGTACTCCGAAGATTTTCTTGATCGATCATCTCACTACATATTGTGTGCTTACGAATATTGGGAGTGCATACACTAGCTTTGCGGTGCTGTCCAATTCACTTACCTCAATAGCCCAAAAAGACACCAACAATGGCGAAGCATCTGCTGATCCTTTGCGATTGCTTTGCTCCTATGCTACCAGTTCGTGCATGTACTTCCACTGTAGTAGTATGAATCACTATTCAAAAAATCGATCGAGATACCGATTTATTAGCGGATTTATCGTAAATCGGGTGGTAACCAATAAGATATTCACGCATCATTTGATTTATCGTTGCCACTAATATTTTTGCCGATTGTCAGTCCGATGGCCGATATTTCTCCGATTTTCAGCCTGATAGACGATATTACGGCTAATTTTCAGTGAAATTTCGTACTATAGTCTCGTAGAACTACGCATTAGCCATTTTTATTGATTTGAATTCAAGGAATCAAGATAATATTTATGTTCAATGCTCTAATATTATTTTTACATAGTATATTATAGAAAATTTAGTGTCAAAAATTAGGATTTACAAAAAATATGCCACAACCGATAAAATCGATTAATCAGCCGATAAGCAATTAACCTGTAATTTAGGGCTTACCGATAAGTTACGATTAACGATTTCTTAAACATTGGTATGAACTGAGATTAAATACTACATCAGAAAAAGAATTCCATTAGATTGCAAAATTCATTTTGGAGATTAAAAGTAACGACATGCTTTCAAAGAGGGTGGACGACTAATTTGTTGTGTGATGGAGAAATGTATAATACTACCTCCATCCCAAAGCTTAAGTCTTATAATTTTTTTGAAAAATCAAACAAAGTAAAATTTTATAAATTTTTTAGAACAAACTATCAACAAGTATAATATTTGGTAGATACCATACAAAAATATATCTATTTAATAATATTAATTTTATATTTTGCATGTTAATGATTTTTGGTAAAAGCTAAGTCAAATTTAACATAATTTGACTTTCTAAAAATAATATAAGTCTTAAACTTTGGGATGGAGGTAGTTGTATTGTTGTTTAAAAAAAATATCTCTTTGCTCTCAACATAATCTTGATATAAAATTGAGATGTACAAATAAAATATGCAATAATTAATGTGTAAAAGTTTTGTGTCATAATGTTGTATTATATCTCTTGAGGTTAATTATCAGTCAATTTTACAACTAGAGAAATACTTTTGTACTTACATGTATGGATGTGGATGTTTCCTTCACGTCTATTGTATTTTCAGATTCGGATAAAAAGAAAATAGAGAAATGAATCTTTTTTAACTACCATGGTGAGCACGAATCTCAAGAAATAAATAACGGTGATGAAAACACTCACACCGATGTGTGTAAGTACAAAATCCACTCTCATTTATAATACATCATCCGTTTCAGTTTATTGGTCATACGCGTATCCCTAGATCGCCAATTTAACGACCTTAACATAAGATATATACCAAAAATATACCATTAGAAACTTTAGTTTTTATACTTTTTATTGGTATTTTTTGTGTTTTATAATTTATATTATATAGATCAAATTGACGACCTAGGTACAGGTGCATAATTAGTAAACTGAAATGGAGGGAGTATATCCTTTCGGATATGAAAATTTAGGCACTAAAAAGAGAATCGTGAGGTTAATTAGTTATATAAAAAATTACGGACAAATATTCTTTTTTTTTAGCGGAATTACGGACAAATACGGACAAAAATTCAATCTTATTAAAAATTGTCATCGCGTTACACTAAGAAATATGACCCTGAAAGTACTAATGGGCCTTAAGGCCTTGGGGCATACGGGCTAATTCTATTTTCTAACATCATAAAGGTCTAATTTAGGACATATCCGCGTATATCGATAGTCTCATCATCACAATAATAAAAATATATAACTGAGTTGGATAAGTAATGGCCATGTATATTTCTATTTTTTCTACTTTATATAGAACTAAAATTTGGATTATTTAGTGCTATTTTCCTTGTTTCCGAAATAATTAATTTCCTACCAACTTTGTATGTACGAATTAATTCAACTCCAAAATATATTATTTTATGGCTCTAGCTCACAGTATATATATGGTATGCATCTACGAAAAAATATAGTAATATCTCCAGAGCTTGAGGCCATCCACAAAAAGTGTCCAACACTTGACATCCTACACCAAGCAAGCACCAGCAATGGCGAAGCATTTTCTCCCACTCATCATGGCAGTGGCGGTGGCGGTGTCAGCCATCCTTGTCACCGCCACGGCCGACGACCTCGCCCCCGCGCCCACGGTGGACCCGGGGAACTCAACCGCCAAGCCGACGGCGTACGAAATGCTAGAGCGCTACGGCTTCCCGCCGGGCATCCTCCCGGCGGGCGCGGAGAGCTACGATCTGGGCCTGGACGGCTCCTTTCAGGTGAACTTCCCCAGCGACTGCAGCTTCCGCGTGTCCAAGCAGTACAAGGTGAACTACAGCAGCCGGGTGGCCGGGAACATCCAGAACGGGTCCATCAGCGGGCTGGAGGGCGTCAAGGTGAAGATCCTCTTCGCGTGGATCAACATCCGGGAGGTCGACCTCGACGGCGGCGAGCTCAGGATGCACGCCGGGTCGGTGTCCAAGTCCTTCTCTCTCGGCAATTTCTCCACTAGCCCGCAGTGCAACTGATGAGGCTCCACTGCAAGAATGTCGCTTGGCGCTTCCCATTTTCTTCTTGTTATTCTTCGTTAGTCTGGTGATCAGTGCACGCAGCTGCTTTTTTGCAATTGCTGTGATCCTTTGCCAGTTCATGTATTATCATTTATTCATTATAGTATGGTCAGAGATTGAATGCTACTATCATAGAAAAGATTTTTCATGAGTGCAAAATTCCTCTGGCTGAGTTAGAAGAACAGCGTTATCCCGGACAGAGCGATGTACTATATCGGTTTGTCCTTGCTTCGTTAAACAGTGTTTCTTTTACTCCATGGCTTCCACACGATACCGCCCCTAACGCTCGTACCCCCTCGGGTCGTCCCCCTCCAGGCGACTCGGGGGCGGAACCCTAGCGCCGCCGCCTTCCCCACCTCCCTCCCTTCCCCTAGCCGTCCCCTGAGGCTGCCGCCGGCAAAGCCTGGCGTGGCCGGTGATGGGGGCGGCGGGGATCCACGCGTGGTCCCCTGGTGCGGCGGTAGGAGGCATGCCTCCGCGCCGGGGGGATGGTCCTGTTCCCTATCGGTCTATGGCGGCGCGGCCTCTCATCCCGTCTTCGCCACGGCCTCGCGGGGCGGGCGGTGATGGGGGCGGCGGCGAGGCCCTGGACATGGCGGCGCGGCCCTGGACATGGCGGCGCGGCTCTAGAGTGGGGATGGGGGGCGGATCTCGTGCTCTCCTCCTCAAGGTCTAGGACCACGACACTAAGGGCGGCGGCCCTGGATAGCGATGGAGGTGACGATGTCGACCTGGTGGCAGGTGGCGGGCGTCAGGTCCCGCTGACCGTGACACCGCTGGTGGTCTTCTCTCTCGCCGGGAGATCGGCTAGTTGTGTGGCTAGCAGGGGCGGATCTTGCGATCCGTCGCCTAGCTCCCGATGGCGAGGCGCAGCTGACGGTGAAAGCCGGCCCGGATTTCGGTCATGGCGGATGATGGCGGCGCGTTTTGTCGTTACCTTGTTGAAGGCATTGTCTCTGCAGTCTGCTTTCTTCGTCTGGGCTGCTCTAGGGGAAACCCTAAACCCGGTCTCCCGGATCGAACGATGGAGGCGCGCAACGCCGTTCTCCCTGTTGGGGGCATCGTTTTTAAGAAAACGGATGGCGGTGGTGCTGAGGTGGAGCGGTGTGCTTTTTCTATGTCGTCGAGTCGAGTCACCGCGGCATGGTGCAGTGGTGTCTCGGGACGGGTGCAGTGTTATGGACACGCGCAGGATGGTGGAGTCGTCTAGCGCTGTGGCGGCATCGATGACAGGCCTGGCATGGTCAATGCGATGATCTCTCTTAAAGATGGAGTCGAGGAAGAAGGCGGTAGCAACTTCTATGACATGTGCGTTGGCGTATGTTGAGAGGCTGCTTGACTGGATGTGCTTCTCTTCTGCTATTGGGCGGCGTGTGAAGGCATTTGATTTTTGGATGATATGAGTTGGTGAATTTCACTCACTCTGTAGGTTTAGTAAGGTGGCTTCGAGTTTGATCTTTTGTATTGCTCTTATAAATTGTTGTGAATAATCTAATAAACTAAGCCGTGTGCATTCTTTAGATGTAGAAATTGGGACGATATTTTCCCCATTTCAAAAAAAAAAAAAAGCTTCCACACATGACCATGTGAAGCAAGGCGATGGCCTTCTCCCTCTATGACCTTTCCCCACTACAGTGCTCTTCCACCGTCCAACGTACCAAAGCATTGTTGGAGCTCAGTAATTCTCAAAAAATTGTTGGAGCTCAGTTTTTTTTATTCTTTAAGTCGTGATTGCGCTTTATAATCGCTTTAGGCCCAATAGGAGACCCTATGAAGCGAAAGATCCGCCCGATGCGTTTTGTTGTGGACCTGCGTTTCATTGCCGGGATCTCGTATACGCGGCTTCAAGCAGCGCCCGCGAGTTCTGCCGCCCGCAAATCGCCTCGTATGGGCCGGCTCATTAGATGGCTTCGTCAATTTCTTCGCCGGTTCCTTTGCCTCGCGTTAAGTTGTCTCGTGGCTGTTTTTTTTAACATCTGAATATATTTAAATCTAAACAATTTCAATATCTAATTGTTTTTACATCTGAATATTTTAAATTTTAACAAAATCTGATTTTTAACCCTGGAAATTTTTTAAATCTGAATAATTTTCAAAATCAAAACAATTTTTTGTCTGAATTTTTTTCAAATATAAACGGTTTTCAAATCATATTTTTAAAATCTGAAAACATTTTAAAATCCAAACAGTAAAATAATCGGCAAAAAAAAATCAAAACATGAACAAAATTGAAAACTGCCAGAAAACCCAGCGAAACAAAGCGAGCTAAATTGGGCAGGCTCATCAACGCCCAACATGCGTAAGGGTTTAAGTGACGCGCGCAGCATCAGCGACGAACACTCCTCTTGGGCCAGCCGAGTTTTTTGTTTAGAGTTTTCATTAATCTAAAAACAAGTTTAACTAAGCAACACACGTGAAAACTAAAAGAAAAAACAGGGATAAAATGATTATCTAGAATTTACAGATATAATCCTAAAAGACCGAGAAACAAATAACGATCCCTATGGTTTCCTACAACCATCGTAGCAAGCGGTCGCCACTCACCGGGAGGGACGCCGAAAGAGACGCGGCCTCCACCATTGCTTTGTGAGTCATTCAACAGGCCTGCTGCAAGCAGCGAGGTACATGTCGTTGTGGCACGTCGACCGCGTGACGTCCTCATGCTATCTTTGACATTGCTCGCTCATGTGTTCGTCGTGGATTTTTTTCGTTCGCTTGCTGTCGTTCTTATAGGAAACAATAGTCTTGTTTTTCTTTATTAATTTGGGAAATTTTGGTAATGTTAAAATTGTTAATATTTGAAAAGTATTACGATTTTTTGAGATTTTCAAAAATGCTCAAAATTGAGAAATGCTTGGATTTTTTTAAAAAATCGGATTTTAAAATCATAATTTAAAAATTCAGAATTAAAATTAATCAAATTTTAAAAATATAGATTTGAAAATATTTCACATTTAAAAATATATTTGAAAAATGATCGGATTTGAAAGTATTCAAATTTAGAAAAATATTTAAATTTTTTACGACATTTTAAAATTGTTTGTACTTTGAAAAAGAAAAAAAGGAAAATAGAAATAAAAAGAAAAAAACTATAAAAACTATAAAAACCAAAGACATCTGGCCATAATCTAGAAAACCTGAGAAAACTCGACCAGAAGGCTCTAAAACCTTCCTGAAACCAGAATACCAGGGCACCCAGGATCCTACTGAGCCAGCCTGTTTAAAAAAAATGAGACCAACCCAGGCACTAGCACCCGTTGACTTTTCTTTATAGAAGAAAACTTCGTGAGCCCCGGGTTGCTCTCAAGACTCGAACCAGGGTGGTTGGCTTGCACTCTCGCACGCCTAACCAACAGACCGACGCTCTATTCTCAAAACGAGACCAACCCAGGCACTAGCACCCGTTGGCTTTTCTTTATAGAAGAAAACTCCGTGACCCCCGGGTTGCTCTCAAGACTCGAATCCGGGTGGTTGGCTTGCACTCCCGCACGCCTAACCAACAGAGCGACGCTCTGTTCTCAGCCAACCCGTTTACAAACGCTAAAGAGAGGTAGGCATTACCTTGCATCATAGGAAAGAAATAGACGGTTTCCATGGTCAACGGTATTCTCAGACCAACACTAAAATTCTAACATCATAGGGTTGGATTCTTATTGGGCTGGCCCATTTAGGTCAAGAATATAGTCAATCTCCCTCAAGACATTTGTACCAGATTAAGGAGCGAGTGTAAATTATGCATACATGTGGTGGATCATGTGTTCTGTTTGTTCCCCTAAAAAAATGTATTATGCTTGTTTGCTTTGGTAAAGAAAACGTATGCAAGTTGTGCAAACAAACATAACCAATTTTGTTTATTATAACTGAATTGCCTTGTACTGATGGGTTCAAGTTCGTCAAGTTCATCACACATGGGCAAGTTGCGCTTGAGAAAACCTTGAGACACAATGAGAGTGGTAGCATGTTATAGGAATCAAATGCACTGCCTATCTTCCTTTCACTGTGCCCCTCTTTTTTTGCTCATAAACAGAACTCATTTCATGTTCTCTGCAAAAATCCAAAGCAGGCGTAGCAGCCCACTGATGGAAGCTTAATCATCACATTGCCTCCTCACTAGTTCAGTGTATAAGCGAGCAGAACGAGATCAAACATACAACAGTTGCTTGATTCTTATTCTCTCTCTAACCTTATATTAGACCAAGCTTCAAAAACATTATTCTAGATCCAGTTCAATGCACCATGCACAAGTGGATGGTATAAATTAGAGGTACTTCCAGTTCCTGCTAAAGCAAAGCTAGACAGAAGGACAGCATGTATATATATTTAATTTAATTGAGCTTTTCTTACCAACAAATTGAGCTCTTATTTAATCATTCCGTGAGCAAAGGCTAAGTGAAGCTTTGCTTTATACTACCTACAAAAATGCATTCTGTCCACGAAATAGTTATTACAATATAGTGGTGGCATAGGTATACTGCAAACTTCTAGATTCTCCTATGCTATTTGTTTTGTAAAATAGCCGTGTATCAATTTCGTCATGACAGGCCCACCTAATTTTAGACACATGTCCATGTTAGATGGAAGTTTACAGTTTTTTGACAATAAAATGCTGGAATTTGTGGGCATTTGGCCTTTGGCCCATGGCCCATTTGTTAGCATTAAGCACGAGTACGACTCCGGCACGGCATCGTGGACGTATACGAGTGGTATACATATTGTGTGTCTAATGTATTAGGAGTTCTAGTTCAGGTAGGATTAGACTTTGCAACACTAGTCGGTTGCATCAGGGCATATAAATATGCGTGTACCCCTACCTGTAACAGTACCCAGTATCAAGTCAGAAGAAATAAAGCAAGACAACTACGAGGCTCGATATGAGCCTCTAGCAATCAAATCGATTTCGCGTGCGTGTGTTTCGTGAGCCAGCTTCGAGGCCAGCTTATTAGTACGTACGTGTATCGGCGACTTGGTGTGTGCTTGCTCGTCTCGCCGGATTGCCATCTCGCCGGAATAGCTCAGAAGCAGTTGAGCTTGCGTATACGTGCGCGTACAGCCGGAAAGTACTCGGCGAGTTCACGCGACGTAGGGACCAAGTCCAACAATTGGTATCAGAGCCCGAGTTCATCGTCCGTGATCTGGTGAAAGTACAAGGAGGTCATGGCGATGGTCAAGGCAGGCGAGAACTCGGTATCGGCACCGGTGGTGGAGACGGTGGGGCCGGCTTTGTATCCGCGCCTCGATCGCAAGGACTACGGGCTTTGGGCCCTCAACATGGAGGTGGCCATGGAAGCTGCGGAGATCTGGGAGGCCGTCGATCCAGGCGGCGATGACTACGTCAAGGGAGGCGCGAAGTACACGAAGGATCGCAAAGCATTAACGGCGATCTATTCCGTCGTGCCGAAGGACGTGATGCAGCACCTCGTCGGAAAGAAGTCGGCGAAGGATGCGTGGGAGACGATCAAGACCTTACACCAAGGTCATGCCCGCGTGAGGGAAGCGCATCTTCAAACTTTGACGAAAAGTTATGAAGATCTGAAGATGGAGGAAAGCGAGACAGTTGATCAGTTTGCCGCCCGTTTCGTTACCCTCATCAACGCAATCAGGGGTTATGGCGAGAGGTTGGATGAGGTCAAGAACGTCAGAAGGTTCTTGCGTGCCGCACCGGCGCGCCATATGCAGATCGTTACATCGATCGAACAATGTCTCGACCTGAATACACTGACGGTTGAGGATCTCGTTGGAAGGTTCAAGGCCCACGACGAGAGAATCCGGCTTAGCTTCAATGACCCGGACCAAAGTGAGCACTTGATGCTCACGAAGCAGCAGTGGATGACTCTTTCGAAAGAAAAGCAAGGAGGATCCACGAGCCGCAGCAACGGGAAGGAGAAGCAGCGCCCGGCGAAAAAGTACATCGCCGAGGAGGAGGAAGATGACGAAGCTCCGCCGCGAAGGAAGTTTGACATAAAGAAAGTAAGGTGTCATAAATGCGGGAAGCTTGGCCACTTCAAATCTGATTGCCGAGAACCACCGAAGGAGAGGGCCTTCATGGCCCAGCAAGGAGATGATGGACCAATGATGCTGATGCTCGAGGAGTGCGAGCAGATGGATAAGGAGGAGTTAGCTCCTCCGGTGTCGGCTATGGAGATTGTGACGCTCGTGGAAGAGAAGGTTTACCTTCATGACAAGCGAGGGACGAAGACGGGTGGCAACGTCTGGTGCCTCGACACGGGCGCGAGCAATCATATGACCGGCGACAAGTCCCTATTCTCAGAATTAGATCTCTCGGTGGGAGGCACCGTTCGATTCGGTGACGGGTCAACGGTCGATATCGCAGGGCGAGGCAATGTCCTGCTTGAGATGCAGTATGGCGGTCCTAAGGTACTCACTAATGTGTACTATATTCCCAAGTTAAAGAGAAATATCATCAGTCTTGGTACGCTTGCGGAGCGTGGATGTAAGATTGTGATCGAGGATGACTATCTATGGGGATATGATCGCCAAAGGAAGCTTATGATGAAGGTGGAGAGGTCGAAGAACAGACTCTACTACCTGGAGTTGGATCGGGTGGATCCTATATGCGATGGATTTGTCGTGGGGAAGCAACGGAGTGCCCCGTTCCCACGTGGATCCACGTTTGTCATGCATGAAGACGGGATAGACATCCCAGCAAAAAATACAAAGAAAAGGCATGCACGTTACATGCCTCGATTATGTCAAGAGGTACTCAATTTTGCTGTAGCTAGCATCAATGAAGGTTGTACATGTACGGGACAACCAGAAGGCAGCGCTACGCTTGGAAGCAATCAAGCGAGCAGCAGTGGGCCAAGATGGCCAGAAGAAGGCGGACCAAAAGAAAGTGGCTCGTCAGGAAAAGGTGCTCCACGTGAGGAGCTTGGGCTAGAGGAAATCAGTTCAGCAAGCCGATCATGGCCAGAAGCAGGCGGACTAAAAGGAAGTGTCTTGCCAATAAAATCTCCACGTGGGGAGATTGGGCAAAAGGAAGGTCCAGGAAGGCTCTGCAGCCTAGAAACCACGCTACAAGGAAGCAGCCCTTGTGCTGTTACAAGATGGCTAAAAGAGAAAATCAAGCCATCAGGAAGTGCTTCACGTGAAGAAACAAATACAAGAGATGATGTTGGTGGTTTATTAACACCACCAAGCATCACACGTGAAGAGGGCATGGAATTGCCAGGAAGTGAAAAAGGGGGGCGCAGCCCAGATTCTGTGCCAGGAAGATATCGGCGAGAAGGCCATGCAGTGGAAAAAATAGCAACTCCAGCGGCTAGCATGGCTTCATCAGACGTCGCACAAGCGACAGAAGAATTAACTCGTACGTCTCCTTCGATAGTACATGAAAGAAGACGACGACCAACTGCGGAAATTTTTCGTAGTGTCTTGGATTTATATCCAATGATGCTCCTTCACACAAATGAACGTGTAGGAGGGAAAGCTCAAGTTCGGTGTTTACGAACCAAGGAAGAGCTGAAGACCGAAGACGTCGACAAGGAAGACGGACGGCGACAAGCCATGGAGAAGACGGCGAAGGTAAAGTCGGTGACATGGAAAACACGAGGAGCGACGAAAGCAATGTCGACGATGATGGCTCAAACGGTGAAAGCAATACCGAGGGTAACACCTACGCGAAGTAACTGGCGTATTTGGGACCCAGGACGAAATGAAGCGTACGTCGTGCTTAGGGGGTGATTGTTAGCATTAAGCACGAGTACGACTCCGGCACGGCATCGTGGACGTATACGAGTGGTATACATATTGTGTGTCTAATGTATTAGGAGTTCTAGTTCAGGTAGGATTAGACTTTGCAACACTAGTCGGTTGCATCAGGGCATATAAATATGCGTGTACCCCTACCTGTAACAGTACCCAGTATCAAGTCAGAAGAAATAAAGCAAGACAACTACGAGGCTCGATATGAGCCTCTAGCAATCAAATCGATTTCGCGTGCGTGTGTTTCGTGAGCCAGCTTCGAGGCCAGCTTATTAGTACGTACGTGTATCGGCGACTTGGTGTGTGCTTGCTCGTCTCGCCGGATTGCCATCTCGCCGGAATAGCTCAGAAGCAGTTGAGCTTGCGTATACGTGCGCGTACAGCCGGAAAGTACTCGGCGAGTTCACGCGACGTAGGGACCAAGTCCAACACCATTATCAAATTTTGAAACTCACATGGCCCATATCATAAATCAGTGGCAGCACTAGTGGAGGCTAAAGTTTAGTCCCACATTGCTAGTTGGGAGAGAGTTGGAGTGGTATATAAGGTGGGATGTTCTAGTCCTAGTAAGTGAGTGAGAAGAGAGAGAGCCCTCGCGCACTCCTCCTCCTCCGCCGCCCGCCTCGTCATGACGCGCCGCGCCGCGGGTTGCGGGAATCTCGCCGAGCCGAACTTATCTTTTTGCTGTTCGGGAAATTAATTGTGTAATCAATCACAATATGAGCTATTAACGGACGCGTTAACTCAGCCGTTTTCGTTCTGGTTTTTCTGGATCGTGGACTCGTACGTGGGCTGCGTCCCACGACCTTCCCGAGCCGCACTATATAAGCGCGGACGAGAACCCTAGCCTGTACGTGCCACATATGCGACTACCTGTTTCCAGTTCATTGCGCCGCCGTTTTCCTCATCCCGTCCGTCGTGCACCACCGTCGGGACAGTAGGGCTCCGGAACCCTGCCTCTCGTGAACCTGTACGGGTGAGGGGCAATCAGGTTTTTGGGGAGCGCTCCGGCGCGACTACTGGCAGCACGACGTCGTCTTCGAACAACGAGTTTCTCCACACCGACAACTTCTTCCCGGACCTGAGCGACTTCTTCGACAACCTCAACATGGGCGACAACGACGCTGCTGCGAAGTATGTGATCTTGTCGTTTCTCTTTGTTAGAGCTTCTTCTTCTAATTTCTGTGGTAGATGCGATCGGTTTGTCTTGTTTACATGTGATCTGTTCATCTACCTTACTAGTCTGCACGATTAGTTTACTTATTGTTTTCATAGTCATGATTTATCAATTACTCGTACGGATTATTTCATATGGATATTTGCTTATATACTCAACATAAAAAAATATTAATACTAAGCAAATATCAATTACATCTAGATTCTGCAACAACATAATATCAAGCGTTAGTCCACACATCAAGAACACACATACAACTAAAAAATAAAAAAAATAAAAAGAGCTCGCCATATTGAAAAGCGACTCACAAATAGCAGGAACAACTATCGCCATTGGCAACACCCTGAGTTCCATGTGCTTTAAACGACAACGTCGCCCTCTAAGCAATGTCAGATCAGGGGTTTTCATGTTGATAAAAGGCCGAGCAATATCCACAAAACATGTTTATCAAGGAAACCATTACTGGTTTGTTATTTCTTGGTACAACCAACAAAAGTCAAACCTAGGGTTTTCACCCTTGAACTCGAGAGTTGGTACCCAAAAAGTACCACCAAAAAAAGTCATCTTTGTTGTCACCCCACTTGCCGAGGACACTATTGTAAAGCACCGATTCTCTGGCTCACAATCGCCGCAACCATGGTTTTGACGTTGGCCTCCAAACAAACATGATGGCCGAGTGAGACGTCATCTTCTCCCTATGCATTGCGAAATTGCCCTGGGGTAGCCGCATAGGCGCACGATTATGACGTGGACATCGCCACGTGACCCATGGCCATACTAATGAATAGGGAGCTCCCCATTGATGGTGGTTTCTCCTCTAGAGCCTTGCTTACTCTTTAACCCGCCTTGAAGTTCCCCCACTTCAGCACTTTGGCAGACGCATCATGATCGACATGTGCGATGCTACTGACAAGTGGGTGGAGGTAGCCATGGACCTCACCTAAAGGCCTCCGCCGCACATACTTTCGCGCAATAGAAGATGGTGGATCAGGAAAGCGAAGAGCACCCCGAAGCATTTCGGTTGCGGCCATTGGTGGTGTGTCATCCAAGGGCGTCATCATGTGCATCCGAATGGAGGCACATCTTCATGAATGAACCATGTGTGCAATTGTCAAACTAGGTTGTGGTATTGACATTGAGTGTGAGCATGTGTGTGTCACCATCGGCTAGTATGAGGATGGCTAGCTGGACTACTGGACCAAAGTGTGGCCGACCTTTGACGGCCAACGCAAATTGGGTGTACCACTAGAGGAGACACCTTGAGAGGTGCCCAAGGGGGAAGGAGAAGTTCAAGAAGGGACGCCTCGTTGTTGATGTCCATCATCGGACGGTCCCCTCCAACCACTACGAGAGGATAGGAATGTCTGGCCAGAACCCTTGGTGACGAAGATCGGATCACCTCCGGAGTAGCCTCTCATGCGGCTCAGGAGGTACTGGTTCACATGTAGATGTGTACGCACGCCACAATGTTTATACCTACCTCGTTTTTTTTCTTGCATTATACTGTGATTAGTATTATGATGCTCTAACATTTCCTTACATGACATGCCTCTTATGTTTCCGTCCGGATCATGCTAAATGTAATATAAGGATGCCTATGTTATTACAGTGAATTATGATAACCTTGTTAGTTACGTTGTTCAAACATTTTGTATGCTTTTTTTTATGGCTTTGTCATTAGCGCATTTTGTTATGTGGGGGAACTCCAACTTTAGTGTATTTTGTTCTGATCGCTTTGTCATTACTAGTAGCTACTTTGTTGCAACCAATCTTACTTTCCTCCTTTCCGCGGAGCGGTACCAAAGGACGGTTGGTCTTACTTCACCATTCATTTGCCAAGCGATAAAGCAACAAAATATCGCTGACAAGATTTCCTGTCCCGAAACGTTCGTTTTAAGCATTGCGAGGTTGGATACTCTGCATTTTGATTAGTCTGCTTTTGATGCTATTCCCCCGGTGGATTTAGCTACATATAATCTTTACATGCCCAACTCCAGCTGGTACAATTCTTCCATGCTGTACGAATGGGCTTCTTGTGAAGAATAGATGAAACACAATTAATTAAGAATAATACAATTTAAAAATGGTGTAGGTCTTTAGTGACATACGTGTTCACCTTGGCTCCCACTCAGCAGAGTTCTTCTGTCATATATAAAAAATTTATGGACCATAGTTAATCATTTCAGTTCAACGTAGGATCTCGTATTAGGAACGAGATGAGATCTAAAAAAAGGTTGTTGGGGCTTTCTTGCATCTGCATTAGGAGACCGGGGAGCATCCATATGCTTACTGGTCTCCACCTTGCCCCTGCAGTGTCATTAATTATGCCATATTAAGCATATGCTGGTCGCTGCAAATTGGAATGGATGCACTGAACGGAAGATTGTTTGTTATTCGAAAGGAAGAGTTTTATTGCTCTTCCAAGCTATTGACTCTGGGTAATTTGGTCTTGGGTATGATGCCAAAGTTATAAGTTAACCCAGGGTATTAGGTTCTCATTGTACCGATTAGTGCTGCTTTATCTACGTATAATTACACATGTCATGTAATAGACATGGGAGTATCTAGATTCAGCAACAACTGTAATTTTCCATTCCCTTGACTTTTTATATATATTTGAAATAGGGGAGAAAACTAACGAAACTTATACATGCATTGGCATTTATATGAAGCAGAGTAGTCATGTGAAATATATGCAAGGCATGCTTGTTTTTTTCGGTCCCTTGTGATACTTTGATTCTGATTTTCAATCACAATATGCTACAAAAAATAAATTAAAACATACTTTCATAGAGAAATAATTCATAAGAAAATATCTACCCAAAAAATCGCTTTGGAGCACCGGATATAGGCAACCCGATATATTTTAAAAAGTCAGAACCTTGCTCTAATAGTTTCATAAAAATAATTCAGGTAGTCAACGTTGTGCACCACGAGCGTGAAAATTTCCAGGGTGAAATACGTTTTTTAAACAGAGCCAAAAGATGCATCCCATTCATTTATTAAGGAGAAAGTTTGTAGCAAAAAGAAAAGGGCCAAGAAAACAAAAGGGACCCCTCTCCTAAAATTACATCTCTCAAATGTTTCGCTCCCTGCAGTGACCTAAAGTCTAGCCTCGCCCTTAATGATCTCTAGAAGCACCGAGGTTGGGGACAACTTGTTCTGGAAAACTCTCGCATTTCTTTCTGTTGACGTCAGAAACCCACCGGCGGGCAGTGACTGGTCAACACCGTAGAGCCGGGAACAACTAGGGCTGCGGCTGGCCCCGGCCTCGAGCGACGGCCCGCAAAGCCTCCTGGTCGCGCGCCGATGCAAATTGCAGGCGTGCCACCTGACCTATACCTGGTCGAAGGTGTGGATGATGCCTCGCTTAGTTTCCTGCAGGGCACACACGTACACGTTAAATACGAGCCTCGATCGGCTCTCAGGTTATCCCGTGAATCGGCTCATGGAGCCGATCCACCCATGATTCGTCCAAGGTGGCCGAATATATGGTGGTCCTGCTTGATCAAGATAAAGCATATGAGATCCACGACGATTTGGGGTTTTCACCGCATAATCGGATCATCCTACTCACGATTGGGCCTCGCGTTCACGCACGGTGATCGTAAGCCAGCCCTAGACAAGGCCTAAAAACCAACACTAGGTTGATCCTCGGAACATCCTGTCTAGGGGCAGCAAACTACACCCTACATGCCGCTGGATCCTCCAACCCTTTGTAAGGCCTAACTATTGCAGATATTAAACTAATCCTTGATGAATCAAGGAGCAATCGTAACGGATCAGATCTACTAAATAATGATCAAGCGGGGTGCCGCCCTGCACCCATGATGAGGTACAAGGACGGCTAGATGCGCAAGGGTTGCACTACGACAGCATATGATACTAAGAACAATGCTAACCCTAACACATCTATGATAACTACGTTGCTCGCCATCAAAAAGGCTTCAGCACGAGCAACGCATGAACAACGTGGGCAGGCTCGTGCTGCCTAGATCGCGAGATGCGATCTAGGCAGCATGGTGCTTACCGGAGAAACCCTTGAGACGAAGGGGTTGGCGATGCGCCGAGATTGGTTTGTGGTGAACGTTGGTTGTTGTTTATTCCATAAACCCTAGATACATATTTATAGTCCAGGGACTTTCTAATGTGGGCGTGCACCACGAGATAAATTCTAACTTCTACGTAACCTACTATAAAGATACACGGGCTAACTAGCCCAAACTTGGTAAACAAGGCCGATTCATATATTTCTTCTACATGTATATCTTCAAATCCGTCTTGATCGCGGCCCACCTCTGGCTTGGTCAAATTCGGTGATAACACATGCTCCCCCGGTTTTGGAAATGACATTTCCAAAATCATTACGCTTTTCCGTCGGGTCATGTCATGGCAGAGCAGAACTGTCGCAGTATACTTCATGACGACGTCTTGCCTCCTCGCCTTCTCTGCGCGATTTGACAGTTCTGGCACCACGTCCTCGGAAACTGCTTGGGCATTAAATCGCTTTGCCCCTTTTCATTTAGCCACTCCCCATAATTCCTTTCTTCATCCCCTTGCTCCCCAGTAGCCATCGGCAAACCAAAAACCCCCATTAGCCCCCATGGATTCTTCCTCTTCCACCGCTTCCCTGTCCCTCCAGTCCTCCTCCTCCAGCGAACTCGAGCAGAGGTCGATCTGATGGCCATCTACGAGGCCCGCGCCCCAATATTGGGACGCGCGGACGGGACTTCTCAAAGAGTCGGAAGACGACGAACCCCTCACCGACGGGGAAGAAGACCTTCAGTTCCTCCTTGACGGAGAGCTGGAAGCAACAAGCGACGACGACCTCTTCCCCTGGGGGGCTCCGACGAGGAGGAGGAAAAGGAGGAAGAAGACGACGACGACTCCCTCGAGGGTTACCCACCAGCGAAGCGCCTCCGCACGTGGTGGGATGACGACGACAGCGATGACGAAGAAGAGGATGAAGCCCCCGCAAAGGGCTTCGGGAGCAGCGACGAGGAGCCCGCAGCAGCGCCGATGGGAACTCCGGGGTGATGATGAAGGCAGTGACGGCCCGTAGATTAGGATCTACTAGTGTAGGTCTAGTAGTAGTGGCCCCTCCTTTTGTTCTTCTCTTCTTAAGCAATCGGTTCCTCCCTTGTAAGAAATCTAGTTATCAATGGAAAATTCCCCAACTTGATTTTACTGATTCTTTTTTATGCTAACTTAGCCGATTGTCAACTCAATCGATTTTTAATGAGCCGATCTCCACACATCGATCCCCCATTCTTTTGGCATCGGAATGATTGTGAGCCTGGTCAGTGCTCAACAAACCCGTATCCACGGAACCAGCCGATGACCATGTAATCGGCTTCTCCAACAGAGCATCCAGGAGGCCAGCTGCCCCCCGAGCTTCAGCCGGGGTGAGAACCCTGATGAGGGCCCGCAATTCAAACAAACAGTCCCAGGTTTGATCACGCCTGGAAGAGACATCGCGCAGGGCCACCCAGCCAATCACCCTTCTCCCATTGTCAGCCACTACTTTAGGCGATCACCCCGGACTCAATGAACAATAGGCTGTCTGAGGATGCCAACTCTCTCATAACAGTATTGCCAAACTGGTAATGAGGCAACTTTGAGCGCTCGTACTAGAGCCGATGGCCGCGCATCGGTTTTGCACCATGAGATACTTCAAACAGGATCATGACTCTTACCCATTAACCCCGCAGGCTGGTAATTTGATCTTGGGCAAGTGTCCTTAATGGAGCTCTAGGCTTGTCTCTCAATTGATGTGGGAGCTGATATATTTTGGTGACACCAGCGCTATTCCTCTGACAAGTTATGGTATAACGCTAGCCGATTCCAAAAATAAATCGGCTTCGGATACCAAAGGATCCTCCAGTGCAAAGCAATCTCCACGGTCAGATGCCCCCCGAGCCTTTGACCAAGGCGAGCATGGAAGTGTACCGGTAGTATCGGGCCACTATCCGCTTCTCAGCTGTGGTGCAGCATCAACCGATCCTGACCAAATCGGATGTTCAACAACAGAGGATCTTCAGACCAATGGGGCAACCTCTGGTGCAAATGAGTTAAATCTAGCCGGATGATCGCCGGTTGTTCTCTTGACTCTAGCCTGATTGGGTACGGCTGCAATCCTCGAATTTACCAGCAGCGTTACACCTGAGGGTTTGCAAACAACGCTGGAGGTCCTCGTGAGGAATACCTGAGTCATCAAATGGTTGGGGAAATCTTCGCAGAGCCTCATCCTGTAACAGGTGTAGCACCAACCGATTCTAACCAAATCGGCTCTTCAAAAGCAGAGGACCTTCAACGAGAACTGCCCCCGAGCTTCTTCAGCTTCCATCAATGTAGCAGAAAAAACTTCCATCCAAAGAGCTGATGCAGCCAACCTCCCCCTTGAACGGAGAGGCCCCCAGATGTAGTGGCTCTAATGGACTAAAAGTGGCCCTGGACGCCAACACTGATTTTCAACTAAGATACCCCTGGGCTTCCATTTGCAACAGTGGTATTCCTTGAGTCGATGGCCATGCATCGGCTTCTTCATATCCTTAAGTCGATGTCTGCGCATCGGCTGTGCTAAAAAATTTCAACTTTTCCACGGCCGACTTGCGCGTCGGCCCCCATACTTGATAATGTTGCCTCATATGTATTTAATCCATCTAGATGCCCCCGAGCCGATTCTGTCAAGAAAATTGATGGTATCGGCTCTTTAGGTAGTCCCTGCTGGGTCAAATGTCGATCCTGGCAAAATAGATGGTGGGGATAATTTTGGCCGATTGCGAATCGGCCTCCACGTTGCTTGCTCGGTGAAGGTTTTGTACTATCCCTTCATAAATTTTTGGAGGGCCGATCGCAAGGATCAGCCTTGCCGCGTTTGCAACCAATTGTTCTATACGGTCAGTCCGGTGGATAGAACCAGCCTTACCCCGTTTTTGTCACATCGATGCGTCAGTCCAAATTGATGCCCGAGAGTGGTTCTTGACCTGATGCCTCCCAAATGCCCATACCGGCTGTTGAAATCTCGGCTGAATCATCGGCGTGGACGACCTCCACCTCATCTCCATCCCACTGTATTAGGCATTGGTGCATCGTGGATGGGATGCAACAGTTGGCGTGGATCCAATCCCTCCCTAATATTACAACATAGGTGCTTTTGCCGACAACAAAGAACGTCGTAGGGATAGTCTTCCTTCCTACGGTCAGATCCACGTTTAGAACACCTTGCGCGTCGGATGCTTGGCCGTTGAAATCGCTCAATGTTACATTGGTTTTGATCAAATCCGAGGTGGAGCGTCCCAACCGCCGTAGCATGGAGTATGGCATAATGTTGCTCCGGTGTCCACCAACATCTTATTGACAAGCTGCCCATTGATGTAACCTCGTAAGTACAGGGCCTTCAGATGCCTGTAACTCCTTTCTCGCGCGAAGATGACCGGCCGTGGGCCGCAGTCCAATTGTGCTACAGGCGCTTCATATAGCCTTGGAGCGCTAAATTCCGCAGGAAGGATGAAGACCATGTTTGTGCCAGCCGATGTTTCATCATCGGCTTTCCTTTGCTTAGGGCGCCACTCTTTTCTTTGTGGCCGACCTTCTTCATCCAGGGCTCGCTGAACTTTGGCGGCCAGGTCAGGTCGTGCCTTCCTCAGCGCGTGCAGATATAACCTTTCGGCTTCTTCCAACGCACGTAGTCGCTGAACCCTTCGTTTTTGGGTGCGGCTGAGCCCATCAGGACACCATCTTGGCCGATGATACTTATCCTCTTCATCATCGTCCTCTAGTTCCTCGCGATCTCCCATCTGAACGGACTCAGTAATGCTTGCTCCAAGGCGGGAGAGGCCCCAGCGCTCGAAGACGGACACCTTAGCTGTACCCTTCTTCTTTTGTTTACATTCTGGGCAATTGCCGATCGTTGGTAATCGGCTCATTCCGGAATCCCAGTGTCTGAAGAAGGGGCAGTCCCAGGCCATCCACGTTGTCCGGCTCCTCCAACCTCCCTCGGGCGCGACGTTCGTCGTCGTGGCCGTTGTTCCGACGATACCTCCCGTCCGCATCGACCATGATTTCTTCGATCGCCTTCGCCGTAGCGGCGCCGTCGGTCGTATGGCTGATCATATTTGCTGAGGAGATGCTCGGGCAATGGGCGTGGATGCCGTATGTTTCCCACCTCCTCCTCGGCCAGGTACCGTTTATTGTCGTCTTGGGGCCGGTCACGTGGAAAGGCCTCGTCTTTCTCTTTGCCACGAGCGTGGCTGCTCTCTGCTTTGTCCGCGTCATGGCGAATCACGAACCCCGCCATATTGGCATCGAAAGAGAACCCTGGTTCTCTCATGAAGTGGCTGAGATCGACCGTGTTGACATCAGGCAACGGACGTGTGTCTCCGTCGAACTTGATGCCGTGCGAACGGATCTTCTCACAGGAGCCGATGAGTTCGATTCCGAGGACCGCCTTGACCTTGTCATGCTTCTTCTGGAGCTTGTCAGCCAGGCCCTCGTACTCGACCGGAATGCTTTCCGCCATCTCAGATGTAGATGGCGATGTGGTGGATGTTGAAGATTGTCCCACCGGCGTGCCAATGTGTTGACGTCGAAACCCACCGGCGGGCGTGGTCAACACCGTAGAGCCGGGAACAACTAGGGCTGCGGCTGGCCCGGTCCCTCGAGCGACGGCCCGCAAAGCCTCCTGGTCGCGCGCCGATGCAAATTGCAGGGCGTGCCACCTGACCTATACCTGGTCGGGAAGGTGTGGATGATGCCTCGCTTAGTTTCGCAGGGCACACACGTACACGTTAAATACGAGCCTCGATCGGCTCTCAGGTTTCTGTGAATCGGCTCATGGAGCCGATCCACCCATGATCGTCCAAGGTGGCCGAATATATGGTGGTCCTGCTTGATCAAGATAAAGCATATGAGATCCACGACGATTTGGGGTTTTCACCGCATAATCGGATCATCCTACTCACGATTGGGCCTCGCGCTCACGCACGGTGATCGTAAGCCAGCCCTAGACAAGGCCTAAAACCAACACTAGGTTGATCCTCGGAACATCCTGTCTAGGGGCAGCAAACACACCCTACATGCCGCTGGATCCTCCAACCCTTTGTAAGGCCTAACTATTGCAGATATTAAACTAATCCTTGATGAATCAAGGAGCAATCGTAACGGATCAGATCTACTAAATAATGATCAAGCGGGGTGCCGCCCCTGCACCCATGATGAGGTACAAGGACGGCTAGATGCGCAAGGGTTGCACTACGATAGCATATGATACTAAGAACAATGCTAACCCTAACACATCTATGATAACTACGTTGCTCGCCATCAAAAAGGCTTCAGTACGAGCAACGCATGAACAACGTGGAGCTTGTGCTGCCTAGATCGCGAGATGCGATCTAGGCAGCATGGTGCTTACCGGAGAAACCCTTGAGACGAAGGGGTTGGCGATGCGCCGAGATTGGTTTGTGGTGAACGTTGGTTGTTGTTTATTCCATAAACCCTAGATACATATTTATAGTCCAGGGACTTTCTAATGTGGGCGTGCACCAAACCGTGCACGAGATAAATTCTAACTTCTACGTAACCTACTATAAAGATACACGGGCTAACTAGCCCAAACTTGGTAAACAAGGCCGATTCATATATTTCTTCTACATGTATATCTTCAAATCCGTCTTGATCGCGGCCCACCTCTGGCTTGGTCAAATTCTGGTGATAACACTTTCCTTCCAAACCGTCAAACTAACAAGCATGGTGATGGTGGCAACGAAATTCCTATTTGTCGTTGCCTTGGTAGACATTTTGCTCCACCACTCCTTGACGGAGGTATCCGGCGTCCATTCGTAAGTGTGCACGGAGGGAATCGCAAACCACTCTTTTATCATCCCCCATAGTCTCTTGGTGTACCGATAATGAGAGAAAAGGTGTGGCGCCGTTTCTTGACTTTGCTCGCAAAGCGGGCATAGACCACAATTTGTCAACCCTCTTTTCTTAAGACGATCCGCCGTTCAAAGCTATTTTGGATTTCCAACAAAAAGAAGAACCCAACCTTTGGCAGGGCCCAAATTTTCCAAACCATTTTGTTCATGGAAGTATGTGATACGTCTCCAACGTATCGATAATTTCTTATGTTCCATGCTACTTTATTGATGATACCTACATGTTTTATGCACATTATATGTCGTATTTACGCATTTTCTGGAACTAACCTATTAACAAGATGCCGAAGAGCCAGTTGCTGTTTTCTGTTTTTGGTTTCAGAAATCCTATTAAGGAAATATTCTCGGAATTGGACGAAATCACCGCCAGGGTCCTATTTTTGCACGAAGCTTCCAGAAGACCGAAGGAGTTGAGTGGGGCCACGAGGTGGATGATGGCGGCGCGGCCTGGCCCGCGCGCACCGTCCCCCCGGGCCCTCGTGCCGCCTCTTGACCTACCCTTTCGCCTACTTATAGCCTCCATCGCGAAACCCCACCGAGAGCCACGATACGGAAAACCTTCCAGAGACGCGCCGCCGCGAATCCCATCTCGGGGATTCAGGAGATCGCCTCCGCACCCCGGAGAGGGGATTCATCTCCCGGAGGACTCTTCATCGCCATGATCGCCTCGGAGTGATGAGTGAGTAGTTCACCCCTGGACTATGGGTCCATAGCAGTAGCTAGATGGTCGTCTTCTCCTAATTGTGCTTCATTGTTGGATCTTGTGAGCTGCCTAACATGATCAAGATCATCTATTTGTAATACTATATGTTGTGTTTGTCGGGATCTGATGGATAGAGAATACTATGTTATGGTGATTATCAATCTATTGTTTATGTGTTGTTTATGATCTTGCATGCTCTCCGTTATTAGTAGAGGCTCTGGCCAAGTTTTTGCTCTTAACTCCAAGAGGGAGTATTTATGCTCGATAGTGGGTTCATGCCTTCATTGACACCTGGGACAGTGACAGAAAGTTCTAAGGTTGTGATGTGCTGTTGCCACTAGGGATAAAACATTGATTCTATGTCTAAGGATGTAGTTGTCGATTACATTACGCACCATACTTAATGCAATTGTCCTTGCTTTGCAACTTAATACTGAATGGGGTTCGGATGATAACCTGAAGGTGGACTTTTTAGGCATAGATGCATTGGATGGCGGTCTATGTACTTTGTCGTAATGCCCGGATTAAATCTCACTATATTTATCATATCATGTATATGCATTGTTATGCCCTTTTCTATTTGTCAATTGCCCGACTGTAATCTGTTCACCCAACATGCTTTTATCTTATGGGAGAGACACCTCTAGTGAACTGTAGACCCCGGTCCTATTCTTTACATCGCATACAATCTACTGCAATACTTATTTTACTGTTTTCTTAAACAATCATCTTCCACACAATACGGTTAATCCTTTGTTACAGCAAGCCGGTGAGATTGACAACCTCGTTGGGGCAAAGTACTTGGATTGTGTTGTGCAGGTTCCACGTTGGCGAATCCCCGTTGTTGCGCCGCATCACATTTCGCCACCATCAACCTTCAACGTGCTTCTTGGCTCCTACTGGTTCGATTAAACCTTGGTTTCATACTGAGGGAAACTTGCTTCTATACGCATCATACCTTCCACTTGGGGTTCCCAACGGACGTGTGCATCTACGCGTATCAAGCTAAATTTCGCGCCGTTGCGGGGAGATCAAGACACGCTGCAAGGGAGTCTCCACTTCTCAATCTCTTTACTTTGTTTTTGTCTTGCTTTATTTTATTTACTACTTTGTTTGCTGCACCTAACCAAAACACAAAAAATTAGTTGCTAGTTTTACTTTATTTACTGTCTTGCTCTCTATATCAAAAACACAAAAAATTAGTTACTTGCATTTAGTTTACTTTTGTTATCATGTCTAGTTCTGTACTTGTTACTTCTTCACCTGAGGAATTAGTTTTTACTTTTAAACAAGGGGATGAGGAAAGTTTTAAAGATGCTTGGTCCAGGATTTTTACTTCTTATCGTAGAACTGAACCTCAAATGACTCTAAGTTTGCTCCTTAGTAATTTCTACTTTGGTCTTATGATTCGCTATAGATATGCCTTGGATGCTCTAGTGGGAGGAGATTTCCTTCATTGTAATGGGGATCAAGCTTTTAATGCCATAAAAAAAATTGGTTGCATCACATGATTCAGCTAATAACTTTGATTCAGCTCTTATTAGCATTTATAATAGATTAAACACTCTTGAAACAAGTGCATCTCGCCTAAATGAAAATTATGGATATATTCGTAACCGCCTTGATCAAGTTTTAGTGAACTCTGAACCTTCATTGTGGGATCCTACTATTAAAATTGTCATAGGTAACCAAACTCGTCGTGCTAATTGTGATATTATGACTGAATTTTGCCTAATGCCTAAGAGTATTCATAAATCATTGAAACTTTGGGAATTCTCTGAAGGGGGAGAAGGAATAACTCTTATTGATAACTCTGTTATAATTCCCAAAGGGATAGCTGCGGGTGTGCATACAACCATTCTTGGGATAACAATATCTATTGATTACCTTGTCATTGAATGCGCAGGAACAGGACAAATCACACTCGGAAGATCCCTGCTGAAACTGTTGGGAGCAGTCATAGACGTGAGAGAAGGCACCTTAAAATTCACCTCTACACCCGGGGTAGCCATATATTCCCTAAGCCAAAGAGTAAGAAAGAGGACAAGAAAGGTAAAGGTAAAACCCAAGGTAATGTCAATGTTTCATATCTCGATGTTACTTGATTTGCACTTTCTGCGCCTAGCTGAAAGGCGTTAAAGAAAAGCGCTTATGGGAGACAACCCATGTTTTTACTACAGTACTTTGTTTTATATTTGAGTCTTGGAAGTTTTTTACTACTGTAGAAACCTCTCCTTATCATGTTTTTGTGCCAAGTAAAGTTTCTATGTCAAAGTTGATGTTATATTTGGGATCGCTGCGCAGAAACAGCATTGCTGTCTGTCACGAATCTGGGCACAAGTCTCTGTAGAAAATTCGAAAAAATCTGCTAATTTACGAGCGTGATCCTCAGATATGTACGCAACTTTCATTAGTTTTGAGTTTTTCCATTTGAGCAAGTCTGGTGCCATTTTAAAATTCGTCTTTACGGACTGTTCTGTTTTTGACAGATTCTGCCTTTTATTTCGCATTGCCTCTTTTGCTATGTTGGATGAATTTCTTTGATCCATTAATGTCCAGTAGCTTTATGCAATGTCCAGAAGTGTAAAGAATGATTGTGTCACCTCTGAATGTGTGAATTATTAATTGTGCACTAACCCTCTAATGAGTTTGCTTGAAGTTTGGTGTGAAGGAAGTTTTCAAGGGTCAAGAGAGGAGTATGATATACTATGATCAAGAGGAGTGAAAGCTCTAAGCTTGGGGATGCCCCGTGGTTCATCCATGCATATTCTAAGAAGACTCAAGCGTCTAAGCTTGGGGATGCCCAAGGCATCCCCTTCTTCATCGACAACATCATCAGGTTCCTCCCCTGAAACTATATTTTTATTCAGTCACATCTTGTGTTCTTTACTTGGAGCGTCGGTTTGTTTTTGTTTTTGTTTTTGTTTTTGTTTGAATAAAATGGATCCTAGCATTCACTTTGTGGGAGAGACACGCTCCTCTGTTCCATATGGACAAATATGTCCTTAGGCTTTACTCATAATGTTCAAGGCGAAGTTTCTTCTTCGTTAAATTGTTATATGGTTGGAATTGGAAAATGCTACATGTAGTAATTCCAAAATGTCTTGGATAATGTGATACTTGGCAATTGTTGTGCTCATGTTTAAGCTCTTGCATCATATGCTTTGCACCCATTAATGAAGAAATACATAGAGCTTGCTAAAATTTGATTTGCATATTTGGTCTCTCTAAGGTCTAGATAATATCTAGTATTGAGTTTTGAACAACAAGGAAGACGGTGTAGAGTCTTATAATGTTTACAATATGTCTTTTATGTGAGTTTTGTTGCACCGGTTCATCCTTGAGTTTGCTTCAAATAACTTTGCTAGCCTAAAACCTTGTATCGAGAGGGAATACTTCTCATGCATCCAAAATCCTTGAGCCAACTACTATGCCATTTGTGTCCACCATACCTACCTACTACATGGTATTTCTCCGCCATTCCAAAGTAAATTGCTTGAGTGCTACCTTTAAAAATCCATCATTCACCTTTGCAATATATAGCTCATGGGACAAAATAGCCTTAAAAACTATCGTAGTATTGAATATGTACTTATGCACTTTATCTTTTATTAAGTTGCTTGTTGTGCGATAACCATGCTTCTGGGGAACGCCATCAACTATTCTTTGTTGAATATCATGTGAGTTGCTATGCATGTCCGTCTTGTCTGAAGGATCTATCACCTTAATGATTGGAGCATGCAAATTGTTAGAGAAGAACATCGGGCCGCTAACTAAAGCCATGAATCATGGTTGAAGTTTCAGTTTTGGACATATATCCTCAATCTCATATGAGAATAATAATTGTTGCTACATGCTTATGCATTTAAGAGGAGTCCATTATCTGTTGTCCATGTTGTCCCGGTATGGATGTCTAAGTTGAGAATAATCAAAAGCGAGAAATCCAAAATGCGAGCTTTCCTTAGACCTTTGTACAGGCGGCATGGAGGTACCCCTTTGTGACACTTGGTTGAAACATGGCATGCAAAGATCCGGGTCCAAGCTAAGTAGGACAAGGTGCGGGCACTATTAGTATACTATGCATGAGGCTTGCAACTTGTAAGATATAATTTACATAACTCATATGCTTTATTACTACCGTTGACAAAATTGTTTCATGTTTTCAAAATAAAAGCTCTAGCACAAATACAGCAATCGATGCTTTCCTCTTGAGGGACCTTTCTTTTACTTTTATTGTTGAGTCAGTTTACCTATCTCCCTCCACCTTAAGAAGCAAACACTTGTGTGAACTGTGCATTGATTCCTACATACTTGCATATTGCACTTGTTATATTACTTTATGTTGACAATATCCATGAGATATACATGTTATAAGTTGAAAGCAACCGCTGAAACTTAATCTACCTTTGTGTTGCTTCAACACCTTTACTTTGATTTATTGCTTTATGAGTTAACTCTTATGCAAGACTTATTTGATGCTTGTCTTGAAGTACTATTCATGAAAAGTCTTTGCTTTATGATTCAGTTGTTTACTCATGTCATTACCATTGTTTTGATCGCTGCATTCATTACATATATTTACAAATAGTATGATCAAGATTATGATGGCATGTCACTTCAGAAATTATCTTTGTTTTACCTGCTCGACGAGCAGAACTAAGCTTGGGGATGCTGATACGTCTCCAACGTATCGATAATTTCTTATGTTCCATGCTACTTTATTGATGATACCTACATGTTTTATGCACATTATATGTCGTATTTACGCATTTTCTAGAACTAACCTATTAACAAGATGCCGAAGAGCCACTTGCTGTTTTCTGCTGTTTTTGGTTTCAGAAATCCTAGTAAGGAAATATTCTCGAATTGGACGAAATCACCGCCCAGGGTCCTATTTTTGCACGAAGCTTCCGAAGACCGAAGGGGAGTCGAAGTGGGGCCACGAGGTGGCCGATGACAGGCGGCGCCCGGCCCTGGCCGCGCCACCTGTCCCCGGGCCTCGTGCCGCCTCTGACCTACCCTCGCCTACTTATAGCCTCCGTCAAAACCCCGCACCGAGAGCCACGATACGAAAACCTTCCAGAGACGACGCCGCCGCGAATCCCATCTCTGGGATTCAGGAGATCGCCTCCGCACCCTGCCGGAGAGGGGATTCATCTCCCGAGGACTCTTCATCGCCATGATCGCTCCGGAGTGATGAGTGAGTAGTTCCCCTGGACTATGGGTCCATAACAGTAGCTAGATGGTCGTCTTCTCCTAATTGTGCTTCATTGTTGGATCTTGTGAGCTGCCTAACATGATCAAGATCATCTATCTGTAATACTATATGTTGTGTTTGTCGGGATCCGATGGATAGAGAATACTATGTTATGGTGATTATCAATCTATTGTTTATGTGTTGTTTATGATCTTGCATGCTCTCCGTTATTAGTAGAGGCTCTGGCCAAGTTTTTGCTCTTAACTCCAAGAGGGAGTATTTATGCTCGATAGTGGGTTCATGCCTTCATTGACACTGGGACAGTGACAGTTCTAAGGTTCTGATGTGATGTTGCCACTAGGGATAAAACATTGATTTTATGTCTAAGGATGTAGTTGTCGATTACATTACGCACCATACTTAATGCAATTGTCTGTTGCTTTGCAACTTAATACTGAATGGGGTTCGGATGATAACCTGGTGGACTTTTTAGGCATAGATGCAGTTGGATGACGGTCTATGTACTTTGTCGTAATGCCCGGATTAAATCTCACTATATTTATCATATCATGTATATGCATTGTTATGCCCTTTTCTATTTGTCAATTGCCCGACTGTAATTTGTTCACCCAACATGCTTTTATCTTATGGGAGAGACACCTCTAGTGAACTGTGGACCCCGGTCCTATTCTTTACATCGTATACAATCTACTGCAATACTTGTTTTACTGTTTTCTTGCAAACAATCATCTTCCACACAATACGGTTAATCCTTTGTTACAGCAAGCCGGTGAGATTGACAACCTCACTGTTTCGTTGGCAAAGTACTTGGATTGTGTTGTGCAGGTTCCACGTTGGCGCCGGAATCCCTGTTGCGCCGCATCACATTTCGCCACCATCAACCTTCAACGTGCTTCTTGGCTCCTACTGGTTCGATTAAACCTTGGTTTCATACTGAGGGAAACTTGCTTCTATACGCATCATACCTTCCACTTGGGGTTCCCAACGGACGTGTGCATCTACGCGTATCGCATGCGTTGCCCCAAGGAACTGAGCTTTGTAAGCCGAAGTATGTGAAACACTTGTATTCTAAGCTTACCTAAAAATCAAAATCTGACAAATTTTAGAAGTTTCAAATTTTACACTGATAACCACACCTAGACCGGCACTCTCCGCATTCTTGTCGTGCCTAATACAAAATATTTCGTAGTGAAAAATTACATCTTGGTAGAATACAAAATTTACCATATGATTTTTTTTGAAACTTTGAATTCGAGTTTTTGAAGTCTTAAAAAAATGGGCTAGTTGTAGCAGTGCTCCAAAGGGCTGTGGTAATGGCCCTTAAAAAAACAAAAATGGCACATCAAAGTTTCAACAAATTCTGGAAAAAGTGACAAGTGTAGGCAATGATGTTTGTGATTTCGAGGATACAAAAAAAATCACAAAATCTATGAGATTTTGGGGGTACGAAATTTTTTGTTGTTCACTAGATTAAAAAGTCACAAGTTACATTATATTTTTGGAAAAAGTCACAAGTGTAGACATTTATGTTGTTCCATAAAGCCAAAAGCAAAGCACACACCCCTACTTGAATATGTGCTTTAGTTTTTTTGTCCACCCTATTTAGCCAATTTCCGAACATATTTGTAACATTATCCGGTGGTGAAATATCGAAAGTAAAGTAAACCACTCTCCATACCAAATGAGCCAAAGGACATTCAAAGAATAAATGATTGATAGACTACTGGGAATCATAGAAGACATATTTTGTACATGTAACATCCCAAGTTCTCAACAATAATAAAGCAAGTGAGAGTTTCAAATACTCAAAATTTACAATAAACAAAAACTTTTCTATGCATATAGTGCCACATATAGATTCATGCATTTGAGTAATATTTCTTTGTGCAATTGCCATGATGAGTGTTAGCATGTTAATCAATTACTATATGAACCCTAATCAAGATCACAAAACCCTAAAATAAGGAGGAATAAAGAAAATGGGAAAAACCCATATTCACTCACATACACCATATGCAAAAATGCATATCTTTCACTAAGGCCATAATTGCTTGCTCCCTTGCTTCTAAAATGCTTTAATATGATAAACTAACACAATTGCATCATTGGATCATGAATCAAATCAAGAGAAATCAAGAATCCTTCATACATGTGATAATGGTCACTTGGGCTAAAAATATTTTCTTCACCACTTTGCACCCCTGTATTTCTTAAAACCTAAACTAAACTTTGTCAACCAAAGCCATGTCATCCAAGACCATGTCAAGGTGAGCACTTTTCATGTTGACCACCATGGCAAGAGTTGACTAGGTTGACCAGAATTAAATGGCCAAAATGGGATCTGAGAATAAAAACAAGATCATCCCAAATTTGAAAAGTTGCAAATCTTTTCCAAATTGAGTGCCACCACCACCAATACCTCACATTAATTATATCTTTGAGATTCACCAAAAAGAATTTCGAAATTTAAATATTTTTCTCTTGCGGGCATTGTGTCGAACACTTGGCAGACATAAAATCAGAATTGTGTTACACACAAGTGTCCACTGGTTTCTTCACTAAACCACTTTATATTGGTGATCATTAGCTAGTTCTACACCCCCTGCCTCTAGCCCAGTACTTGCATGGTTGATAAAAGTCGAGGAGAAACACTAACATATGCACAACTATACCAAGCCGGCCACCTTTGGCATCTCCACCTCCAGCCCTCGTTTTAACCCGTGCCCTTGTCCTGGAGCATCTACACAGCACAAGGACACCAACGGTACAGCCCACTCGATCGCTCGTGCACGGCCTTGCCCAGAACGGCCGTGTCCAAAACGATGCCAGTACGCGCCCATGCCGCGGTGAGCGCGCTCTGGAGCGCGCCAGGACGCCATGCACTCGAGCGTGATCGTCCTCGCCCTGCATCCCTACCCTGGCGTCGAGCATCCACTCCAAGCACCCTACGCACTAGACATGCTCAAGCACCGCCCAGGGCCTTGTCACCGTCGTCCTCGCCGGTGAAGTACCGCGGGTACTGCGGCACTCATCACACGTGCCCGAGCCATCCTCTCGCCCTTTTCTCTGCGCCAATGCAAGTTGAGCATCGCCAAGACACCGCCTAGCCCTAGCCGTCCTTCACTTGCCCCTTGGAGCGCCAGAAGCGCCGCGCCATGGCCGTGCCCTTGCAGCACCCCGCGGCACACCTCGACGCTATAAATAGAGGCCCTCCCTGGACGCTATCTTCACACCACTCGACTCCCCTCTCACCACTGATCTTTCTCACCACCATAGTTCGTTCGATTGCTGCCGGAGAAGCCGCAATTTCAAGATCGGAGCCGCCGGGGAACTCAGCTCACCGTCGATGATTGGCGCCACCCCGAGCGACGCCACTGCTACCAGCGGCTCAGCACCCTCGACAACGTCGCCTCGTCACCAGTAGAACCCCGCGGGAACTCCAAGCGCTCCGACCCCCTACCGACGCCGCGGCCTCGCGGAATCTCGAGACGACGAGCGTCGTGAGCCGTTGATCGCTGATCTGATCTGACGCTCCTCCTCGCTCGTACCGCTTCGCGCGTGAAGAGCAGCCGACAGGTGGACCCCACCTCGTCAGGCAGCCCACTCGCACCCGCGGCTTGCTGGGCTGCGCAGTGTTTGAATTTTCGGCCCAAAAACGCCCCGCCAGCCCAAAATTCAAATAGAATTAATCCAATTAGTTTAAATTCAAATACTGCTCCTCACTTCCAAATTGAATAGTTTCAAATCTGCCAAACCAAATTTATCAAACTTTATATCATTGGAAAGCCCATGAAATTATCTAACTAATGCCACTGGTCTCATGTCCAAATTCGTATTAAATATTAAATGACAAAAATAACAAGGCAGGGCCTTTTCTAACTTCAAATAATTATTAAAAATAATCTATAAATGATTTTAAGTTGATTCCAATTCTAATAAATCACAAATGATGTCCTCTAATTGATTATGCAATAATATAGTCATGTTATTTGTATGACCATGGACTAGATCAAATAAGATAGCTATGTAGTTAATTCTAGAACAATTCAACTTGGAATTCAAATTTAATGAATAGTATGAGAGCTACTCTCTCATTTAAATCTTGATCCTTGATACGTCCAATTTGCATCACTATTTTGTATCATAATTTGCTGTTATTCATTGATATATTTCATATTGGGATACAATACTTATGTTATTTCATCTATTTTGCATATTTTATCATCATTGGAGCATCAAGCACCGGAGCCAGGATTCTGCTGGAAAAAGCACCGTCAGAACGCAATATTTCGGAAGATCAACTGTGGAAGGGAATTTCACGTAAATTCCTATTTTTCCAGATGACGGAGGGAGCCAAAAGGGGAAGAGGAGAAGAGCAGGCTCAGACCATAGGCGGCGCGCCCATGGCCTGGCCGCGCCACCCTATGCTCTCGGGGGCCCCACAGCCCCTTTCGCCTCCTTTTCTTCGCGTACTCCTTCGTCCCGAAACCTAAGCCACAGAGGGACCTCACGAAAGGTTACAGCCGCTCTCAAGGGGCGGAGAGCACCAGAGAAAAGAGCTCTCCCAAGGCAGAACCGCCGGGGAAATTCCCTCCCGGAGGGGGAAATCGACGCCATCGCCATCGTCATCGAGCGGGACATCATCTCCATCATCATCATCATCATCTCCACCATCTACACCGCCATCACCACCGCTGCACCTCGTCATCGCTGTAGCAATTCGGGTTAAATCTTGATTGTTTGATAGGGGAAACTCTCCCGGTGTTATTCTATACTTGTTGTAGATGCTATTGAGTGAAACCATTGAACCAAGGTTTATGTTCAGATTGTTATTCATCATCATATCACCTCTGATTGTATTCCATATGATGTCTCGTGAGTAGTTCGTTTAGTTCTTGAGGACATGGGTGAAGTCTAAATGCTAGTAGTGAATTATGGTTGAGTAATATTCAATGTTATGATATTAAAGTTGTGGTGTCATTCTTCTAGTGGTGTCGTGTGAACGTCGACTACACGACACTTCACCATTTATGGGCCTAGGGGAGTGCATCTTGTATTCGGTTGCTAATTGCGGGGTTGCCGGAGTGACAGAAACCTAAGCCCCCGTTAGTATATCGATGCAGGAGGGATCGCAGGATCTCAGAGTTTAAGGCTGTGGTTAGATTTATCTTAATTACTTTCTTGTAGTTGCGGATGCTTGCAAGGGGTATAATCACAAGTATGTATTAGTCCTAGGAAGGGCGGTGCATTAGCATAGGTTCACCCACACAACACTTATCAAAACAATGAAGATTAATCAGTTATGAAGCGAAAGCACTAGACTAAAATTCCCATGTGTCCTCAGGAACGTTTGGTCATTATAAGTAAACAAACCGGCTTGTCCTTTGTGCTAAAAAGGATTGGGCCACTCGCTGCAATTATTTCTCTCGCATTTTATTTACTTGTACTTTATTTATCTGCAATATCAAAACCCCCTGAATACTTGTCTGTGAGCATTTACAGTGAAACCTTCATCGAAACTGCTTGTCAACACCTTCTGCTCCTCGTTGGGTTCGACACTCTTATTTATCGAAAGTACTACGATACACCCCCTATACTTGTGGGTCATCAAGACTATTTTCTGGCGCCGTTGCCGGGGAGTGAAGCGCTATTGGTAAGCGGAATTGGTAAGGAAATTTACTGTTTGTGCTGATTTTATTTCTGCCTGCTGCTATAAATCATTATGGAGAGATCTTCTCTTCAATTTCTATTTGGGAAATCTACTACTACTGCAACGGTAGTGGATGAAGCGCCAGGTGAGGAAGTAGTACCATATAAAATACCTATGAAAATTATTGAACGTGTTATGGATAACCGCTATGAAGGGGATGGAACTGTCCATCCTGGTGATCATTTATTGTTTTTGCATGAATTATGCGGGTTATTCAAATGTGCAGGTATTTCTATGAATGAAGTTAGGAAGAAACTATTCACTATATCGCTGTCTGGTAAAGCGGCGCATGGTATAAATTGCTGAAGAATGGTGATTCTATTGATTGGGAGGACATTGTGCCTTTATTTTATTCCAAATTTTATCCTCCAAGTGAAATTCACAAAGATCGGAACCGCATATATAATTTCTGGCCTCATGATGGAGAAAGTATTTCCCAAGCTTGGGGGAGATTGAAGTCTTTAATGCTCAAATGCCCCATTCATGAGCTTCCTGGTAATGTTATTATTGATAATTTCTATGCAAGACTTTCTTTTCAAGACAAGACCTTGCTGGATACTTCTTGTTCTGGATCATTTACACGCAAGAATGAAGAGTTTAAAAGGGACCTTCTTGATCGGATCCAAGAAAATACTGAAGGATGGGAGAACGACAAAGATAGAGAATCAGGTATAATTTATGATTATAAATGCATTGAAGCTTTTATGGATACTGATAAATTTCGTAATATGAGTGCTACATATGGTCTTGATTCCCAAGTTGTTGCAAATCTTTATAAAGCTTTTGCCTCTCATTATGAACTGCCTAAGAAGAATTTTGATAAGTATCATGAACCGTATAAAGATAAAGTTGATTCATCTGTAAACAAATGTGTAGTGATTGAAACTGTTGATAATGTTATTCCTGAAGCTTATATTGAAAAAACTCCTTTCCCTGCTAAAATGAAGGAGTACTCTGTCATATCTAGTGCGGTTAGTAAAAGTGAAAAGAAACCTAAAGAACCTGAAGAACAAATTAAAATTGAACCTGCTGTTGCAATAGTTAAAGATCTTGTGACTGAAAATGTGGAGGATGGTCATATTATTTTCTGTGAAGATGCTTCTAATATTGTTTCACATCCTAATAAATCCAAACAAGTTAGTGTTCCTATGCTATCTGTTAGAATTGGTGATCATTGCTATTATGGTTTATGTGATATTGGTGCAAGTGTTAGTGCTATTCCTTATGAGCTTTACACGGAGATTATGCACGAAATTGGTTCTTGTGAACTTGAAGATATTGATGTGGTTATTCATCTGGCTAATAGAGAAACTATTTCTCCAATTGGTATTGTTCGAGATGTGGAAGTTCTATGTGGTAAGATTAAATATCCTGCTGACTTTTTGGTACTTGGTTCTGCTGCTAGTGATCATTGTCCTATCATTTTTGGTAGACCTTTTCTAAATACTTGTGGAGCTATTATAGATTGTAAGAAAGAGAAAATTTTGACTAGATTTGCTGGTGAACCTTATGAATTTAACTTTTCTAAATTTACCAAAACTCCTTATAAAACTGACTTGCCTAGTAATGATTTTAAAATGGAGCAGTGTGCATCTATTGTTCTTGTTCCTAATAATCCTTTGCAGCAACATTTGGAGAATAGTGAAAGTGAAGCTTTTAGGAAAGAAAGAGATGAGCTTGAGGAAATTTTTCGTCGCCAACCTATTCTCAAGCATGATTTACCGGTGGAAGATTTGGGTACAACACCGCCACCAAAGGAAGATCCTGTTTTTGATTTAAAGCCTTTACCTGACAATCTTAAATATGCTCATATTGATGATAAGAAAATATATCCTGTTATTATTAGTTCTAAGCTTTCAGAGATCGAGGAAGAAAGGTTATTGGAAATATTGAAGAAACACCGAGGAGCTATTGGCTATACTCTTGATGATTTGAAAGGGATTTCTCCTTCTATTTGCCAACATGCTATTAATATGGAAGATGATGCAAAGCCTATTGTTGAACATCAACGTCGTCTAATTCCGAAGATGAAGGAAGTGGTAAGGAACGAGGTATTAAAACTCCTTGAAGCTGGTATTATATATCCTATTGCTGATAGTAGATGGGTTAGTCCTGTTCATTGTGTTCCTAAGAAAGGAGGAATGA
This sequence comes from Lolium multiflorum, assembly GCA_030979885.1. NCBI lineage: Eukaryota > Viridiplantae > Streptophyta > Magnoliopsida > Poales > Poaceae > Lolium > Lolium multiflorum. The sequence continues at coordinate 158,993,200 of CM061750.1, forward strand.
CTGTTGTGCCTAATGATAATGATGAGCTTATTCCTCAAAGAATAGTTGTAGGTTATAGAATGTGCATTGATTTTCGAAAAGTTAATAAAGTTACTAAGAAAGATCATTACCCTTTACCCTTTATTGATCAAATGCTAGAAAGGTTATCTAAAAATACTCATTTTTGCTTTCTTGATGGTTATTCTGGGTTTTCACAAATTGCTGTTAAAGCTAAAGATCAAGAGAAAACCACTTTTACTTGTCCTTATGGAACTTATGCTTATAGGCGTATGCCTTTTGGTTTATGTAATGCTCCTGCTACTTTTCAAAGATGCATGTCTGCTATTTTTCATGGTTTTTGCGAAAGTATTGTAGAGGTATTCATGGATGATTTTTCTGTCTATGGGAATTCTTTTGATAATTGCCTGCGAAACCTCGATAAAGTTTTGCAGAGATGTGAAGAAACTAACCTTGTTCTTAATTGGGAGAAATGCCACTTTATGGTTAATGAAGGAATTGTATTGGGACATAAAATTTCCGAGAGAGGTATTGAAGTTGATAGAGCTAAAGTTGAAGCAATTGAGAAGATGCCCTACCCGAGGGATGTTAAAGGTATTCGTAGTGTTCTTGGTCATGCTGGGTTTTATAGGAGATTTATTAAAGATTTCTCTAAAATTTCAAAGCCTCTTACTAATCTTCTTCAAAAAGATGTACCTTTTGTTTTTGATGATGATTGTAAGGAAGCTTTTGAAACTCTAAAGAAAGCCTTAACAACTGCTCCTGTAGTTGAACCTCCTGATTGGAATTTGCCTTTTGAAATTATGTGTGATGCTAGTGATTTTGTTGTAGGCGCTGTTCTTGGACAGCGGGTAGATAAAAAATTAAATGTTATTCATTATGCTAGTAAGACTCTTGATGCTGCTCAAAGAAATTATGCTACAACTGAAAAAGAATTGTTAGCTGTAGTCTTTGCTTGTGATAAGTTTAGACCCTATATTGTTGATTCGAAAGTTACAATTCATACTGATCATGCTGCAATTAGATACCTTATGACAAAGAAAGATGCTAAGCCAAGGCTTATTAGATGGGTACTTCTGTTGCAAGAATTTGATTTACATATTATAGATAGGAAAGGTGCTGATAATCCTGTTGCTGATAATTTGTCTAGATTGGAAAATATTGCTTATGATCCTGTTCCTGTTAATGATAGTTTTCCAAATGAACAATTGGCTGTAATAAAGGTGAGCTCGCGAGAGAGCCCTTGGTATGCAGATTATGCTAACTTTATTGTTTCGAAGTATTTGCCTCCAACCTTTTCAGCTCAGCAAAGGAGGAAATTCTTTTATGACTTGAGGCATTATTTTTGGGATGACCCACACTTATATAAAGAAGGAGTGGATGGTATTATGCGAAGATGTGTTCCTGAATATGAACAACAGGAGATATTGAATAAGTGTCATGGTAGTGTTTATGGAGGACATCACGCTGGAGATAGAACCGCGCAAAAGGTTCTACAATCAGGTTTTTATTGGCCAACACTCTTCAAAGATGCAAGGAAGTTTATCTTATCTTGTGATGAATGTCAAAGAGTTGGTAATATCTCTAGACGCAATGAGATGCCTATGAATTATACTCTTGTTATTGAACCATTCGATTGTTGGGGATTCGACTTCATGGGACCTTTCCCTTCTTCAGACGGTAACACTCATATACTTGTCGCTGTTGATTATGTTACTAAATGGGTAGAAGCTATACCTACAAAAAGTGCTGATGGTGAGACCTCTATAAAAATGCTTGTAGATATTATATTTCCTAGATTTGGAGTACCTAGATATATTATGACTGATGGAGGTTCTCATTTCATTCATGGAGGTTTTAGAAAAACTCTTGCTAAGTATGGTATTAATCATAGAATTGCTTCTGCTTATCATCCTCAAACTAGTGGTCAAGTAGAATTATCAAATAGAGAGATTAAAGCTATCTTAGGTAAGACTGTTAATAAATCTAGGAGGAATTGGGCTAGCAAATTGAAAGAAGCACTATGGGCTTATAGAACTGCTTATAAAAATCCTATGGGAATGTCACCTTATAAAATGGTTTATGGAAAAGCTTGTCATTTACCTCTAGAACTAGAGCACAAAGCTTATTGGGCTGTTAGAGAATTAAATAAAGATCCTAAATTAGCCGGTAATAAGAGGTTGTTGCAATTAAGTTCTCTAGATGAATGGAGAAGTGAAGCTTATGAAAATGCTAAACTCTTTAAAGAAAAAGTTAAGAAATGGCATGATAGAAGGATCATCAAAAGAGAATTTAATGTTGGAGATCAAGTTCTATTGTATCGGTCTCGTCTCAGATTCTTTGCAGGGAAATTACTCTCGAAGTGGGAAGGACCATATGTTGTTGAGGAGGTGTATCGTTCAGGAGCAATTAAAATTAGCTCTCTCCAAGGCAATGCCACACAAGTGGTGAATGGACAAAGACTCAAGCATTATATCTCGGGGGATTCTTATAATGTGGATGTTGATATTATTCAAGTGGAAACACCGGAGGCTTTCATCAAAGGACAAATTGACAGTCCGCCAGAACTCGACTTTGAATAGGTAACAGTATAGGTAATAAAAAGTCCGCGTTTACCTTTCCGAACATTATTTCTGCTGTTTTTGGAAAATATGAAAAATTACGGAATCGAAACGGAGTGGAAAAGACGCGCGAGGGCGTGCCACCATAGGCCGGCGCGGGCCCCACCCTGGCCGCGCCGACCTATGGTCTGGCCGCCTCGTTGCCCCTTTCCGACTCGTTTTCGACCTGGAACCTTCCTTTTGTCGTAAAAATATTTGCTATATAATCCCCCGGACCCCTGGAGGTCCGTAATATCGTTTTCTCGTCGTGTTTTGTTTCGAGCTGTTTTCTGCCAGATTTGTTTTGATCTAGAAGCACCATGGTCTCCAACAACAAAGACAAGGGGCCTTGGAGGGAAGAGATGGATGAAAGGATCAATAAGGAGAAGGAGAAGATAGCATCAGCAAAAGGAGAGTGGGAAACTACGAGGAGTAAGCCAATCTTGGTGGGATCGGTTAACACTGGGCGTTCTTTTTCTCATAACTTGCAGGGAGTTCTTCCGCCTGCTCTGGACCTCGATTCTTTCCCTTGTGTGGAGGAAGCAATACGGGTTGCTGATGAGTTTTGTGATCAATATCGTGCTCTAAGGAGGGAAGTGGAGATACTTCAGGAGGAGAACCAGCGACTTCGCAGAATGCTGGAATATTACTCAAATCCCAGCACAAGGCCGTCACCGCCACACTCGGGTAACAATGAGTCTCTTCAGGTTTTGGTGCAGAATTGCAAAATTGAGAAGCTGAAGCTGAAGGAGATCCTTATGAAGCGCGAGAAGAATCCATCACCATCATCACCGAAGGAGTAATTCATCATCGGTATTGGCATCCCCTTGGTTTGTTCCAAGCTTGGGGGAGTGCCGCGGTATCACATCATCATCATTACCTTTACCTTTTACTATCAAGTAGTGTCATATCATGAATAGGGAAGTTATCATATGGAATAGTATGCAATGTGGAAGTATCTCTCTTAGTTAGTTATCTATGTATCCGTTGGTGTGAGTTATCGTTATGGAATATTAATGAGAAGTCTTATCATTTACTTTTTGCACACCTTATTTTAGTTTGCAATCTCCATTATATGATTACTCTTGACATAAGTATTGATATCACTTTGAGAGCATCAAGTAAATCTATTTGGTTTTGGCAAACTTAGCATTGGTCAATAGCAACAACACCCTGATGTTTAATTAGAAGAGAGAAATACACTTAGATACATTACTCTATTATCTCTATGCTTAGTATTCTAAAGTTAAAATTGCTTGTGCTTATGAGAAAGATGCATGATTGTTTCTATCATATGTATATTTGTTTGTTTCCCTCAACCTTTATGCTTGCTATCAAACCTTGCTAGCCAAAGACCTGTATTGAGAGGAGATGCTTCTCATACATCCATAACCTTAGACCAAACCTATGCCATTTGTGTCCACCATACCTACCTACTACATGGTATTTTCTGCCATTCCAAGTAAATACTTCATGTGCTACCTTTAAATAATTCAAACTACTACTCCTTATTTGTGTCAATGTTTTATAGCTCATGAGGAAGTATGTGGTGTTTTATCTTTCAATCTTGTTGGGCGGACTTTCACCAATGGACTAGCGGCACATCCGCTTATCCAATAATTTTGCAATAAGAGCTGGCAACGGGGTTCCCAGCCCCAATTAATAACTTTCATTAATAATTCTCTTCACATGTTTTGCTCTGACTTATCAGTAAGCAACTTAATTTTGCAATAGACACTCCTCCATGGTATGTGAATGTTGGAAGGCACCCGAGGATTCGGTTAGCCATGGATTGAGAAAGCCAAGGTTGGGGGGAGTGTCATCCTTAATAAAACTAAAATACATGTGTAAACAAAAGAGAAGGGGGATGATCTACCTTGCTGGTAGAGATGCCGTCCCTCATGGGAGCCGCTCTTGGAAGGTTCGTTTGGCAAGGGGGTTAGAGTGCCCGCTACCATTCGTTGACAACAACAAACACCGCTCAAAATCTTACTTTTATGCTCTTTATATGATTTCAAAACTTGAAAAGCTCTAGCACATGATTTAATCCCTGCTTCCCTCTGCGAAGGGCCTGTCTTTTACTTCTATGTTGAGTTAGTAAACCTATTTCCCTCTATCTCAAGCAAGCAATTGAGTTGTTGTGAACCAATCATTTATGCTGTGATCCAGTTAATCATGTCTTTTATACTTTCTTGTTTAGTACCAATTTTATCCGAATGAATATGACTTTGAAGTTATCAATGATTATGAGGAGATTGTTATGCTTAAATATGAAGGCTCAGCTATAAATTCTAATATGAAAGCTTTGCTTAGAAGTAGTTCTCTGACCAAGAACAAAGTTTGCCATCACCAATTATGATTTCTTATGCACCTTTACTTGTGATTTCTCTTTACTTATTTCAAGATGAGTTATATGAGGAAGTTGTTTACTAGAATGTCTTGTGTGAATGAATATGATGCTTCTTGTCCGTATTTTATTTATCGACTCTTCACTCCATAAACATGTGGTCTTGTTTATCGAGCTCAGTTTCGCTTGGGGACAAGCGAGGTCTAAGCTTGGGGGGAGTTGATACGTCCAATTTGCATCACTATTTTGTATCATAATTTGCTGTTATTCATTGATATATTTCATATTGGGATACAATACTTATGTTATTTCATCTATTTTGCATGTTTTATCATCATTGGAGGATCAAGCACCGGAGCCAGGATTCTGCTGGAAAAAGCACCGTCAGAACGCAATATTTCGGAAGATCAACTGTGGAAGGGAATTTCACGTAAATTCCTATTTTTCCAGATGACGGAGGGAGCCAAAAGGGGAAGAGGAGAAGAGCCATCGTGGGCCAGACCATAGGGCAGCGCGGCCCATGGCCTGGCCGCGCCACCCTATGCTCTGGGGGCCCCACAGCCCTTTCGCCTCCTTTTCTTACTCCTTCGTCCCGAAAACCTAAGCCACAGAGGACCTCACGAAGGGTTACAGCCGCCTCTGCGGGGCGGAGAGCACCAGAGAGAAAAGAGCTCTCCGGCGGGCAGGAATCCGCCGGGGAAATTCCCTCCCGGAGGGGGAAATCGATGCCATCGCCATCGTCATCGAGCGGGACATCATCTCCATCATCATCATCATCATCTCCACCATCTACACCGCCATCACCACCGCTGCACCTCGTCATCGCTGTAGCAATTCGGGTTAAATCTTGATTGTTTGATAGGGGAAACTCTCCCGGTGTTATTCTATACTTGTTGTAGATGCTATTGAGTGAAACCATTGAACCAAGGTTTATGTTCAGATTGTTATTCATCATCATATCACCTCTGATTGTATTCCATATGATGTCTCGTGAGTAGTTCGTTTAGTTCTTGAGGACATGGGTGAAGTCTAAATGCTAGTAGTGAATTATGGTTGAGTAATATTCAATGTTATGATATTTAAGTTGTGGTGTCATTCTTCTAGTGGTGTCGTGTGAACGTCGACTACACGACACTTCACCATTTATGGGCCTAGGGGAGTGCATCTTGTATTCGGTTGCTAATTGCGGGGTTGCCGGAGTGACAGAAACCTAAGCCCCGTTAGTATATCGATGCAGGAGGGATCGCAGATCTCGAGTTTAAGGCTGTGGTTAGATTTATCTTAATTACTTTCTTGTAGTTGCGGATGCTTGCAAGGGGTATAATCACAAGTATGTATTAGTCCTAGGAAGGGCGGTGCATTAGCATAGGTTCACCCACACAACACTTATCAAAACAATGAAGATTAATCAGCGTATGTAGCGAAAGCACTAGACTAAAATTCCCATGTGTCCTCAGGAACGTTTGGTCATTATAAGTAAACAACCCGGCTTGTCCTTTGTGCTAAAAAGGATTGGGCCACTCGCTGCAATTATTTCTCTCGCATTTTATTTACTTGTACTTTATTTATCTGCAATATCAAAACCCCCTGAATACTTGTCTGTGAGCATTTACAGTGAATCCTTCATCGAAACTGCTTGTCAACACCTTCTGCTCCTCGTTGGGTTCGACACTCTTATTTATCGAAAGTACTACGATACACCCCCTATACTTGTGGGTCATCAATCCTAAGTAATATAACCAGGGGGAATGACCTAGGCTAATGAACCCCTGATAATTATTACTTAGAGATTTTAATGCATTTTAAAATAATAGTATGATAATATGTGTAGTGTAGCACTCTAATTAAATTATACTCACATATAATAGATATGAAATGTTGACTTGGGTCAACCTATATTTCATACCTGATTATTATATGAGGAGATTAAATCTTAATATGAAGTAAAGAGAAGAAATGAATTTCTCTAAGGATCTACATATCAAAATTTAAGAAATAGGAATAATGAGAGGAAATTATTTTTCTCCTAAATAAGAATCCTCAAATAAATCACCATGCCATGTTTGATTGATAATAGGACTAGAGTGTGAACTCTTTGAGTGCTTCTAGCTTAGCATGTGAGTTTGGCTTAGTATTTATACCTCGTATTCGTATATAGACGCTAGTAACGAGGAGTACCAAGAGGAGGAGGCCTACTCCCAAGAAGAGGAAGAGAACTTTGATCACTACTCAGCTCAAGGCAAGCTAACCCTTGCTAAATACAAATGCTTAGCTCTACAAGAGCAAAGGCATCATCACACTTTACTTTTATGTATTACCTATCCCATGTTTTTACTTAAATTTTACTTTGGTTTATTTATTTCAAAGTACTTTTGATTTATGAGTCACTATGTATAGAATAGAACAATACTTGGTTTAGATGAACACTACTCAAGCTAGATAGCACCCCTCATATAGTTGCTATTGCTAAATGATTAAAATTTGACTACTCTAGATGGGAACAAGTGGTTTTGATATGAAATTGAAACCTTGGAATGATGGTTCATTCCATGGAATAACTTTGAAGGTGAATATGACCAAGAGAAGATGGTGATTTTTGATATAAACCTGATATGGTTTTGAATGCGATACCTTTCCAATTATACAAGTACCCCCACAATACCTGATTATGGGTAGGGCTTAACTAGAAACTTGTGTATTTTAGTATGGGTTCCCTCTAAACAAGCATCATAGGGGTTACGCCGAGGCTGCCTCCGTATGTGAGAATGATGTGAATATGAGGTGAATGTACGACCCAAGCCCTGTGCAGTTCCCGGGTTAACAGTTGGTTCTCACCGGGAGGCCAAGCTCATGGGGAGAGGTGCCTATACTAGGACATATAAGTGAAAGGTTATGATTGATGATCCGCGTACTGAGTTACGATGATTCGGGGTTATCCTCGACGGATGAAATCAATAGTTGTGGCACAAGAGTACAACCTCTGCAGAGTGTTAAACCTATTCGAATAGCCGTGTCCGCGGTTACGGACGGTTGGAAAGGCCATACTACTTCCTTAATCAGAATTTATGCTGAAATAATGATGGTGATTGGGAATTGAATTGGATCCCAAAGGAATTTGTGGGAATGACACTAATGTTCCCACTTGAGTTAGTCTATTAAATAATGAGGATTTTATTAAATGTTTATCAAAAGAAAACTTGGCTTTATGCAAATAAACTTAGAGCTTAGTACCCCTTTACTATACTTAATATGCTTTACCATAGTATTAGTTTGCGAGTACTTTAAAAGTACTCATGGCTTTGCCCTGGCTATTCAAATGCCAGACTATGAAGAGGAGCAACAGTATCAGGATGACGGACAGCAGGACGTCTACGATAACTAGGATCGTCTTCTAACGTCAAGTTGCCTGTGGAATATAGAGTCCACTACTACTACGCTTCCGCTACTTATTGTGATGTTGAACAATCTATTTGTGTAATATTGGATCATGTGATCCCTTGTTGTAAGACCTTATGTGTTGTAATAAATGATGACTCTGAACGACTTACTATTATGTCTCGCAAAAACAATCTTCCTGGGATTGCGATGTATGATATAATAGGGCATCCGGACTTAAAAACCCGGGTGTTGACAAGTTGGTATCAGAGCCATTGTTTGACCTTAGGAGACCCTAGTTAGAATGGACGTCCAAACAAACTTAGTTTATAATAAAATAGTTATAAAAAAATACACTCATACCCTTACCTTGAAATTCTTTTTCGAAATAATCCATTTCATTGATTATTACTTAAAATTTTGAACACTGACAATTATTAACTTATTTGTCACTCCCTCTACAGATGGAGCCCATCATCCCGACGGAGCCCTTCATCCAGACCCAAGTGTACGACTTGGCGAACGGTGGGGATCTGATCTTTGAGCGAGATCTGTTTGCTCTCACCGAGTTCCTTGGACGCTCTCCTCCCGTGTTCTACGGGGTTCAGATCTCGGACCAAGCCAACGCCAGCTCCAGTGGCTCATCATGGCTAACCTTCCGGGAAGCCGGAGTCACCCATGTTCCGCCAGATCCAGTTCTCGCTCCGCGAGAACACCTGGGTGGATGGACTCGCCCATGCTCTGCAGAGTCTCTCGCTCGTCTGTGCGGCGGAACTCGCGGCCATCGAAGGGGAACGCTGCGCACGCCGCAAGGCACTCCTCTGTTGGTCTGCCCTCGGCCGTCGTACCACCCGTGCTGAGGCACCATGTGGATCACCTCGACTACATGCTGTACGAGACTCGGTCTGCGCTGAGCAACTCCCGCTCCGCCGCCAACCACACTCAGCAGCAGCTGAACCAGTACGCGGATACCATCAAGGTCATCGCGAAGGAGCGCAGGACTCTGCGCCAGCTGGTCGCGAAGAGGGATGCCACCATCCACCGCCTCAAGACCAAGATCGCCGTCCTGAAGGAGACCATCTCCACTCAGGTGGAGCAGCTCCAGATCCTGGAAGGTGAAGGCGAGGGGGAAGACATCCAAGGGGATGGCTACTCCTACGTCAGCAACGACAACGACTAGCCGGAGGAAGAGGAAGACCAGGACTTCCACCAGCACCTGCCTGCCGGGATGGACACCACCTTCCCGCTCCGCATCGATGGATAGCTTCCATCCCTCCCTGAGCACCGCGTAGTCTGAGATGTATCGGTCCTTTGTATTCGCCCCTTGTATCGTAGATTGTTGAAAGAGTTCTTCAAACCCTCCGGATTGTTGGCTTGTAATAATTGCTACCTTCATGACTACGTTCGTATGTGTAATATTTTTTATATTATGAACCAAGTTTTAAATAAATGTGAGTTTACTCCCCAAAATTTAAGCCATAGAAATTGTCCCTCTCATCTTATGATCCATATCTCTGTTCAGATGGCACCTCCCAATCGCAACGCCAACCCGGATGCGCTGACACAGATACTGCAACAGATGTTGGCTGATCGAGAAGTTGATAGGACTGAAAGGCAAGCTCACCTAGCTGTACTTCAACAGTTAGCACAGAACAACCAAGGCCACGGGAACCATGATCACCCGGGCTCCAAGTTGAAGAACTTTCAGAACACCAACCCACCGGTGTTTAGCAAGACGGAGGAACCACTTGATGCTGATGATTGGCTCCAAACAATGGAGAACAATCTTGAGGTTGCCGGAGTGGAAGATGATGACAAGGTGCTGTTTGCCACCCACTATCTGGCAGGACCTGCACGCACGTGCCTGGTGGACGAGTGCTCGCGCATTGAATGCAGGGCAGCTCATGACTTGGGCAGATTTCAAGCTCAAGTTTAGCAAGTACCATGTGCCACCGGGTCTCATCAAGAAGATGCGGGATGAGTTCCGCGAGTTAAAGCAAGGCCGTCTGACCGTGGTAGAATACCGCGACAAGTTCCTCACCTTGTCAAGGTATGCCCCGATGAGACTGACACCACCGAGAAGAGGAAGGAGAGGTTCTGAACGGACTGCACGATGAGATGCAGACCGTGTTGGTCAACATCCCCTTTGCTGACCTCGAAGCCCTTGTTGACTCTGCCATCCAGATGGAGGGCAAGCTGAACCAAGCCAATGAAAACCGCAAGCGCCGCATGATGCACCAGAGTGGGCCCAGCAACACCTCCAAGTTTCGCCCTAGCGGAGGATTCACCCCCAGAAACAACAGGCCACCGGCACAGGTCGCGCCCGGTTATCGAACCGGAGCGGAGGAAACCCCAGGACGGGAAGACACCACCCCAACAACAATAACTTCGTCCACCACAACAACAACTTCAACCGCGACAAGAGCCCCTGCCAACCCCAACACCAACACTGCTCCAAGGACTGGGAGCAATGCTATCCCTCGCCCCCAAGGACAAGTCCACCATCAACTGCTATGAGTGCGGCATGGTGGGGCACTAGTCCAAAGAGTGTCCCCAGAGACTCGCCAAGATGGCCGCCAACACCACTGGCCCTGCCAGCAGCAACGCCGGGTCGCCAACAACAAGAAGTTCGCCCCCAACAACCCGAACAACCGCAGCGGCGCCTCTTTCACATGAGTGCGGAAGAAGCTCAGGAAGCCCCAGATGTCGTGCTGGGTATGTTCTCTGTTAACTCAATACTGCAAGAGTGCTGTTTTTGATTCTGGAGCATCGCATTCATTTGTTACGGAAGAATTTGCATGCACTAGTAAGATTCAACCCATCAGTTTGAAGCATGTCATGGTAGTGCAAATACCTGATCAACAACTAAAGCTAGAAAAATTTGCAAAGATGTTCCTATCAGAATTCATGAAATAGACTTTTATGCCAATCTGATTGTTCTGGGAACAAAAGGTTTGGAGGTAGTACTGGGTATGGACTGGATGTCCAAACATCATGGATTGATTGATTGTGCCAAGAAGGCCATCACCATGACTAGTAGCACCGGAGTGTTAGTTGAGCACATCTCAGAAAAGCTGCCCAGAAAATTTACCTGCAACCAGAGTTTAACCAAACCTACCCTGGATCAAATCAGTCGTCTGTAGATACTGATGTGTTTCCAGATGACCTACCCGGTATGCCCCCGGATCGGGATATCGAGTTTATCATCGAGTTAATCCCCGGAACAGGACCTATAGCCCAGAGAGCTTACAGTATGAATCCGGCGGAATTGGTGGAACTAAAGAAACAACTGGATGATATGTTAGCCAAAGGTTTGATTAGACCAAGTGCATCACCCTGGAGATCACCAGTTTTGTTTGTGGACAAGAAGGATGGTGCGATTCGTTTATGTACGGATTACCGCAAGCTCAATGATGTCACCATCAAGAACAAGTATCCCTTGCCCAAAATAGAAGACCTGTTTGACCAGTTAACCGGTGCCACCGTGTTCTCTAAGATTGATCTTAGGACAGGGTACCATCGCTGAAGATCCGTGCATCGGACATTCCCAAAACTGCCTTCACCACCAGATATGGATTGTATGAGTACAATGTCATGTCATTTGGATTGACCAACGCCCCCGCTTACTTCATGAATCTCATGAATAAGATCTTCATGAACTTCCTGGATAAGTTCGTCGTTGTCTTCATCGACGACATCCTTATCTACTCCAAAACCGAAGAAAAACATGAGCAACACTTGGAAATGGTCTTAGAGACTCTTCGGGAACACCAGCTGTATGCCAAGTTCAGCAAGTGTGAGTTCTGGTTGAAGGAAGTAGGATTCCTGGGACACATCTTGTCCGGAGAATTGGTTGACCCCTCAAAGATAAAGACCGTTGCGAATGGAAAGCCCCAACCACCCAGACTGAGGTCCGCATTTCTCGGATCGGATATTACCGCCGATTCGTTGAAGGATTCTCAAGCATAGCCAGACCAATGACCCAATTGTTGAAAAAGGACAAGAAGTTTGAATGGACGAACAAGTGTGAAGAGAGCTTCAACAGCTCAAGAGCAGACTTCAGCCCCAATACGATCATGCTGACATCACCAAACCCTTTGATGTGTATTGTGATGCCTCCAAGATTGGTCTTGGATGTGTGTTGATGCAAGAAGGCAAAGTGATGATCTGTCTGGCAATGAAGCAACATGAACAATTATCCGACCCATGACTTAGAGCTAGCAGATCGTGTTAGCCTTGAAAGTATGGCGTCATTACCTCATGGGTAATCGATGCGAGATCTATTCGGATCACAAGAGTTTGAAGTATATCTTCACCCAGAAGGAACTGAACATGAGACAAAGGAGATGGTTAGAGTTAATCAAGGATTATGATATGGATATCCATTATCACCCAGGCAAGGCCAATGTAGTAGCTGATGCTTTGAGTAGGCTGCCGTGTCAGTTGAACTCCATGATTGCCGAAGAACAACCTAGCCTTCACCAAGAGTTTGAACAGTTTAGAATGGAGCTAGTAAGTGAAGGATTTCTCGCCAGCATTGAACTTCAACCCACCCTGATTAGTCAAATCAAGGAAGCCCAGAAGAGCAATGCAAGCATTGACGGGATTAAGAGCCAGCTAGCAGCAGGAAAGGCACCGGGATTCATTGTTGATGAAGAAGGAGTACTTTGGTACAACGGACGCTTGTGCGTGCCGTCGATGAGTTGAAACAAGTGATTCTAAAGGAAGCCCATGACACCTTGTATTCTATTCATCCCGGAGGTACCAAGATGTACCAGGACTTGAAGGAACAGTTCTGGTGGCATGGGATGAAGCGAGAAATCGGGAGTTACATCGCCAAGTGTGACATCCGTCGAGAGTCAAGGCAACATCAACGACCCGCAGGATCTGCTACAGCCCTGCAGATTCCCGAATGGAAGTGGGATTTCGTAGGAATGGACTTCATCACCGGACTGCCCAAATCTAGTAAAGGAAATGATTCTATCCGGGTAGTGGTCGTAGATTGACCAAAGTCGCCCATTTCATCCCCGTCAAAACCACCTACCAAGGACCAAGACTTGCAGAGTTGTATATCTCACGGATAGTCAGCCTACACGGAACCCCGAAGTCAATAGTATCGATAGAGGATCCCAATTTACCTCGAGATTTTGGCAAAAGGTACATGAAGGACTCGGAACTAGGTGAACTTCAGCACGGCCTATCACCCTCGAGACGGATGGACAGACCGAACGAGTCAACCAGATACTAGAGGATATGCTGAGAGCATGTGTGTTAGAATATGGATCCAAGTGGGAAGATTGTTTGCCGTACGCAGAATTCTCATACAACAACAGCTATCAAGCCGTTTACAAATGGCCCCCTTTGAAGCCCTGTACGGAAGGAAGTGCCGTACCGAATTGGTCGGAAGTCGGAGAGTCAAGTCTTCGGACCAGATATCCTCCGAGAAGTGAAGAGAAGGTTCACAAGATCCGTGAGTACCTCAAGACCGCTCAATCAAGACAGAGAGCTACGCCGACAAGAGACGCCGAGAGATGACCTTCGAGATCGGAGATTTCGTGTATCTCAAAGTGTCCCCCCTTAAAGGAATGCAGAGATTCCAGCTTAAAGGAAAGCTTGCACCCCGTTATGTTGGACCTTTCAAAGTCCTAAGTCGCCGAGGGGAAGTGTCCTATCAGCTGGAGTTACCGGAAGAAATGTCAATGGTGCACAATGTGTTTCACATCTCGTTACTTCGGAAGTGCTTAGAGGTACCTGAGAAAACTGAGGTGTTCAAGAACATCGACCATCGAACTGTGGATATCAACTCAGATCTAACCTACCGCGAAGTACCTATTCGCATTCTGGAGGAAGCATTCAAGAACCACTCATACAGGAGTATCAAGTTTCTAAAGATCCAATGGAGTAACCACACCGAAGAAGAGGCCACTTGGGAAAGAGAAGACTTTATGAAGACTGAGTACCCCAATCTCTTTAGTACCTAGTTTTCTTTAAGATCTCGGGAAGAGACCTTTTGTAAGGGGAAGGGTTTGTAACATCCCAAGTTCTCAACAATAATAAAGCAAGTGAGAGTTTCAAATACTCAAAATTTACAATAAACAAAAACTTTTCTATGCATATAGTGCCACATATAGATTCATGCATTTGAGTAATATTTCTTTGTGCAATTGCCATGATGAGTGTTAGCATGTTAATCAATTACTATATGAACCCTAATCAAGATCACAAAACCCTAAAATAAGGAGGAATAAAGAAAATGGGAAAAACTCATATTCACTCACATACACCATATGCAAAAATGCATATCTTTCACTAAGGCCATAATTGCTTGCTCCCTTGCTTCTAAAATGCTTTAATATGATAAACTAACACAATTGCATCATTGGATCATGAATCAAATCAAGAGAAATCAAGAATCCTTCATACATGTGATAATGGTCACTTGGGCTAAAAATATTTTCTTCACCACTTTGCACCCCTGTATTTCTTAAAACCTAAACTAAACTTTGTCAACCAAAGCCATGTCATCCAAGACCATGTCAAGGTGAGCACTTTTCATGTTGACCACCATGGCCAGAGTTGACTAGGTTGACCAGAATTAAATGGCCAAAATGGGATCTGAGAATAAAAACAAGATCATCCCAAATTTGAAAAGTTGCAAATCTTTTCCAAATTGAGTGCCACCACCACCAATACCTCACATTAATTATATCTTTGAGATTCACCAAAAAGAATTTCGAAATTTAAATATTTTTCTCTTGCGGGCATTGTGTCGAACACTTGGCAGACATAAAATCAGAATTGTGTTACACACAAGTGTCCACTGGTTTCTTCACTAAACCACTTTATATTGGTGATCATTAGCTAGTTCTACACCCCCTGCCTCTAGCCCAGTACTTGCATGGTTGATAAAAGTCGAGGAGAAACACTAACATATGCACAACTATACCAAGCCGGCCACCTTTGGCATCTCCACCTCCAGCCCTCGTTTTAACCCGTGCCCTTGTCCTGGAGCATCTACACAGCACAAGGACACCAACGGTACAGCCCACTCGATCGCTCGTGCACGGCCTTGCCCAGAACGGCCGTGTCCAAAACGATGCCAGTACGCGCCCATGCCGCGGTGAGCGCGCTCTGGAGCGCGCCAGGACGCCATGCACTCGAGCGTGATCGTCCCCGCCCTGCATCCCTACCCTGGCGTCGAGCATCCACTCCAAGCACCCTACGCACTAGACATGCTCAAGCACCGCCCAGGGCCTTGTCACCGTCGTCCTCGCCGGTGAAGTACCGCGGGGCGGCACTCATCACACGCGCCCGAGCCATCCTCTCGCCCTTTTCTCTGCGCCAATGCAAGTTGAGCATCGCCAGGACACCGCCTAGCCCTAGCCGTCCTTCACTTGCCCCTTGGAGCGCCAGAAGCGCCGCGCCATGGCCGTGCCCTTGCAGCACCCCGCGGCACACCTCGACGCTATAAATAGAGGCCCTCCCTGGACGCTATCTTCACACCACTCGACTCCCCTCTCACCACTGATCTTTCTCACCACCATAGTTCGTTCGATTGCTGCCGGAGAAGCCGCAATTTCAAGATCGGAGCCGGGGAACTCAGCTCACCGTCGACGATTGACCCCGAGCGACGCCACTGCTACAGGCGGCTCGCACCCTCGACAACGTCGCCTCGTCACCGAGAACCCCGCGGGAACTCCGGTAAGCGCTCCGACCCCCTACTGACGCCGCGGCCTCGTCGGAATCTCGCCGGAGACGACGAGCGTCGTGAGCCGTTGATCGCTGATCTGATCCGACGCTCCTCCTCGCTCGTACCGCTTCGCGCGTTAAGAGCAGCCGCAGGTGGACCCCACCTCGTCAGGCAGCCCACTCGCACCCGCGGCTTGCTGGGCTGCGCAGTGTTTGGAATTTTCGTTTCGGCCCAGTAGCTTTCCCGCCAGGCCCAAAAATTCAAATAGAATTAATCCAATTAGCTTAAATTCAAATACTGCTGCTCACTTCCAAATTGAATAGTTTGAAATCTGCCAAACCAAATTTAGCAAACTTTATATCATTGGAAAGCCCATGAAATTATCTAACTAATGCCACTGGTCTCATGTCCAAATTCGTATTAAATATTAAATGACAAATATAACAAGGCAGGGCCTTTTCTAACTTCAAATAATTATTAAAAATAATCTATAAATGATTTTAAGTTGATTCCAATTCTAATAAATCACAAATGATGTCCTCTAATTGATTATGCAATAATATAGTCATGTTATTTGTATGACCATGGACTAGATCAAATAAGATAGCTATGTAGTTAATTCTAGAACAATTCAACTTGGAATTCAAATTTAATGAATAGTATGAGAGCTACTCTCTCATTTAAATCTTGATCCTAAGTAATATAACCAGGGGGAATGACCTAGGCTAATGAACCCCTGATAATTATTACTTAGAGATTTTAATGCATTTTAAAATAATAGTATGATAATATGTGTAGTGTAGCACTCTAATTAAATTATACTCACATATAATAGATATGAAATGTTGACTTGGGTCAACCTATATTTCATACCTGATTATTATATGAGGAGATTAAATCTTAATATGAAGTAAAGAGAAGAAATGAATTTCTCTAAGGATCTACATATCAAAATTTAAGAAATAGGAATAATGAGAGGAAATTATTTTTCTCCTAAATAAGAATCCCTCAAATAAATCACCATGCCATGTTGGTTTGATAATAGGACTAGAGTGTGAACTTTTTGAGTGTTTCTAGTTTAGCAAGTAAAATTTGGTTTAGTATTTATACCTCGTATTCGTATATAGACGCTAGTAACGAGGAGTACCAAGAGGAGGAGGCCTACTCCCAAGAAGAGGAAGAGAACTTTGATCACTACTCAGCTCAAGGCAAGCTAACCCTTGCTAAATACAAATGCTTAGCTCTACAAGAGCAAAGGCATCATCACACTTTACTTTTATGTATTACCTATCCCATGTTTTTACTTAAATTTTACTTTGGTTTATTTATTTCAAAGTACTTTTGATTTATGAGTCACTATGTATAGAATAGAACAATACTTGGTTTAGATGAACACTACTCAAGCTAGATAGCACCCCTCATATAGTTGCTATTGCTAAATGATTAAAATTTGACTACTCTAGATGGGAACAAGTGGTTTTGATATGAAATTGAAACCTTGGAATGATGGTTCATTCCATGGAATAACTTTGAAGGTGAACATGACCAAGAGAAGATGGTGATTTTTGATATAAACCTGATATGGTTTTGAATGCGATACCTTTCCAATTATACAAGTACCCCCACAATACCTGATTATGGGTAGGGCTTAACTAGAAACTTGTGTATTTTAGTATGGGTTCCCTCTAAACAAGCATCATAGGCTGAGGCTGCCTCCGTATGTGAGAATGATGTGAATATGAGGTGAATGTACGACCCAAGCCCTGTGCAGTTCCCAGTTGGTTCTCACCGGGAGGCCAAGCTCATGGGGAGAGGTGCCTATACTAGGACATATAAGTGAAAGGTTATGATTGATGATCCGCGCACTGAGTTACGATGATTCGGGGTTATCCTCGACGGATGAAATCAATAGTTGTGGCACAAGAGTACAACCTCTGCAGAGTGTTAAACCTATTCGAATAGCCGTGTCCGCGGTTACGGACGGTTGGAAAGGCCATACTACTTCCTTAATCAGAATTTATGCTGAAATAATGATGGTGATTGGGAATTGAATTGGATCCCAAAGGAATTTGTGGGAATGACACTAATGTTCCCACTTGAGTTAGTCTATTAAACACTGTTCAAAATCTAGGCCGATTCATGATTACTGGGCCGATTAATCGCTACTAGGGGCCTGACCGTGTCGATTACCATTAATCTCTTGTGTTAATCCTTTATCCCGATTAATCATACCAAAATTCCGATTACTAGGTATGTTCCCGATTAACTACTACATTTGGTCAAAAAAGTTACAAAATTTTCAATGCATATTGCTAGTGTAGGCGCTACCCCTCCCCAATAAAGTAGGTTTTGCGAAGGTCCCGCTTGATTGCAGCCTCCAGCAGCTCGATTTCCACTATCGCCAACTAGTTACTTGCCCTCCTAGACCAGTTACTCGCAGTTGCCCAGACTTCAGATACAGCAGCTCATGCAGGAGCTCGAGGATGCCTTCAATAGGTTAGGTGGTTGAGGTGTAATAGGGGTCGTACCCTAGGTAGGTGGTGGGAGAAGATAAAATTCATAGGTGAGAGGAGAAGAAGTGGAAGGAAGGAACGCGACTTCGGCTAGTGTATCCTGATGCGCTCGTGACCTTGAAGATTAGGTCACGGAGGAGAAGAGTACATGTTTTTATGAGATTTTAGGCTCTAGACAAGTAGGGCCAGGCATATAGAGGCTCATATACTAATTTTTTCTTATATAAACTATTTTAAAGTGCTAATTTGTGTATGTTGCACCGATCAATAGCCGACCGATTAAATCAGTTAATCGTCTGAATTCCGATTAATCGCTGCTCCCAAGCCAACCGAGCAGTTAACGATTACCGATTTTCTTAACATTGCTATTAAATAATGAGGATTTTATTAAATGTTTATCAAAAGAAAACTTGGCTTTATGCAAATAAACTTAGAGCTTAGTACCCCTTTACTATACTTAATATGCTTTACCATAGTATTAGTTTGCGAGTACTTTAAGAGTACTCATGGCTTTGCCCTGCTATTCAAATGCCAGACCATGAAGAGGAGCAACAGTATCGGATGACGGACATCGGGACGTCTACGATAACTAGGATCGTCTTCTAACGTCAAGCGTTGCCTGTGGAATATAGAGTCCACTACTACTACGCTTCCGCTACTTATTGTGATGTTGAACAATCTATTTGTGTAATATTGGATCATGTGATCCCTTGTTGTAAGACCTTATGTGTTGTAATAAATGATGACTCTGAACGACTTACTATTATGTCTCGCAAAACAATCTTCCTGGGATTGCGATGTATGATATAATAGGGCATCCGGACTTAAAAACCCGGTGTTGACAGTACATCCATTCCAAGTATGTTTTCGTTAAGTTGTCCTTTGTCGATATAACTTTCGGTGAAGGAACCACGTAAAGATCTTAACTTTTAAAGGAACCTTCAGTTTCGAAATATATTTTATTAGCAGAAAAACCATGTGACCATTCAACAAGTCCACATAATAAGATTTTACAGAAAAGTCAAGCAGTGAGAGACCAAACAAACTTATCTGTTTCATCTGTTAGTGTGACTGACATCAGCCTCCGTACTAACATTAGCCACGTCTTCAAATTATTAGCAGATAACACCCTTCTAAATTGTATGTTTAATGGGTTAAAAAAGAACACATCATGCACAGAAACATTTTTCGACGCACTAGATTATAAAGAGTAGGGTGTTGATGAGGTAGTGACGTATCCCCTAGCCATGCACTACTAGAAAAAGCCTATTTGTGGCACATCAAAAAAGGCTAGCAACGGAGTGTTAGTAATGGCGCACCAAATGGTGCTCCACTGGTAACCCATGTACATGGTGCACCACTTACATGGTGCGCCACTACTAAGGGTGCCGAACAGTGGCGCACCTAGTTGTGGTGCGCTGTCTGAGGGAGGGGGTCCACTATGCCCATGAATAGCAGTGGCGCATCTCTAACCCTAGTGCACCATTGATAATGGGCTAGCAATGTCGCACGTGATAGTGGTGTGCCACTGCTATATAGTTGTTTTCCTAATACTGATGTGTCTTCCCAAAACCGTGTGTTTCATCCATTTCCCATTTTAAAAGAACCTCAGTCTAGAAAATCACTTTTGACCTTCACTTTTGACGATTTTTGTTTTTGAGGTATTTGTTGTGGATTAACTCTTGCCAAACTCCCTCTTCTCGCATCAGTTTAAATAATCATTTGCTTAAAACTGAATTTCATATATATTTAAAACCTCAACACCTTAGACCACCCTGATCTTTAGGTCTACAGATAGCCCGATAAAACGAACACTATCTTTGTAAGAACCCATTTTTACTCTACAAGCAGGTCTTCATAGTTCCCAAAAGATTGATTATACGCATCGGTATATGTACATTTCCAAATGTCGGAAGTATTTGAAGTCCATAAGGAGGGGTACTCTATGCAGTGCATTCTTCTCTTCTTCCTTGTATGTTTGAAAATAAAAAAAAAATTACGCACATTTTGTATAAACTGTTACAAGTTGGACACTATATATTAATTTATTTCTTGAAAGCTTCATGCAAAATAAAAACACACACACATATGAACATGTGGTGCAAATTAGCTTACTCTCCCTACTTGTGCAAGTAGTAAAGCAAGGTGGCATGGGTTTAAATGGGTTTGAGACGATGTCGCAAGGCTCCTTATATGGATTGTTAAATCGTACACCCATATACATCACAGATTTCCCAAATCTCAGTACACATGACCATATATTGCTTTTCTAGTACGGAGGTTTTCAGGCTTGCCCGTCAAATACAGAACGCGCAAAATAAAAATAGTGACCATCTGATTGTGGCTAGCAATTGAAGCAGACTCTACCTAGTTCATAAACTACATAGCATTTCTGCCAAACAGCTGTTTTTTTCTGTCTAGGTAGCAAAGGTCTTATCCACACAAACAGAGGTACAAACACTATTCTATCATACACTAATAAATTGACTTCTACAACATTCCCAGACCAAGTGAAAACTATACAATACCCTGATGCTTGCGACACATCAGCGAGACACGGATGCATGGTTAACACATGGTTCCGTCTAATCATGGATGGTGTCTGCAGCTTGAATAATTGGCTCCAAATCACGCCCGATCATGGCTGTGTATCGGTGGTGGTCTCTCAATGCAGCAGCCATCATGCATGGCCACTTTTATAAAGACACAGCCTGTACTGGATGCACACCTCGCCATGAATTGCCTCCCCAAGTCCACATACACAATAACACTCTCGAAGAACCAATAATATGTTGCACTAGTCCAACATGTATCGGTGTTCATAACACATATCCATGTGTTTGTACTAACATTTATCCAATAACCAATAATTAGAGCGAAAACGTAGTATCCAGATGACTGCAATTTTTTGGGACTGATTATCAGTTGTATGGGCACTAACGGCACGGATAAATGTTTGAATGCGCATGAACCACCATGGCGCTTAGCGTGTAAAATATTGTACCTAGCTGATTTCATGAGAAATAACAAAGAAAGTCGTGAATAATACCTAATTATAAGTCTACAATTCAAATAGCACTAACACGTCAATTTATCAGATAACTTCTCGGTCTTTTATGTTAAATTAAGACTTTGTGAGCCAAGTTTTATGGTTTCATGATGCTGAACGAAAAACGTTGAGGAATTCATCCAAGGAACAGCACATTCCATATTTGTTGGAATGAGCCAGATTGATTAGGCCTCGGCTAGAGCAAGTGGTTGCCGAACAAGTCCGGAATACCATGAGATTTGTTCCTTGAAATCTTGAAAATTCAAGATGAAGGACAGGAAAACTCATAGTTCGTATATGACAAAACTAACTTTAATCCGCGAGAGTCTGGACACAAAATTGAGATTCAAAAATTCTCTCAGAATCGTTCAGAATCCATATGTACATCAATTAATTTCTATGAATGTTTTTGTTTGTGGTCCAGTTTAGTAATAAGTAATAAATCATATCCTTGTGTTTGTGCTAGCATAGCGTGGGTTACCCCTGAATCAGAATAATAAGTGTAACGTAGTTCTCCAAATGATTGCACATTTTGGACCGATTAGCAGTTGTATGAAAACTAACTGCGGGGATAAACGTTTGAAGGCACATGAAACATGACGGTGCTTAGGCTGTAAAATATGGTTTCCTCCGATCCATAATAAATGTCGTAGTTTTGAGTTCAATAGCTGATTGCACTAAGAAATAACAAACAAAGTTGTGAAAAATACCTAATTATAAATATACTATTCAGATGCTACTAATACTACAATTTATCAGTCTTTTTGGTTAAATTAGGATTTTGTGAACCAGGTTTTATGGTTTGATGATGCTGGATGATAATGTTGAGGAATTCATCCGAGGAACAGCACATTCCAGGTTTGTTGGAATGAGCCAGATTGAGCAAGTGGTTGCCCAACAAGTCTGGAATAGCTTTGCCATTGATAGCTCTCGTTCTGTTTGAGATGATATGGCGGAGCCGGAGCTTGCCGGAGACAAAGATGCATGGGGTGCAGAAGACACCATGAGATTTGTTTCTTGAAATCTTGAAAAATTCAAGATGAAGAACAGAAAGACTCATAGTTTGTATGTGACAAAACTAATTTTAATCCGCAAGAGTCCGGACACAATAATGAGATTCAAAAATTCTCTCAGAATCGATCAGAATCCAAATGTACATCGATTAATTTCTATGAACGTTTTTGTTGTGGTTCAGTTCAGTAATCCTTCAGAACCGGAGAACCTCGTGCCCTCTTGCTCTCTGTGACCACTCCAGTAGCACCATCCGAACACCTATGAGCTCCCTATGCAGCTCGCCGATGCTCTCCTCGAGGATGTACACCTTCTCCTCCAGATCGTCGCACCTCTTCCTGGCCGCCGAAACCGCCGCCTCTGGCAAATGCCGGCCGCCCGTGGTCAGAGCGCCTTTCACCGTCCGGCCGTCCGCCGCCGCGACCTCGAGCTCGGCCATGCACGGCACGCCTTCTTTCCTGCGGCGCTCGTACACTTCCTTGACGTGCTTCTGCATATCATGGAGCGCGCACTCCCACGGCGCCGCTTCGCCGCCCTTGCCACTGCCGGCGTGGGCGATGCCGGGCACCGACCGGCGCGGCCTGAACGCTAGAGCGACGCCGAGTGCTCCCACGGCGAGAAGCGCCGACGCCCGCGCGCCGGCCAGGGACTCTTCGCACTGAGCTCTGCCGCCGGAAAGCGGCTTGCTGTGCAGCGCCCTCTCGCCGAGCTTGCGGAGGTTGGACCCGCACTTGGCGAGCTCAGCGCCGCACCGCCGCTCCACGGCCTCGCACTCAGCAAACGCCGCTGCCGCGCGGCGCCGAGCGGTGGCCGCGCAGCCACCGCGGCCTTCGAGCCAGTGCAGCGCGATGCGCATGGACGAGGCGTAGCTCCTGATCATGTCGAGCCGGTCCCTGAGTCCAGCGCACGCGTCGAGAAGCTCCGCTGTGTCCTCCACGCACTCGTCGATGGTCTTGCGGTCAATGCCGGACGCCGGAGCCGACGTCGCCGACGCGACGAGCCGTCTCTGTGCGGCCACGGCGAGACCGATGGTGCGGCCGAGCCAGGCGGCGCTGGTGCACGGGGCGAGCGGGTCGGCACGGAGCTCATCGATCTCGGCAGCCAGCCAGCGGTCGTAAGCGGAGCGCACCGGCGGCCAGGGAGCCACTGCCGGCGACGGGGCCAGCCGCGTGGAAAGGCGTGTGGAGATGGATCGGAGTAGCGTCGATGGCTTCTTCATGTTGTTGGTTGTCCTGGTTTCTTGGCGGAGCAGAAGAGAGAACTTGTGATGTCGATGTGTTGGTGGAGAAGCCGACTAGTGATATATATACCTCATCCTCTGCCTCTGCTCTGAGATTTAGTAATGGTATTTTCGTTCCTTCTCTGTGTGACTCTGCCTATGTGCTGGAAGCCTGTAGCAACGGAGTACAGACTTTTGCTGAATGATTGGGCTGCACTCTGTGCTTAGTGAACCCACCAATTTGATGGCATATCATGCTTTCCGTCCATACTGCGATCCAAACTTTACTTCAGCGTGGTGTGAAAAACATGTTCCACAAATTTTCTAGAGGTATTGTTGTGTACAATGGCAATGCTTTTGTAGGCTTTTGGGCAAAACCATTGTGGCCTTTTGGCAGAACAATCAGCTCATTATACAACACGGCAGTTAGAAAAACTGAGAAATTATGGTGTTCATCTTAACACCTCCTATGGCTATGTTAATCGTTGATTTTCAAAAATTATAGGAGCTACGGCTCAGTAGACTTAAAATGAATCATCTCTCAGTCGATAGCTAATAGTGGTCAGATCAAGATAATCATATCTCTTTTCACTTGTACAAATCAGGAAGTCCGATCCGATAGTTCTCACCGATGACTTAGGAGTACTAATTCTCAACCATGTTGGATATAGCAAAACCGATAAAAACAAAATTGGTGAGTAGCAGTATCTAATTGTGCAGTAGTAAGAGTTTATCACATTACAAACATGATGATGAGGATGAGGATGAGGATGATGATAATATGGTAGGCAAATTCTCATCGTATTATCATCGTCACGTTACCATGCCAAGATCGCAAAATTTACCCAAAAGAGGGGTCGATCAAACAACTGGAAGAACCAATACGATGCAGAACCCCATAATTTGATATCTGAAAATGGTGTGCCTATAACAGATTTCACCACTGATCTGTGCTTGGGATCTGAGCTTAGAATCTTGATGCCACACTCCTACCCTACCCTACTCTACTTGTGCTACAAATAATTGACGAGAGGCATGTTGTGTATGTGCTATGTGGAAGGCATGCATGGAGAGGTGTGCATCACGTACAGGCTGTGCCTTATAGAAGTGGCCATGCTGTTGCAATTAGAGACCACCACGGATGCACGGCCAGGATCTGAGACCCAATCATTAGCGCGCCTACACTACACCATCTATGATTAGACCATAACCATACATTAACCAACGAGATGGTGATGTGTTCCAGGCATCGCGCGCGTGGTATTTTTAATCTACCTGGTCATATGCATGTGAGTGTTAATCTATTCATACAAGTATTTGATATTGATCTCTTTACCCTTTGTGTGGATAGGATCATAGCCAGGCCACAGCTGTTTGGCAGAAATGCTATGCATTTTTGTGTAAACTAGGATGCACCAACTGTTAGCACCGATCGGATCGCTGCTCAGGTTATTATATTATCTCTAAGACTTTTATATGTACCGCCTGGGAAATAAATATATGTTCTGGAAACTTCAATAGTAAAGCAATGTATGATCTTATTCTTCTTTTCCAAATGAACAGGCCAATGAGGGCCTAATCTAGATAATACTCCTACAACACTGGGACGGTGTCGGTTTACAGAAGTTACAATGATATAGGACTACGGTTATATATGTACGTAGGAGTCTTGCTGCTCAATAAAGCTACACTTACGGGCTGTTTGTTACGGGAACAGCCCTACGAGCTTATGTGGGTGTCGCTGACTGGTGCAAATATTTTGTCTTCCGTGATGTTCGGGCCATGATCCCTTTACTCTTGCTCCACGTCTGCACATAGATGTGATCCTGTAGAAAACATCATGTAGGTGTAGTGTTAGTTCTTGTGGCTCTGTTAAAGCGATGCCAATTTTATACTTGCTCCATTCGAAGTAGCCACTCTCTCCTCATGTTTTGTTCCCAATTATTTAATCTCTATGTTGCACGATTGTGGCGTCAAGTGTCAAGTTTATTGAGTTCATCCCTCCTCTCGCCCCGCGTGGCGACGGGGAAAACCCTAGATAGCCTCCGCGTCCCCCCCCCCCCCTCCTTCCTCCCGCCATGGGGCGCGGCGGGGCTCTGCCTGGTCCTTGCCGGCGGCGTTGTGGATCGGCGCAGGAAGGATCCTCCCCGGTTGGGTGTGGTGCACTCGCCGGGCACCACGGCGTGCTGGCTGCTCGATGCGCGGCGCCGTGAGCGGCGGCGCGCCTAGGATCGGCGGCGCGACGGACGATGACCTAGGTGCCGGTCTGGCAGCGTCCCTGGTGATGGTGGTGGTCGCTAGCGTTGGGCCATGCCAGTGGTGGAGGTGCGAGGTGGGACGGACCAGAGGGTGGAAGCCCTAGGTCGGTCTTCTCCTTTCCCTCTCTCGTGATCTTGGTTGTCGTCGGTGGAAGGTCGGCCGGTTGCAAGGCATCTTGTCGCGTTGCCTCGGCCGGCCTAGGATGGTCGATGGCGCCGGGTGATGACCCACAAGTATAGGGGATCGCAACAGTCTTCGAGGAAAGTATTACCCAATTTATTGATTCGACACAAGGGGAGACAAAGAATACTTGTAAGCCTTAACAGTGGAGTTGTCAATTCAGCTGCACCTGGAAACAGACTTTCTCGCAAGAGTTTATCAGAGTAACAGTTTTATGGCAGTGGAAATAGCGAAATAACAGCAGCGGTGAAATAAAGACAGCAGAGTGATGATAGTAAATAACAGATTAAAATACGTAGGCAGGGACGGATTTAACGGGCGTTGCATGGATGAGAGAAACTCATGTAACAATCAAAGCATGGGCATTTGCAGATAATAATAAAACGGTATCCCAGTACTAATCAATCAATAGGCATGTGTTCCATATTTAGTCGTACGTGCTCGCAATGAGAAACTTGCACAACATCTTCTGTCCTACCAGCCGGTGGCAGCCGGGCCTCTAGGGAAACTACTGGATATTAAGGTACTCCTTTTAATAGAGTACCGGAGCAAAGCATTAACACTCCGTGAACACATGTGATCCTCACATCACTACCATCCCCTCCGTTGTCCCGATTTCTGTCACTTCGGGGCCATTGGTTCCGGACAGCGACATGTGTATACAACTTGCAAGATCATAAACAACGAATATCTTCATGAATCAATAACATGTTCAGATCTGAGATCATGGCACTCGGGCCCTAGTGACAAGCATTAAGCATAACAAGTTGCAACAATATCATAAAAGTGACATCTACGGATACTAGGCACTATGCCCTAACAATCTTATGACTATTACATGACCAATCTCATCCAATCCCTACCATCCCCTTCAGCCTACAGCGGGGAATTACTCACACATGGATGGGGAAACATGGCTGGTTGATGGAGAGTTGTGATGGCGGTGAAGATCTCCCCCCCGTCCCCCGGAGTGCCAGAACGGAGACTTCGGCTTCCGCGACGGAGTTTCGCGATGTGGCGTCTCTGAGGGTTTCGCGACTGACTTCTCCCGTGCGTTTCGGTCGAAACCATAGTCCGAAGGGCGTCGGAGGCCGGCCGAGGGCCACACCACATGGCCGCGCGGGCCCCCCTGCGCCGCCATGTGGTGTGGGGCCCTCGGGCCTCCACCTCCCTTGCCCTTCCGGCTCCGTCAATATTTTGGTAAAATAGGACCTTCTGCAAGAATTCCGAGGATTTTCCGAAAGTTGGATTTCGCACAAAAACGAGACACTTCTGCTGAAAACAGCGTTAGTCCGTGTTAGTTGTATCCAAAATACACAAATTAGAGGCAAAACAATAGCAAAGTGTTCGGGAAAGTAGATACGTTTTGGACGTATCAACTCCCCCCAAGCTTAGCTTATTGCTTGTCCTCAAGCAATTCAGTTAACAACTGAGCGATAAAAGAACTTTCACGAACACATTTGCTCATATGATGTATATATTCTCATGCTATGGCTAATACTTAAGCAGTTCAAAATGAGATACATGCAAATAAGATCATCCAACAGCTATGTCAATCATGAAGAGGTACCAACAATTAATAATAAGCATCATGAATCATGTATAAGCAGGATTGCAATGTTCATAAGAGAATATGATAAAGTGGTATCTCGCTTGCCGGTGATCGGCAAAACATAAATGCCGAGGCACCTCTTGAGTTCATAGAAGGACTAGAAGTAGTGATTGTCAAAGATAAAAGCATCAAAGTTATACCACGATCAATCATATTTTGAGACAAGCATATTATACTAAGAATGACAGTTGTGCTCAAGACAGTGCTCAAAGAAAGAATGGAGACACAACATAAAAATAAAAAAAGATTGACCCTTCGCAGAGGGAAGCAGGATTAACATGCGCTAGAGCTTTTCATTTGTAAAGCAGGAGTAAAATTATTTTGAGAGGTGTTTGTTGTTGTCAACGAATGGTAATGGGTACACTAACTACCTCATCAACCGGACTCACAAGAGCGGCTCCCATATTATTTATTTTTGGTTGGCACTCCTTCCAACCTTTCTTTCACAAACCATGGCTAACCGAATCCTCGGGTGCCTGCCAACAATCACATACCATGAAGGAGTGCCTTTTTATTTAAGTTTTATTATGATGATGACACTCCCCCCACCTTTGCTTACACAAGCCATGGCTAACCGAATCCTTCGGTGCCGTCCAACAATCACAAACCATGGAGGAGTGTCTATTTTAGTTAATTAATTTGGGACTGGGAATCCCATTGCCAGCTCTTTTTTTTTATTGGATAAGCGATGCCACTAGTCCATATGAGAGTCCGTCAAAAGTAAATGACAAGGTTGAAAGCTAAACACCACATACTTCCTCATGAGCTATGAAACATTAACACAAATTGAGAAGCATTTTGAGAGTTTTAAAGGTAGCGCATGAGAATTTACTTGGAATGGTTTGAAATGCCATGCATAGGTATTTATGGTGGACACTTTTGGAACAACTTGGTTTTCAGGTGTTTGGAAGCACGAGCGCGTGTTCCCGCTCAGTACAAGTGAAGGCTAGCAAAAGACTAGGGAGCGACAAATCAAGAGAGCAGTAACTGTCATAATCATGCTTGCGGCAAAATAAATTAACGGAGGCATAAAAGTGATACAAGAACTCTGAAGCAATATAAATCATCGAGGCTTAATTGACTTTTTTTGTTTAGTCATATGCATGCGTGAGCATGTGCCAAGTCGATATAAATGAATTATTCAGAGGAGGATACCACAATGCCATACTTACTTATGAATAAAACAATGCAAGCAAACATCCACGACATGCTACTCATATTAATAAATTGGAACTAAACATGAGAGATCATGAACTACTAGACTTTCTCAAATAACATATACCTCACATGAACCAACTAAGCATGCTCATATGGATGAGTATATGTACAAAATGAAAGCAAATAGAGTTCATACCAGCCTCTCACCATAATCAGATTGTCGTAGATCGTCATTATTGCCTTTTCACTTGTGTAGCTTGGATAATATGAAATGAAAACCACGCTCCAGCCACCGAAGACCATTGAACTCATGATGAACTTTACAAACCAAAGAAGAACAGCAAATATTTTTGGTGTTTTCGAATTAGAAACAAGAGCGAAAGAAAACAAGCAAACAAAGTAAAATCTTTTTGGGTTTTCTTATAGCAAACTAATGATAGCTAATAAAGCAAACTAAGAGCAAGGAACCAAATAAACAAATGGTGAAGAGAAACAACAGAAATATTTTTGGTCTTTTTGTGTTTTAGGAAAGAAACAAAGCGAAACAAAAGAATGCAAACTAACAGAAACACAGAAAAGCAGGATGACAGAAATCTGCCAAATCCTGACAGCAGTACAGAAATCGAAAATAACAAAAATCTTCCATTGCTCAGACCAAAAAGTGTTCAACTAATGAAAGTTAGATAACAACCTGGGGAACATGCTCAAAAATTGGCAACTCAAAATAACGTTCTGGCTGTGCGTACGAATTTTTTTGGTAACAGCACAGAATCTGTTTTTGGACAGCACTTCCCCAAATATCATCTCCCTCTCATTAGAAAACCACTCTAGAGACTAAACAAATATGTACAAGTATCCAGCAACCATAATATGCAAAGAATGAGTGATGCCGGTATACCTCCCCCAAGCTTAGGCTTTTGGCCTAAGTGGAGTTCATTCCCACGGTCCCCATGAAGTGGTGTCTTCGTAATATGACGAAGAACGACCCGGTTCCATGTATGTGCTGGAGGAAACGTCGGGTACGTGACGGTGTAGTCGTAGGAGGGCTCGGCGTTCTCGGAGTCATGTTGCTGGTGGAATTCTTGTATCTTCATATGTTCCTCCACCACCTCCTTAGTGAGCGACCATGATTGCCTGTCAATATTGAACAAACCTGGCTGGGGAAGAGGGATTTCTTTCTCATTCCCATCAGCAAACAACATTCTATAGACCATATTATCTATAGTGGAGTCAGTAGTAACAAAACGATGGCTCTTCATAGCAGTAATATCTAATTTCCTAGGGGTTAATGGTACATCATTAGAATCAAGAGGAATATCTAGATGTGTTAAAATGCGCAATGCAATAGTTCCTCCAAAAATAGGCCCCCTGCTAGACAGGCGGCGAGCAATAAGAGAACCAAGATGATAAGGTGTCTCTCCAGTAAGTGCAACATTCAAGAAAGCAAGATGGTAGCTAGAGATGTTGCTGGTATTTTCTCTACCTAAAATGCTAGTACCAATGTAATATGCGAAATACTTAATAGCGGGAGTTGAATGTTTCTTATCTTCCCTCGCTTGATGGTGCGGCAATCATCCCCTGTGATCCCTCGGTAGAGCTCCAACAAGTCCCGGGGTTGTCATCAATCCTCCTTGCTGTACCTACAGGGGCAATACCCAATGCACAACAAAATTCTTCCAATTTCATGGTAACAAGAATATCATAAATCTTGAATGCGACTGTCGGCTCATATTCCGTGTTGTGGAACTTGAAGCTCTCAACGAAACTTTGGTGAGCTCAATATTGCCCCCTCTCGTCTCCCAATGAGGTGGTCAGCCTGCCCCCGCGACAAGGGTGAAGAGTCATCCAATATCCCAGCATTGGTCAGAAACTCATAACAGGGGAAGGATGAAGCATTAGGAGCCCCATGGTCCTCCTCGGGCGCGAAGCTAGGCGCGATGACATCCTCATTGTAGGATCGCCTAATTTGAGTAGACGCCTTGAGGGCCTACCGGTGCTGGTTGCTGCTTTCTTGAACAACTCTCCAAACTTGAATTTCTTCATCTTCCCCTTCTGAAATTTTCAACAATCATTATAAAATTTGATTTCAAGGTGTGCAATTGAAGGGAACTACTATAGGAACTTGCTAGAGTACTAAACATGCATCAAAACTAATTTCTTCCACTTAGAACAAGCATGCAAGCTCACTAAACATGTTATCTACAGCAGCAAAATATTCAAGATATACTCAACCAAATGAAATTCTAATTGGACAATCAAAGGAGTCACATACCAAGGAGTAAATGTGCCAATTTCAGACAGAAAACTGGGCTGAGCAAGGAGATCGAAAAATCGCGAGTTCTTGAGCAGAAACACGAGTGAGAGAAACTTGGTACGAGCTTTTTCGGGAGAGAGAAGGTGCTGGGAGAAAGAGATGATGAAGTGGGGCAAGGGGTGGCCCACACCACATGGTGGCGCGGCCCCCTTGGCCGCGCGCCGGCCTATGGTGTGGCACCCCCTGTGCCCCACAGGTCATCCTCTGGTGCTCCTAGATGCCTCGTCGAAAAATAGGACCAACGGTAATTTTTGTAATTTTTAGAGAACTTTGAAAAAATGCACATTTCTGGTATTAAATTAATGATTACTGCGCAGAAAAATGATTTCTAAAATCTTAAATGACTAAAGCATATTGCAAAACAAAAGTGCTACAGCAAGTAAAATAGGTGGAGGGAAAAAAGAAAGAAAGAAGTGTTGTTTAGCTCTTTTATGCAATAAAATATACTTGTTAACAAGGTTGATCAAGTCTTGCTACCAACAAATTTTATATGACATAAGAAGAAATAAACCTCAAATCAATCATGTTACCTTGTATTGAATTGATATGGATCCAATCACAAGAGTTTGATATTCTTCTTTAGGCTCATATATAGGACAATCAATGGATCCCACTTTGATAGTTTTTACATTAAAAATTGTATTGACTCCACATACTTTATCAATCCTCTTGGGAAAATAGACAGTGTGTTCCTTATCATCAACATTGAAAGTAACCATGCCTTTATTGCAATCAATAACAGCCCCTGCGTATTAAGAAAGGGTCTTCCAAGAATAATGGACATATTATCATCTTGTGCATTTCCAACACAACAAAATCAGTTAATATCAAGCAATGTTGAGTAACTTGAACAGAAACATTTTCACATAAACCAACAAGAATAGCGGTAGATTTATCAGCCATTTGCAAAGATATATCAGTTGGGTATCAATTTATCTAAATCAAGTCTCTTATAAAGAGAAAAAGGCATCACACTAACACTTGCTCCCAAATCACATAGAGCAGTTCTAACATAATTATTCTTGATGGAACAAGGAATAGTCGGTATACCTGGTCTCCAAGCTTCTTTGGAATCTTACCATTGAAGGAGTAATTAGCGAGCATAGTGGAAATTTCCTCATTGGGGATTTTCCTTTTGTTAGTAACAATATCTTTCATATACTTTGAATAAGGAGGCAATTTAATAACATCAGTCAAAGGGATTTGCAAATAAAGGTTTCATCCAATCACAAAATTTATTATAATGTTCCTCTTCCTTTGATTTTAAGTTTCTTAGCAGAAAAGGCATTTGCTTTTGAACCCAAGGTTCTCTTTCATTACCATGTTTCTCACAATAAAATCTTCTTTAGTGTACTTTTTATTTTTAGCATGCTTTTCAGGTTCTTTTTCAATTTCTTCTTTATCAGGAGTATCATCCTTATCATTATCTTTATCATGTTCATTACCACTTTCGGTTTCAGCATCAGAAATAGAAATGCTATTAGGATCATTAACAGGTTCAGAGGATTCTACAACATTCTTATGTTTCTTTTTCTTTTCTTGATGGAGCACTAGTTTTAGTTAATTGAGAATCTTGTTCAACTCTTTTGGGATGCCCTTCAGGATATAGAGGATCCTGGGTAGAAACACCACCTCTAGTTGTTACTTCATAAGCATGTTTTTCTTTAGAATTATTTCCCAACAAGTCATTTTGCACTTTAGTAAGTTGATCAATTTGAGTTTGAACCATTTGAAAATGTTTAACAAGTATCTTAACATCATTGGAGGTTCTCTCCACAATACCATGCAATTCACTAATAGCTCGAGAATTTTCCATTAAATGATTCTCTACTCTCATATTAAAGTTTTCTTGCTTAACAATATAATTATCAAATTCATCTAAGCATTGAGCAGGAGATTTTGAATACGGAATATCTTCTCTAGTAAAGTGTTGAAGCGAGTGTACCTCAATCATGGATGAAGGGGGAATTGTCTCACATATATCTTCTATAGGAGGTAAATTCTCCTCTTCTTCAGGTTTAATACCCTTCTCTTTAAGAGACTTCTTGGCTTCCCTCATATCTTCATCGTTCAATTTAATCATACCCCTTCTTCACTATCGGTGTCGGGGTGTTCAGTGTAGACCAATCATCATGATTCCGGCCTATTTTAGCCAATAATTCTTCGGCGTCGTCGGAGTTCTTTTCCTGAAAACACAACCAGCACAACTATCCAGGTATGCCCTAGACTCAATGGTTAGTCCACTATAAAATATATCAAGTAAATCATGCTTTTCCAAATCATGGTCGGCTGAGCTCTAATAAGAGAGCAAAATCTCGCCCAAGCCTCAGGCAATTTCTCTCCATCTTCCTGGTCAAAATTATAAATTCTCTGCAAAGCATGTTGAGCACTAGCAGGAAAGTATTTTCGAAAGAAAACATCACGCAAGTCAGTTGGACTTTTAATAGAACCAGGAGGCAAATTATTATACCAAGTTTTAGCATCATCCTTTAATGAGAAAGGAAAAATTTTAGCGACAAAATAAGTACGCATCTTGACATCATCAGAAAACACGCCACTAAGAGTAGATAACTCAACAAGTGTTCAACAGCACTTTCTTTTCAGTACCACAAAAGGGTGTTTTCTCAACAATAGCTATATGAGATAGATCAAGAGAAAATCATAATCTTTATCCCTAATGTTTATAGGAGATGTGGCAAATTTAGGATCGAGATGGTTTATATCTAACAGCATGTTCGCAAGCAACTTTTTAATTTTTCTTGCATCAGTAGTAGCATTGCATTTTTCAATAAAATCATCATCAAGCTCTACATAATCTTCATCAAGATCATCACTAGAATAATCAAGTTCAGGTGAATTGTGTCATTAGGAGTTTCAGGATTTTCAATTTGTCTAGACTTAGCAATTGTAGCATCTAGAAAAGATCCCAATGAACCACTATCATCAAGCACAGCAGAAACATTATCAATATTATGAGAATTTTCAGATTCAGCAGAAGTACCAGCACGTGAAGCATGTGGCGGTGAAACAAGTTTATCAATCACAGAGGGTGAATCAAGAGCAGCAGAGGTACTAAGAGTTGTACCTTTTCTTGTAGTGGATGGTAATATGGCGATCTTAGTATCGCGAGGTTTACCCATGATGGAGAATTTGCAGCGAACAATATCAATCCAAGGGAACTTCCAAATAAAGCTATGCTCCCCGGCAACGGCGCCAGAAAATAGTCTTGATGACCCACAAGTATAGGGGATCGCAACAGTCTTCGAGGGAAGTATTACCCAATTTATTGATTCGACACAAGGGAGACAAAGAATACTTGTAAGCCTTAACAGCGGAGTTGTCAATCAGCTGCACCTGGAAACAGACTTGCTCGCAGAGTTTATCAGTAGTAACAGCTTTATGGCGGTGGAATAGCGAAATAATGTTAAGGTGAAATAAAGACAGCAGAGTGATTATAGTAAACAACATGATTAAAATACCGTAGGCACGGGGACGGATTTAATCGGGCGTTGCATGGATGAGAGAAACTCATGTAACAATCAAAGCATGGGCATTTGCAGATAATAATAAAACGGTATCCAAGTACTAATCAATCAATAGGCATGTGTTCCATATTTAGTCGTACGTGCTCGCAATGAGAAACTTGCACAACATCTTCTGTCCTACCAGCCTGTGGCAGCCGGGCCTCTAGGGAAACTACTGGATATTAAGGTACTCCTTTTAATAGAGTACCGGAGCAAAGCATTAACACTCCGTGAACACATGTGATCCTCACATCACTACCATCCCTCCGGTTGTCCCTTTCACTTGGGGGCCATTGGTTCCGGACAATGACATGTGTATACAACTTGCAGTAAGATCATAAACAACGAATATCTTCATGAATCAATAACATGTTCAGATCTGAGATCATGGCACTCGGGCCCTAGTGACAAGCATTAAGCATAACAAGTTGCAACAATATCATAAAAGTGACATCTACGGATACTAGGCACTATGCCCTAACAATCTTATGACTATTACATGACCAATCTCATCCAATCCCTACCATCCCCTTCACCCTACAGCGGGGAATTACTCACACATGGATGGGGAAACATGGCTGGTTGATGGAGAGGCGGTGATGGCGGTGAAGATCTCCTCCAATTCCCGTCCCGGCGGGCCAACGGAGACTTCGCTCCCGCGACGGAGTTTCGATGTGGCGGCTCTCCTGAGGGTTTCTGCGACTTCGACTTCTCCCCGTGCGTTTCGGTCGAAACCAATAAGTAGTCCGAAGAGGGTCGGAGGCCGGCCGAGGGCCAGACACATGGCCGCGGGCCCCCCGCCGCGCGCCATGTGGTGTGGGGCCCTCACCTCCACTGCCCTTCGGCTCGTCAATATTTTGGTAAAATAGGACCTTCTGCAAGAATTGAGGATTTTCCAAAGTTGGATTTCGCACAAAAACAGACACCAGAAGCAGTCTGAAAACAGCGTTAGTCCGTGTTAGTTGTATCCAAAATACACAAATTAGAGGCAAAACAATAGCAAAAGTGTTCGGGAAAGTAGATACGTTTGGACGTATCACCTGACTAGAATAATGGTGGCGGTCCTCGGGTCTCTCTTATGCGAAGCTGAAGACCTACCAAGGTTTGTCCGTCTTGATCCGGCTGGAGTGATGAGTTTGGCAGCTACGCCGGTGAATGGAACAGTGCATCTTTTTCCTGGAGTTTGCTAGATCGGTGGTATTCCATCGTGTGCACTCATGCTTTTATTCCAGCCGCTTGGTTCTGGAAGGAGCGGCGTGAAGCTTTGTTCTTGTTGCCATCAGATTACATTCTGGTACATGGTGAAATCAGAGGCGGGGGAAATCATGATGTCCGGATTGGAGGACTAGCAAAGGAGGTTCGAGTCTCTGTATTGTTGAGGGGCTTGTTTGGTGTTCTGAGTTTCGCAGTAGCAATATGCAAGTGGGGGCGGCAGCACAGGTGAAATCCAGAGTCTTACCTTTCAGGGTGAAAATTCAAGGTCTGGACTTAACTGGTTGTGCGTGGCAATGATCTTGTTGAAGACATTGTTTTGAGAGTGGGGACTCTTCAGGGTGAAAATCTAAGATCTTTTGATCGGGCAACGACGGCGCGTGTGCATTTGTTCCTTCTTGGAGGCGTCGCTTTTGGAGAGTCTGGAGTTCATGTGTTGTCATGGTGGTGGATGTATTGTTGCTGCTACGGTGGAACACCATAGCGGGACTTTTTGTTTCTTAGTTTTATTTTTTATTTTTTGGCTGGGTGCATCTGTAATACCATTGAAGTATTGCGTAGTTGCAGAGGTTGGGTAATTAGTATCTTCTTGATATTAATATATTTTATTTATCGAAAACATGTTGCATGATTGTATACTTGACAATTTTAGGGTATCCATTTTATACAAATTTGCAGCAAATTGTGCAATTTGTATAACTAGCACAGTGGCCCTCGCAAAAGCGAGGGCATCAACTTTAGTGGATTGAGTGAGTCGAAGAAATAAAGTAATGATTTAATGATATAATTTTTTTATTTGGTTAAGCTTTTAAATTTATTTTTGCAAATAAAGTATAACATCTGCGAGTATCACATACGTGAGTGACAAATTTAATCATCCTAAAAGTTGTTCCATTTGTGGGAACAACCATTATTAGATAAATAATAGAAATGTGTATGGCGTTAGATCACTATGTGATAAATTTTCATTATGAGCTCAAAGGATTCATTATCGTTAATAGGTGGGCCAACTTAGGAAGTTATAATTGTTACATCTCTTTATTTTTCTTCCATACAATTACTTAGGCAGTTTGTAAAATGTGTGACTTTTTAGACCCACGATTTCCATGGTGAAACTTTGACCACTATTTTCCGAAGTAAAATGATCCTAAATATTAACATAAACACATAGTTTACATTATGTCAGTAATATTATCTTTTGGGGGCCATTAATATATTTTTACGTTCCTAGTCGAAGTTAGAGAGGTGCTACTCCAAACTTCTTATAATATCAGCTATTTTGATATAGTACTTTTTCTATTTGAGACAAATTATATGTATATCAATCTTTGGTTAGTTGTTTATGCACACTCGGTGAGATGTATTTGTTGTTTCATATAACATGACTACATGGCTCGGATAATATAGTTTCAGCCTCTTAATCAACGTTCTATTTTCTTGCATTACTGAACTGACATGTGATCCTATGTTAACTTCGTGGCATCATAGGTAAGATACGTAATTATTCTTAGAATATCTAAACATAAAAATAAAAATCACATTGGAACATTATTTTAAGAATTGAAATATACAGAAATTGGGGCCTCTAAATAAAAAAATTAGTGCCAACATTTGCGACGTTGATACACTAATATTTTTATTTATAAAATTGTGATAAAAAGAGAATCCATCAGATTGACGGACAAAATTCTTTTATTGTTCAAAGAAATTTATGGTGTTATTCATGTCTTGGGGTTTATTGTGATTGTAATTTACACAATATCAAGTCCTTAATTTCTAGCTATCTATTGTACGCATTTTTTTCAAAAACGGACTGGCTTATTTCTATGGATTTCTCTAGATAGTATTTTTTTTAACGGAATCTGGCTCTGGTTAATATTCCAACGTAGCTAGCTAGCTAGTGTATTTGTTTTTCTAAACGGGCTTTCCTATTTTGAGAAAAAAAGCTGGAGACAATCGAAACATCGAGAGAGCTACATATCTCCACTTAGATTGATCTTGTGTTTGCATGCTGCTTATATACACAGCGTTTGCTTGCTGCTTATATACACCGCGTTGAGATTGACTGCTCAATGCAATGTGTTGTGTGCGCGAGCGAGCAACGTATCTAGAATCTTCAGTCAATCTCGAGTCACAGCCTTAGTTGTTGCCTTCGATGAAGTGGCGTCCTTAGCCTAGCTTTTGCTAGCATTGGACTGCATGCTAAAGAAGCACCTAGCCGACGACGTTAATCGCCAGAAACGGCCACGTGCCAACACGGTAGTTTGCAGAGGCGATCAGGAAGCCGATCCGTTTATGGCCTCTCGTGTTTGGCGGCGCGCAGGGAGAAGGCGAGAGTGTTTTAGGAAAGATGAGATATATTCACGGTGAATCTAGCCAACGTATGCCTATTAATCTCTTCTTTCCTACAGACGGTGCGCGTATGTGTCAAACATAACATGTCATGTATGTCCACAAATATGCGTTTTTACTTGTTACGTAAAGTCTTTAAATCTTGACCATTAAATTATAGATCTAACATCTAAAATAATTTTAATGATGTGGATTAACCTCGTGTCTCTATTTTAAACCTCTGTATTTTGCTTTTAATATATAACAGATTCACAAATTAAAGATAGAAGGATAGAAAGAAGGAAGCTAGCAACAATTTACATAGCAAAAAAAAAATCAATATTTTAATGCAGTCATAGTTAGGCCAGTATACATGACTTCACATTGTTTCCTTGCTCATGTCCCGTAAACATAGCTACTAAAACTAAAAACTTATGTTGCTCAAGAGTCCACATATTTCCCTTTCAGATAAATGTTTACGTACATATGTAGTCATGATCTTGGCATTTTGTCGGACTTTTCCCGGGAAGGTTTTTCAATTACAGGTGGATATGTTACATTTTTCCAAAATAAATTAAGCATTAGCAACTAAATACATAATAGTTACATCGTGATTTCTACATTGATTAATATCGGTAAATAAAGTTGTGACAGTGGGAATTATTTTCCAGTGGGTGGCCCATCAAAACCAGGATCAGAACATGAATATTTCCCTGAAACTAATTCACCTTTCATGTTCGTTCTTTGTTCCCTTCACTCAGACAGAGCATAATTGCGAACACATGATTACCACAACTAAAACTGGACAAATGTAACGCTAGTCTGTGCAATCAGAACCTAACATTAGGGCGGTTAACTCATCGACTTCTTCGGCATCAGTCCTGATACAAGTATACAACACTAATCAGAATCTAATGCCATCAACTCAGCAAACAAGGAACTTTTGATTGAGTCGTGTACAGGTCCACAGGCTTTACAACACCCATCATGTGCTTGACAGAGGTAGAATAAAACCGTGATGGCCAGACATGGAGACCATTAGATCCTTGAATGCTTCTTGGTCTCCTAATACAAACGCAAGTCAAGTGTACACAACAAGCCTCAACCACCTTTGTTTAGATCTCACATTGGTCTTCCAATGAAAATGCGTAGGGTGTGTGTTAGGACGATGTGACGAAATTATTAATGTGTGATATATATCTTTGTTGGTGTGGAACAAACTTGGTAGTGGGAGGCAAAGAACACGTATGCCACTATGAATCACACCATTTAAATAGAGATGGCATTTTCCTTGTGTTCCATCAATCCCCAATAGAAGCCAATTGGAGCACTTGAGTTGAGAGTATGTAACCACCGGAGTGGCTTGTAATCCTAGTTGACATTGATTTGACCTGATCAAATCACGAGTCATATTCCAAGTGGCTGATGTCAAGTGTCAACTTGTTATGCATGTAAGATTATTATATACTTGAATTATGGGTTATCCATGAAAGCTCCAGCAGTTCTTTAATTCCGAAAGAACAAGTAGTTCAAATGAGAAATGGAATAATATACCAGTTCCAAATGTTGTGGCCAAATGTAGGGCAAACGATCTAGTGGTTACATACTCTGGGCCGGAGCTTCTATGAGTGGCCAGCGTGGTGAGGTGGGCTAGGGCCCCTTCTACAATTTTTTATGTTATCTTTTTTCTATTGAAGTATTTACATATCATTATATGTCTTAGAAATTGATCATTGGTAAAAATCTAAAAATGTCTTGTCTAGTTGTCACCCTCCCTACTGCATAGACTCATAGTAATATATTTAGAAAAAAAATCTATAATTTAGCATGAAGAGGTGTATCATATTTATAGAAGGAAAGCCAAGCGGTTGATGCAAATCTGATTTCTAGGACTAGCAGTAATACCTGCTACAGTATGACAATGCCTCCGGGGTGGAGATGGCGCCCTAGTAGTCACCTTTTTTTTTACCTATTACGAGTTTTTTTAGCTCGATCCTAACCGCCAAACAAAATGTCCAGTTGAGTAGGAGACCCAGCATCATAGGAAGTGGAGCAGCTTCCATCACCGTCAAAGTGGGGAACAACCATTGTTGGCTAGATCAAGGTGATGGGACCTATATCTTCCGCGTCCCATCTCCATGGAAGACCATCAGACTGCCCCCGTAGTTATAGCGGCCTACTGAGTACTGCATACGCCCGAGGTTGGTGCTAGTACCCAAGCGTCATCGCGGCATATCCTCGAACAGATCTGAGATGGGATTGTCAGCTCTAATGCCACCACGGTTTGATGGCGGACATCCTTTGTAGTCATCACATCCCAACCACCACCTGCTCAGGAGTTCGAGCTCTGTCGAACCTAAGCGTCATCCAGGTCCACAAAACACCCTTAGGTTGGAGATCACTCACACCAGCAGGAGAGGAGGCCCCGATGTCACTCACATAGTGAAGGTAAGCTTTGCCTCTTTCATTAATTAAGAAGAGAATGTCCAATTTTTAGGAGAAAACCTTGCGAAAACCTACAACAAAAACAACGTGGCCAAACCTACACAAAGCGCACACTCACACACACAACCAAGCCTAACAAAGACCCGAATACACCCACTCTAGCCAACACAAGAGATCACAAGGCGACACGAAGACATTGGAGGCACCCATCAATCAGGTGCGGATCCAGTGTACTCCCTCCGTTCTGATTTACTCTACATTCTAGAAAAAATGAGACAAACTAGTATTGCATTTATTAGTACTACTTAGATATGTGAACAACCAATCCAAGCTACATTGAAAATAGCAACAACCAATAAAGAGAGCAAAACCACTTCGTTTTCAGTGTTATTGTTGACTAAAAGCTAGAATGTAGAATATTTCAGAACAAATTTTAGAGCTAGAATGTAGACTATTTCAGAACGGATGGAGTAGGCAACAACCAAGGCAGCAGAAAATCGCAAACCTCTTTCGCGACAACAGCTCCGGGGTGGGGGGGGGGTGTCAACACACCTGACTTAGCAACCCCATCACATGTAAAAACCACCCGCATGCTGGACTCGGGCGAGAGAGAGACTAGGGCATCAACATCATCACTCTTCTCAAAGTCAAGCACCTGAGCCAAGATCATGTCCATGCCCTCGCGCTTAGAGGCAGCCAGCACATCAGGCAACGACGACGGGCCACAAGGAGAGAAACAACCGTAGAGATGCTCTTCCTCAACCACCGATGACTTGTGCTCAAAGGAGTCAAGAGCGACCGAAGCCTGCGCTTTGGCGAGCCCCAAACCATCAGAAGGGCATGCCTCACTCGGCTCCAAAGAATCATCAATACACGCCAACAATAGCTTGAGAGCTGCCACCTCTTCACGAAGAGGGCGAGATGCCTCCTCGATACGAACATCGACCACCTGAAGGAGCTCCATGCGCATCAAGGAAACCTGGGACTGAAAGAGAGAGTCCAAAGTGGCATTGACCTTGAACTACTCGCAACACCTAGGATAGGTTCTTGGCGGCACCGCTGCAATCGAGTGGCCAACAACCTCAGCCCAACTTCGTGATAACGAGGGACGACGAGGTTTAGCAGATGGAGAGCTTCTCTGCTTGCAAGGAGCACAAGCGACCGGAGAACGAACACAAGTGACCACCTCGTCATCAAGAGCGGCAGGGAAGCGAGCACGACAGAAGCGCTCCCGATGACCAGAACGTTGACAACGGATGCATCTGAATGGCTCACGACATGTGCTGACCTGGTGGCCATATTCAAGGCACCGGAAACATCTCCCTCGAGCCCAACGCTTGAAGACGAGACCACATTCGAGACCTTCCTTCCGAAGCGAAGATGATGGCTCGCAGACCCACATGCACCCAACCTTCCACATCACCAACAGTGGCAGCTACATCGCAGGTCATCTTCACTGCATTGCCCTCGACGTCAACAGTAGCAGTGCAAGACTTGTAAGCCAGCAGCTTCATAGGGGCCAACTCTTCATCATCATTGTCCTCGACTTCTTCAGCCGCAGAAGTTCACAAAGAGAGCCGCGACATAGCGGAGGGGTCTGGCGGAGTCGAAGCCGAAACATGATTTTTATGCTAGCGACCTAGCGTGCGCTAAAATTCCACTTCTATTTCATTTTATGATTTTAATTTTAAAATTTGATCTCAAAATTGTAACGAAAAATCATAAAATGAATCCGAAGTGGATTTTGATAGGATTTTTTGCTCGGACGTGGTGTGCGATTCATGTCGCCAAGGATTCATGGATTCCAGAGAGGGGGGAATAGGGGTAGCTTCAGGAGATGGCGACTAAGAGCATCTCCAGCCGTTTGGGATCCTCAGCCCGAAATCCGTCGCTATTTAGCGCCGGATGGATATATTTTTTTGGCCTGGGGAGGCCCATTTTCCCAGCGGCGAGCCCAGGATGGATGAAAGTTTTTGACAAAATACGACAAATTCAGACAAAACTAGGCGAAACTCGTTCAAACATAAACGAAATTTAATGATATTTAACATCAAGTTTGTACATATATAGACTGAAATTCGTACATATATTTGAATTCGGCCAGATGGAAACATAAACTAAAAGTAATAAACTACTACATGTCATCGTCGCTCGAGTTCCCGGCGTTCGGCGCCGCTGCCGGCATCCCAGGGGGGAGTTGCCGGCCTCGATGTGCGCGAGCACACGGGCGAGCGTGCGGCCCGGCGCACCCCACCAGCGGCGGTGGCCGGCAGCGTCGTCGCTGCTCTCCTCCAGTTTAATGAGCGGCGCGGTCCTGGGCGCGACGTTCCTTGGCGAGGCCGGTGCGGCGGCTTGGACGGCAAGTTGTCGCGCGGCGGCCAGGTCCAGCAGCCGACGCTGCTGCTCCGCCTCTTGGCGCTCCCAGTCCCGCCTGGACCACTCGAGCGCGGCGTCGACGGGGAGGGTGTTATCGGTGGGCACCAGGTCCTGCAGCGACCTGGCGATCGCCTCCTCCACCGCTGCATCCTCCGCGCGCTTGGCCTCCTCCTCGGCGAGCTGGTTGGCGGCGGCGGTGGCGGCGGCCTCCTTCTTCGCGGACTTCCTCTTCCGCCCGCGCGATGGAGAAGATGGCTGGTCGCGGATGACGAGGGCGCCGCTGCTGCGCCCTCTGGTCGGCGGTGGAGACGCCGCCTCCTGCTTGACGTGGTAGCGCGGTGTCGCCGGCGGAGGCGCCGATCCGCCGGACCTGGACGTGGATCTCGACCCTGACGAGGACGGCGCCATCCTCCTCGGCGTCAAGGAACTACCGTGTCAGCGCGACACGGTAGCCGCCAGTGAGGCGGCGGCATCCCCAGAACTGGGGAGTTCCCACCCTTGATGTGCGGGAGCACATTGGCGAGGGTGCGGCCAGGCGCGCTCCACCACCGGCGGCGGCGTTGTTCCTAGCCAGAGGGAGACGGCGGCGTGGTGAATGCGGCAGGCGCGGTAGTTCGGCGATAAATAGAGGTCGACGCGCGTGAAACCGAGGCAACGGCATTAACTCGCCGCGTGGAAGCTACACGTCCGGCGAACACTGACCGGCGACAGGCTTTTACAGCACGCGGAAGACGATACGATGAGGACGACGATTGGCATTTCTCGCCGACAAGTTGGGGCCACCAGACGCGCGGAAAGTTTTCTCGGCGTTTCCCGCGCTTTCGTTTCGTCCGGAGTCCCCGAGCGCTCCCCGGGGGGCGGGGATGGTCTGGGCTCCCCGGATGGATGAAATCCCAAATCCGGACGAAAACGAGAAGCCGGGAACGCGACTCGGCCGTTATCGTC
The DNA here is from genome assembly GCA_030979885.1 of Lolium multiflorum. Classification (NCBI taxonomy): domain Eukaryota; kingdom Viridiplantae; phylum Streptophyta; class Magnoliopsida; order Poales; family Poaceae; genus Lolium; species Lolium multiflorum. The sequence goes on from CM061750.1 coordinate 159,037,357, forward strand.
CATCCAGATAAAAAATGCGTCCTTGGGGCCTCGTCGGGGAGACAGGCTGGAGATGCTCTAAACCTCACCTTTACCTTATACTTTGAGGAAAAGCCGAAAAAGTGTATACGCCCTAAACAGCAAAACGGAGGGGTACCATTTCACACTTAGCAACGAAGTAAAAGCATCCGTAGCATCGAGCACGCACCATGTTCTATATTCTTACGGATATGTGAGTTTAGATGATGTGAGTTGGTGTATTGTCACCTCCTTCATTCTTCTGTAGGTTTAGCGAGGTGGCTTCGACTTTGATCTTTTGTATTGCTCTTGTAAGATGTTGCGAATAATCTAATAAAAAAGCCGTGTGCATCCTTTAGATGCAGAAGCTGGGACGATTTTTCCCCATCTCAGAAAAAAAAGCATCGAGCACGCACCATGTTCTATATTCTTACGGATCATGTGAGTTTTAATCCAAGCTTGACTGAACTGACTCAGAATTAATGGAATATCACACAACAATCTAACGAGTCAAAATGTCTTGATCATGTCGTTTATCCTTATTAATCTGATTATCCACCAACAGGCAACATCTAGCATCAGTTGTAGAGGCAGCAGCCGACCACCGTGCAATAAAACAACAAGCAAAAAATGGCGAGTAGCTTAAGAAAAAAGGATTAGGGGAGGAGCAGATGGATGAAATCTACCAGCGATACGTTTGCCGCTGCTGGTACGATTGTGCCGGGCACATGTACGCACGGAGCATGGCCGGCGATTAAGCTTGTGATGTACGACCCAACTATGTCCTGCCGTACCGAGAGAAAGGCAGAAAGGGAGATTTGCTTCCAGCTTGGGAACTAATCTTGTGATTCCCTGGACGATCCCAGCCGCAAATTACCATGTGGTACGCATAGAGTTTCATATAAGCATGTACTGGACGAAAAGGTTAAGATCTACTTGATTCCGCACCGTACAAGGTAACGATGATGGAATAAAATTAAGCCAAAACCAACTGTAAGAGTCGAGCGGTCTGTATTGTAATATCGCGTCGCCTTTTGGAAGCAGCCCAAAGCATCTCCCCGATCGACTAAGTATCGTTGCTGGTCACTATCGAGCACAAAGTTGCCAAAGTTCTGGACGAAATGAATAATAAATCCCATCCCACTAACTTTGTTAGGTTACTTGTACTACTGATGAGTCTTAACCAAATAAGACTATGTAGGATAATCAGTTGTCAAATTGCCAAAGGTACACACATAATACTGGCTATATACCTCAGCTAGCACGGATAATCATCAACGCAACTGAACACTCAGCATGCTCGATAATAGAGTTGATAATTGGTAACAAAGCTATGAATGAAGTGAATGAGTTGATACTAGTATTGGCTTTTTGCTTGGGACTGAAGGTATATGTATTTTTTTTTCAAGAATACACCCTGGGAGGTGTATCAATCAGAGGCCAAGACGGCCGGTACAACGCCCAGAGGGCACCACGATTTGGTTAAATGGGATTGGTAAAAAAAAGGAGCTCATTCGAGTAGGGGTTTGTGCTTTAGTTTGGGCGATCTGGAATTGCCGTAATGATGTTGTTTTTAACAGGGTTGCAAAACCAAACTTTTACAGGTTATCCACAGGGCTGCTTCATCAATTCACATGTGGTCCTACCTTCTTCCCACGGAGCAGCGGGAACCTTTGGATACTGGATGCAATCGGCTGATGGCGGTTGTACGGGCTATCTTCAGCCAGGGTGGTTGGCTGCATACTAAACGTATCCATGATGCATAAGCGAGCCATGTTTTTCTTATTTCGTTGGCTGATCTTTGTATCAACCCTTTGTGATCCATGAGTTGTAAACTTTGATATTTGATACTCGTGTTGCTATTAATAAGTGAAAAGCCATGTGCATCGTTTCGATGCAGAGGCTGGGCTGTGCTCCCATTTCGAAAAAAAAGGAGGCTGCAGTCCAAACACAACGCCACACGATGAGTACATGTATTTTATATGCTATCAACTTGCACACAATGCATTGAACTAGATCTTAAATACAGTTTGGGGTGCTAAGCATGCCAATAATGAGGAGCCAATGCGATAAGCTTCTCTCAGTGGGTGGCTATGCCTATGCGTGCTTTGCTCTGCTGAATTATTATTTTTTTGAGAAAAAAATGAAGTATTGAAGAATATAGCCAATTATTTGATTCCCAAAACATGCAACCAGTTACACTTTGTCTGAAGGTTATCTCTAGCGCAACTTGGCCATGTGTGATGAACTCAACGATTTTGGGGAGTATCCCAAATTAAATGGTAAAGCATGGACATGAACTGAACTCATCAAGCAACATGGACATGAACTCAACTCAAGACCTTCCAGTCAAACACCCCATTAGCGTTGGCAAGTACGTACTCCTCCATTCTAAAATAAATGGGTTTTTTTAGATACAGAAGTATCTGGTAGTTTAGATACAATACGTCTGTATCTATAAAAAAGTTAAGTCACTTATTTTTAGTGCTTATTCTGCGCGAGCCTCATATGTATACACCAGAACATATTCCAGCTACTAATCGTCACGAGCTGTAGCTAACACTA